>JAVALU010000749.1:0-363549 GCA_030770095.1 Gila robusta
AGTCGGTGCTCTTTGTCGTGTCGAACGTCTGGAAGTCAAGTCGTGGTCAGTTATGTCATCGTCCACTGAAAGCTCAACAGAAACAGCAGGCAATGGACTGGATTCTGCAGGAGGATCTTCATTCAACTGGATTCTGGTAAGTGTCTCTTCAGGTTCAGATAAGTTATCAGTTACGATTTCTGCAACATCTTCCTCTTCCACAGCTTCTTTTTCCTCGCATGACTCAGACTGCTCACTGCTGGATTCCAACACAGATGACGCAACTGGGGCTGGAGGACTAATAGGAGGTGGTATAGAAGAACTACAGTCAGCAACACCACTGGGAAGAACAGCATTTGGAACTCTGCAGTGTCTTTCTACAGTGAATCGAGATACGGATGGATTGAAGGTAAGTGACTCCCCATCTTCAATGTAATCATCACTAGCAGGTACGTCGATCAAATTATCTGATTTTTGTTTTTGCTGGCGAGTTTGCGGCTTGGCAACATGGGCCCGCTCCGGCGACGGGACATTCTCAGCTGCTGGTAGAAAGCTACATGGAAGGAGGAGATCTCTATGTAATGTACGCAGTGGTCCATCTCTATCCTCTGGCTTAACAGTGTAAACTGGGAGTTCACCAGCCCTTTTGACCACAACATAGATGTCCCGCTCCCACTTATCTGAGAGCTTGTGCTTTCCCCGGAGACGTACATTTCTTACGAGCACTCTGTCTCCCACTTCCAAAGCGGACGGAATGACTCTCTTGTCAAACCGGGTTTTGTTCCGCTCAGCTGTTTTTAGAGCATTTTTGGAAGCGATCTGGAAACTTTCTTCCAAGCGTAGCTTAAGCCCTTGCACGTACTGAGAATGAGTTTTGTATTGTGGTTCACGCAAAGGTAGGTCAAAACCAGGTCAACAGGAAGACGTGGGGTTCTGCCAAACATTAGTTCATATGGGGTGAAACCGGTTACTTCGTTTCTTGTGCAATTATATGCGTGAACCAATGGCTTCACAAAGTCTTTCCATTTAGATTTCTGCCTGTCTTCCAAAGTACCCAGCATCCCCAACAACGTCCGATTAAATCTCTCCACCGGATTTCCTCTTGGGTGGTACGGCGTCGTCCGACACTTTTGGATACCAGCAACTTCACACAACTCCTTAATCAATTTTGACTCGAAATCTTGACCTTGATCCGTATGCAACCGTTCGGGAATTCCATAATAGACAATGAAGTTGTCCCATAAACATTTTGCTACAGTCCTTGCTTTTTGATTTGGCGTTGGAATGGCCACAGCAAACTTGGTGAAATGATCGGTCAAAACGAGGATATCACGGGTGTTGCTTGTGTCGGGTTCAAGACTCAGGAAATCCATACAGATTAATTCGAGAGGACGAGATGTTTTAATGCTGAGCAGTGGAGCAGCTCGTTCAGGAAAAGCTTTCCGTCGCACACAGCGACCACACGTTTTGATCTTGTGATCAATGTCATTAGCCATCTTGGGCCAGAAAAATCTGGTGCGAACAAGGTCTAAAGTGCGCTCAATTCCCATGTGGCCCATTTCATCATGGAGACTCTTTAGCACAGCCGAACGAAGACACTCTGGAAGAACAAGTTGGTAAGTAATATCTTCATTGTCTTGACGTCTCCTGTATAGGACTCCATCAATCAACTCCAATCTTGCCCACTCTCTCAACAAGAGAGGTAATTCGGGCAGCTCTGTTCTTACCATTGGAGGGATCTTTTCTCCAGTCTCCATCTGATGCACCAGCTCTCGGATGGTTGCATCAGCCCTCTGTTCCTCCTTGATGCGGAGATGAGACAGGGCTGGAGGTAGCTGACCCTCTTCAGTGGCGAAGCTGTCAGGGACTGCCTTTGCTGTGATGGAGAGGGACTCAACCAGCGTAATGCCCTCAAGACCAGAACTAACAGGCTGAGCAGCTCGGACGAGACAACCCTGACAGATGGCGTTAACAATTTCTGGAGAAATCAAGTTCGAGTCGGCAAGACGATTTTCCAGGAACTGTTGTATGAGCTCATGATCTTTAGGTGATTCATCAGGACACTGGTGAGGACATCGGGAGAGTGCGTCTGCGTCTATATTTTGTTTCCCAGCCCGGTACAAAAGTTTGAACGAGTATGTGGAGAGTGCGGCCAACCAGCGGTGACCAGTAGCATCCAGCTTGGCGGAGGTGAGTATATAAGTCAAGGGATTGCTATCGGTCACAACGGTGAAGATGGCTCCATACAGGTAATCATGGAACTTTTCGGTAACACTCCACTTTAAGGCCAAGAATTCCAGTTTGTGGGCGGGGTAACGGCTTTCGCTCTGAGACAGGCCTCTGCTTGCATAAGCAACCACTCTTAGCTTCCCCTCCTGTTCCTGATAGAGTGCAGCTCCTAGTCCTGTTGTACTAGCGTCTGTATGAAGTATGTATGATTGGGATGGATCCGCAAACCCAAGGACTGGGGCTGTGGTTAGTTTCTCGATCAATGTGGTGAAAGCGACTTGGCAACTGGAACTCCAACGTTCTCCAAAAGGCTGTTTTGGACTTTGGTATTGAGCGGTTGATGGCTTGGTTCTGGACTTTCGTACAGGTAAGTACCCACGGGTGAGGTCGTTCAGAGGTTTTGCAATGGTGGAATAATCTTGGATGAAACGGCGGTAGTAACCCGCAAATCCCAGAAAAGAGCGTAGTTCCTTTAGGTTGGTGGGAATTGGCCAGGATTTGATGGTGTTTATCTTTTCTGGATCCGTTTCTACTCCTTTCTCTGACACAATATGACCCAAGTAGCGGACGGATGTTTGGAAAAACTTGCACTTTTCTGATGACAATTTTAATCCGTACTCTCTCAACCGGTCCAGCACACGTATCAACCTCCTCTCGTGTTCTTCAAGGGAATTGGAGAAGATTATTAAATCATCCAAAAACACCAACACTTCACGAAGATGGAGGTCGCCCATGCATCGCTCCATCAACCGCTGGAACGTACTTGGAGCATTAGTGACCCCCTGGGGCATCCTATTGAATTCCCAAAATCCCAGGGGTGTCACGAAAGCAGTCTTGGGCTTATCTGCTTCGTGCATTTCAATCTGGTAATAGCCTGACTTCAAGTCCAGGACTGAAAACCATTTCGAACCGGTGAGCGCCATGAAGGATTCTTCTAACTTTGGAAGAGCGTAGGCGTCTTTGATGGTCTGGAGATTAAGCTTCCTATAGTCGATGCACAACCGGATATCCCCATTCTTCTTCCGCACCACGACAATAGGAGAAGAGAAGGGTGATGTGTACTCACGAATGACACCGGCCTCCAGAAGCTCGCTCAGATGGCTACGAACGGCCTCTATGTCGCTGGGATGGATTGGTCTAGCACGGTGTTTAAACGGAGTTCCATCATGAAGCGTGATGTGATGCTTTACCTTACTCGTGCATCCAAAGTCAAGGTCATGATGTGAGAAGACCTCTGACATGTCGCTTAATCTCCTTATGATCCGCTCTTTCCACTCCGATGGTATGGGAGAGTCACCAAAATCAAAATTGAGAGAGGTAAGTGCAGGTTCTGATAGATGGCTTTTCACCTGATGCTGTGACAGAATGCAGTGGTACGTTCTGAGCTCTGCGATGACACTCAATGGTGGAATGTAGAGGTCCTGCTCTGACTCATTTGTTACAACCACTGGGACTTTGTAGGGAGCATGAACCGGAAGAGTGAGAAGGCAGTTGCTAACACATAGACCACCAGGCAAGATGGACGCAGGATGCTGAACGAGGACCGACTGGCTGAAGCTGAGAGAGGCGACTTTAGCAGAGCCCTCGATGATGAATGTGCGGCCGGCCGGAACACGCACTGGGACTTTGCTGAGGAGTCTCACTACTCCAACATGGCCAATGTCTCTCTGCTGGTGTGACAACTGGAGGGTCTTTAACACGGCTCTGTAACCCTGCGAGCTAGGTTGGAATGTTGGCAGGCTGCTCTGCAGGTATTGCTCATAGAGGGGTTCAAGCGCATTCATCCCAATCAGAACAGTGGACGGAGCTTCAGGACAGACATCAGGGACAACTAAAGCCAAGGTTGAAACATCAAACTCATTGCCCATAAAGTCTTTCGGAAATTTTACCACCATCTCCACATAACCAAGGTAAGGGACTGACTGTCCAGCAGCACCTTCGATGTATAATAGATTATGTAGAGAGTTAATTTGTTGATCTTGCAAATGTTCATTGTAAAAAGAGGCAGATACAGTGGTCACCTGCGAACCAGTATCAAGAAGGCACTGACAGGTGTGACCAGAGACAACAACCTCAGCGGTGCATCTTGACCCCACCAGGCCTTTGGGGAGATGGACTATTGCCTCCCGTTTGGACTGCTGGAGAGTTGCGCACTGAACAGGCTTCTTCAACTTTGCGGGACAGTGTGAGTCCAGCACAGTTCCTGTTTGTCCCCCAACAAGAACTGAGTCTAGTTTAACTGTTCCAGTGCTGGTTGATTCCGCTTCTGCCACTTTTGTTTCTTTTCACTGAACTGTCTCTTCTTGGCACTGACGAGTTCTGAATTCGGCTGAAATCATTCAAAGATTATTTTAATCTTATGATAGGATTCCCTATAGAGTCATTGGAGCAATAGCCTGCACACATGTTGCAATCTCCACTTCTCTAGGAGAACATGAGGCAGATTATGTTAATAGAAAGTCTTTTCACAGCCTTAATGTTCAGGTAGAGATTATGTGAACATGTGAAATTATTATTTTCTGTGAGATGAATCTTTAAATTAATAGTAAAATTAACAGATAACAATCTACTTTCCGTGAGTATGTTGTGTCAGCGCTTTGAGGAAAGCTAGTTAAATTTGGTACAGTACAAAACACTGTTAATTTGAATTGGGACAACAAAACCTACACAATAACCCCCTATCATGACCCTCATGTGTCAGTAAAACCATAGTAAAAGTTAGAGATGATCTTTGGCATCCTAAAGGCACGTTTCAACTGTCTTCGGCGCTTAAAGTGTAAATTGCAGGTAAAATTTTTCACGAAGATAATGCAATGTGCTTACTAAACATAAAGATAAGAACCGCCTACCATTATTTTTTATGTTTTTAATACCAAAATGCCGAATATAATATGAAAAGTTGGTACGTTTTACAGTGCTTTTAAGCACGCCCCCTCCCTTCCACTAGGCTGGGCGTGACGTCATAACAGGGACTCCAAGCTTTTACTGTCTATGCTACAAGCTGGAGTCAGGTTATATTGGAGACCTTGCTAGCAAAAATGGTTAACTAATGTGTTTGTGCGGGATGTACGAATACATCTAAAACGGGGGAGAGGCTCCACAAGTTCCCAAGGACAAACGGCTGATTCGTGCCTGTAAGTGTAAGCATAACTTACCCGAGGTAGAGCTTAGATCGGGCCCAAAACATCAAGCAAGATCCTACCCGAGCCCGCTGTGTCCGAGCCTGGTCCGGCCCGGCCCGGCACATTAACTGTAATTATGAGCCCGAGCCCGGTTTAAACCCGACTATTTTTTAATACGTGGGTCGTTATAACTGACGTGCTCAACTACTTTCTTATATTACTTTCTCCCGACCGCAACATTTATGTTTTGTCCCGCTCCCGCCCGCAAAAATACTTTTTTTCTGCACCTCCAAATACTTTCAAGTTAGCCTACGTGTGGCCACCATACACATCAGCATACATGCTCCTGATCAATTATTTGTAATAAAGCATTAACACACAAACCACTGTTATAACATAAAGCAAGCGGGCTACTGCGTGCATGGTTTGGCATGACTGCGCGCAAAGTGCAATCCCATAATAATTCCTAAAAAGCTGACATCAGTTCACAGAGATCTCGCACATCTCTGTTATTATCAATGAAGCTTTCATAATATATACACTATGTTTGTTATAATTAGAGGATTTGCCAGCAAACAGAATTCAGCACTGAACAAAAAGTCAGTTTTGAGCGGTGAGTGGAGTCCATCGTAAATGCTTCTGATTGGCCATTAATGCGTTCAAGAAATCAACACATATGTCTGTGATTGGCTACATCGCTCATCGCTGCAGATATGTTAGAAATAGAAACTCTGCCTGTAAACCGTTTCTATTTTGTTTTAGTTGTTCTTGCTTTTCTGCAACAGATGAATAGAAATCTATTAGTTTTTATGTTTTATTCATAGATATTTCTAGTTTGCGGGAGTCCCGCAAATCGTTTTATTCTCCCTCAACCCGCACACACAGAGTGAGTGCATTACCACCCGCGCTCCCTGTTATGACGTCATCACACAGTTACGGTAAAAAACACGCTACCTTTGAAGAAACCCCAATAAATGTTATTTTAACACATTTTAAGACAGAAATTTTTAAATATATACATACTGAGCACTTTAATTTACACATTAATTGGTTGTGGTGGTTAACCTGCAATTTACACTTTAAGAGTCACCAGAGTGGGCATCACAGATAGTGTCTGCATGTGCCATTCTGCACAATATAGCCACCATAGAAAGAAGCCAGAACCACCACAGAAAGCTTCTCCCCGATGAAACTGACCCGAACACACTTGACCACCCAGCTGGTGCAAATGTAGTTGCAATCACCATACAATATTACACTTAATAAAAGCACATTGAAACTGCAGATAGGTCTCAAACTGTTTTATTGGTTTTGTGGGAAGGGGGGAGAAAGAAAGCAATAGAAAGTTGCATTAATAAATATTCATGCTAAAGTGTTACTTGGTTAAATAAGTTCACATGCTGAGATCAGTTTAATCTAGCTGTTGCATTTATTTTTTAAATGTGGAGCCTCCTCAGCTCACAGTCAGGCTCCTTTAGTGTGCAGTCTAGCTCTATAGGCTCCTTTAGTGTGCAGTCTAGCTCTATAGGCTCCTTTAGTGTGCAGTCTAGCTCTATAGGCTCCTTTAGTGTGCAGTCTAGCTCTATAGGCTCCTTTAGTGTGCAGTCTAGCTCTATAGGCTCCTTTAGTGTGCAGTCTAGCTCTATAGGCTCCTTTAGTGTGCAGTCTAGCTCTATAGCTCCTTTAGTGTGCAGTCTAGCTCTATAGGCTCCTTTAGTGTGCAGTCTAGTTCTATAGCTCCTTTAGTGTGCAGTCTAGCTCTATAGGCTCCTTTAGTGTGCAGTCTAGCTCTATAGGCTCCTTTAGTGTGCAGTCTAGCTCTATAGGCTCCTTTAGTGTGCAGTCTAGCTCTATAGGCTCCTTTAGTGTGCAGTCTAGCTCTATAGGCTCCTTTAGTGTGCAGTCTAGCTCTATAGGCTCCTTTAGTGTGCAGTCTAGCTCTATAGGCTCCTTTAGTGTGCAGTCTAGCTCTATAGGCTCCTTTAGTGTGCAGTCTAGCTCTATAGGCTCCTTTAGTGTGCAGTCTAGCTCTATAGGCTCCTTTAGTGTGCAGTCTAGCTCTATAGGCTCCTTTTGTAAAGGGCCCTGACTGAGTCTGTTTCCACCTGAAACATAATTCCACCACAAACATGATCATTACAAGTTTTTTGGGAGGCTAATCAACTGACAAACACCTGTAATATATGTCAAGGGTTTTAAATCCTTACCTTGTTCACATTTCTTTTGAAGCCTGTTGAGGTAGAGGCTTCAGTTTCTGGGACAGGTTGTGAAAAATCCTACAATAAAAGAGATGTGTAACTTGGGCCAGTCCCTGTTTTATGCCACACATTCAAATGTTTGCCTTAATAAAAAGCCCAGTGCATTCACCTCAGCAACTGTCCCAGAACACAGACAGAGTGTCTTCATCATTTCCTCCTCCCTGATAAATAAAAGTAGGCCAATATGTTTCTGGTGTTCTGTCTGCTGCATACTGACCTCTGTGTGGGAGACTGTGTGTGTGTGCTGGCTTCAACAGGGACACTGCATTTCCCTCTACTGCAGAACATACAGTCAGCCATATTTAAAACTTAAAATAGTAATGTATCGCACACGTACCCAGTGTTACTTGCTTAGAGGAGCCGGCACCAGGGTCAGATTGTACAGCACCTGTAATCCCATCCATAATCGGCCGTCCCTTATTCCTATCAGAGCCAACTCAGTGTATTCTGGAGGAGTGGCTCTCCACTGGTTTTCTGAATTTCACTCTTTTTTCGGTTTGCCTCAAACAAGTGTTAATAAAAAAAATAATAAAAGGTTGTGTGTAAATACTTACTAGGCTACTTTGAATTATATTTTTATATTTTGTCTTTATCAGCTGCCAAGAACGTTTGGAGTTGCATCTAAAAATCAATGAATATTAATCTTTATTAGTATATACATGCACATTTTTTTATATATTATAAAAATATAGGCTATATTTCACACACACATACATTCATAGCCTATATATACACATCATTTTACATGAATAAAGAACGTATTTATTTAGCTTACACATTAACACAATCAGCAATCTTTCTCCAACAGTCTTCTCTTGCTTTGGCAGCAGAGACCGTATTATTTCGAGCTTGAAATACATATTTAAATTCATCGTAATTCTGAATGATTATCTCTTGCTCCTCCGCGGAAAGAAAATATCGCTCTCGCTCTATCCATATCGAACGCAATTGGTTGTTCGGTGCCAACGTCACTTTGGTATGTGCACGCGCTCGTGGAGTAATCATAGCTTAAGATCAAAGCCTGAGTTGACAGAGAAAGTTGATGAGCTGCGTTGCGTCATGGTACCAATAAAGCCTGATTGCATCGGTTTGGTTTTGTCAACTCAAAACTAATCCTGTAACTCCGAGTTTGTTCAGCTACCTTCATGGTACAGGCCCCTGTTCAGGCCCCTGCGTCATGGTACCAATAAAGCCTGATTGCATCGGTTTGGTTTTGTCAACTCAAAACTAATCCTGTAACTCCGAGTTTGTTCAGCTACCTTCATGGTACAGGCTGAACGATAAAGATCAGGTAAAGATCAGACATGAGCTTTCCAAACACGAATCTGCTGAAAACATGATGTACAGTAAGCTTTATATTCATGGATTACACGACAGAAGAATCTTAAAACAGTAAACGTACGAAAAGCTGGATTTGACAATCATAGTCGGTTTTGAAAACTTAATAACAATAAGTTTTTTGTCGAACCATATCCCGAGATACTTAAAACAGTCCACTCTCTCTGGTCTTTGCCACTGAAAACCTAAAACCCAATTACATTCCCCAACACTACTTTCCCTATTGCCTCTAGTATTTTCCTCATTATATATTGTATATTTCTTCCCTTTTCCCACATAACGCCGACATCTGCAAATAATGCAACACTTATAGATCTATCAACTTTACTAAACACTTCATTCATCATAACTGAAAACAGAACTGGACTCACTATACTTCCTTGAGGAGCTTCATTTTCCTCAAAATACTTTGTACTAAATTCTTTCCCTATTTTTATTGTGATCCACCAATCCGTTAAAAAGATCCAACTATACATTCTCCCTCTTATTCCCATCTGAAAAATATTAATCATTAGTCCTTGTTTCCACAACATGTCGTATGCCTTCTCTACATCAAAAAATACAGATACTTACTTTATTAATTTGAGCTTTTCTAATTTCACTCTCTAAACATATATCCGGATCTATTGTGCTTCGTCCCTTTCTAAATCCGCTCTGGTAATCCTTTAATAGTTCCTTTGTCTCTAAATAATACTTTAATCTTTCATTTATCATTTTTTTCATAATTTTCCCTACATGTGAAGTTAAAGCAATCGGTCTATAACTTTCTGCCAATCTCGGATCCTTACCAGGTTTACATATGGAGACAATAGTTGATTCTTTCCACTGTTTTGGCAAACACCCCACTTCCCATACCTTATTATATAAGTGTAATAATATTTCTTTATACTTATAATTTAAATTTTTTATCATACAATAACTTATTTGATCATTCCCTGGTGTTGTTTTTCCTGATTTTCTTACATTATTCAATTTGCACATCATATTTATGCCACTTTTAATGTCCCCATCATCCTGTATTGCTTCTACATTTTCTCTTATTGTTTTCTCCCTATCTTTTCCTTGTTACTCAAATTACCATTACTATGTGTTTTAACATACGTGTTTTGTTTGCTGGGTATATACCTCTTAACTCATTGATTGGGTTGATTAACTGAATGTGCTCCACATGTGTTTAATTAGGTTTGATTATCTGAACGTGCTCCTCTCGAACTTTGTTAATAAAACATAATTTCTTAATATGCCAAATATGGTAGGGGTTGATCTTTGAGGACTATGATTGGATGGAAAGGACATCATGGTTAATGATTCTGCTTAATCTTGTGTATAAATATGAGGCTTCTTCCTTAATAAACTTGAGAATGTTATGGTTCTGTCTCTGCTTTATCGTTCTCTCAGATTGTCTACTTAAAAATTAATCTATAACTGTCAGTATTCAGGCCAGTATTGTAGCAATGCATCTCTTCTTTTCCATGATGTTTTCACTGCTGGCCATTATTGGACATGTGAGCGGTCAGTCTGACCGACCTTACAGATCTGAGCTGAAGGTGACAAACGGAGGGCCGTGGGGATCGTGGGGGGAAAAGAAGTTTTGTCCAAGTGGAAGTTACGTCGGAGGGTTTAGTCTGAAGGTAAGTTGGGCATTGACTCTATTTTGCTAATATGTCGGTGGATGAGTGATTCAACGCTTCACAACTGTGGAGTTGCTGTTTGTCATTTAATTCTAGGTTTCTCCAGGGAACTTAAGATTTTTAAAGTGTCTGCGTAATACTAAAGAGCATGAAGATAAACGTTACTAAGTGTTGGGTTAGTGTTTACTCTTTCAAATGGAAGATTGTCTTGTTGTTTTAAGGTTGAAGGACGACTTATTGTTGGTGATGATACAGCGCTCAATGGGATTCGACTTTACTGTGTTGATCGGTCCGGAAACCGAATTTCATACGTTGAGTCCAGCGTAGGAGAGTAATGGACTCAGATACTTAATGCAACAATTGTTAATAATCTGAGTAAATTGGATTTAAGAAAATGCTAATTGATTTGAACGGGCAACCTCTTTTGTGTTTTCTTCAGCTGGGGTGTGTGGACTGATCCCCAATTTGATACTTCTGGATACTTTACATCTTTCCAGCTGAGAGTTGAATCTCCCCAAGGATCTCGAGATGATACGGCCGCAAACAACCTCATGTGAGTGTGTGTGTGGTGCTATAATTTACATCTCTTACCCAGTGTATACCTCTCACACCACCTCTTACACATCCTGGTTTTATTTTAAGGACTCAGTTCTCTCCATCAATAGTTTAGTTAATATCACACTGGCAGTCGTGCTGCTGTTCGAGATCGCAGTGATTCGGCTGCAGGAGATCATGTGACTGACAGTCAATCCCACAGCACAATTACGTACTTATCACAATATTGTCATATCTGTTTTTTTTTTCAGGTTCGAACAAAGTTCAGGTGCTTTGCTTCAAGTTTCCAACAGATATACCTGGGGCAACTGGGGTCAATGGGGCGACTGGAGTCCAAACTGTGAAGGAACAGGAATCTGTGGCTTACAGACCCGTGTAGAAGGAAAACAGGGAAGCGGAGACGACACCGCTCTCAATGATGTGATCATGTTCTGCTGTGATTGAGGTGATGTGATTGCAATCAAAAACTCAGACTGACACACACTGCAGATCAACTAAATCTGTTTATTCTTTCAGCTGTAGGAGGATGACGACAAGTAAAGCAAGAAGATCAAATTATTAAGTTAAAGGCTAATTATTGATCCTCATACTATAAGCTAACATGAACCATGTCATGCAACAGTTTTGTAATGTAATCATATAAAGTCAGTTGGTCATATCACAAAAATAAAGCCTGACCGGATGATCAGGACATTTACAGCCTATTGTATGCTTTCTTGTAGATTAGTGATTCTTCTGAAGACTCCTGAACTTCTGCTGAAACGGTTGTCAAATATCAGCAATAAAGACTTTTCTAAACAGAACCTTGTAGTTTTACACTGTTTTGCACAACACTTTACATCAGATCGTTCATTACATTAGTGCATGTGGCAGATGGTCTAAAGTGACTTGTATAGCATTCATATTAACTGTCTTCCGTTGTCTATCCGTTCATGCATTTCCTGGGAATGACCAGCGTAATCTACAGGAACACTACATTAAATTAAAGTGTAATTGTCAAGCTGTTACCCTAAACGTTTTGCCTTTCTAAAGCTATAAATGTTTATTTAGCTTAAATGCCAGAATGCATATTCAAAAATAATTTCATTTTAACATTTGAGAGGATTGTAAACTCACTCCTGCAGCAAATATATAACGGTGCCAGAATCAATAAGTTTTTTTTTATTTTTTTTTATTAATGTTTGTATGGGTGTTGTATTATGTTTCGGTTCTGTGCCTCAGTTTTCTTTGTTTCAGTTAGTCTCCTAGGAAAGTTACAAATGGTTTAAGTTGTCTTTCATATTTCTTTGTTTTGTTCAGTGTCAGTTCTACTTTGTGTTTTAAGTTAGTTGTCCTGTTTCTGGGTATCTTTTTGGTAATAAAACAGACTACTGTACTTGAGCCTTTGCGTTTACGAGGCCTTTAAGGATTTTGTGAACTTGGAACATATTATTTGTATCATAGATATATTTTTCAAAGAGGTTTAAAGTTTGTACTCGTTTTAATTCAAACAATAGCATGACACACGTGACTAGTCCTGATTGGTTCCAGAGCCGTTGGATGATTGTGATTGGTTCTTATGATAATGAGCTCGCCTCACTCAGAGCCTCTTTATCAGATATGCTGTGTTAGTTGAATGTGATTCGATTTAGAAGTCTAAATTTAAACTTAAATATATAGAGCAATCGAGTCTCTTTAGAGGACTAGTAGGAAACCAAGCTTTATATTCATGGATTACATGACAGAATCTTAAAACATTTAAAAGAACAAAAAGCTGGATTTGACAATGTTCGTCATTTGCACTTGACCTACTTCCTCGCCTCTCAGCTCCCTCCTCTCTCTCCCGCTACAGACCTCGCTAAACCTCGCCACAAAACTGCTGTGAGTATTTGTGTCATTAACTTATTTTGTAGGCTATAGCCAGTGTTTCCCAGCCTCCATTCATGTCAGAAATGCTCAAGTTCCCATTATCAACACCAAAATACTTGTTTTCATGTTTCCTGATACAGGACAGTCTCTGACTTGATATGTGACATATATGAAACACTTCTATAAAGACACAATACTACAAATAACTCCTGATTTCCATGCAAGCTCTGGTTAATATTTGTATGTAAACTTAGTACTCTTCTAATATACTTTGTGCACTTTAAATCAAGTCTTTTTAGGGATAGTTCACCCGAAACTGTCCTCTGACTTCTAATGTATGGACAAAAAAATCGTATGATAAAGTCCTGCTGATACTGAACGCCAGCAGAAGCATCAACGCTACATCAATACATCTTTTAATAAAACTCTGTTCACTGTATGTGTTTAATGGATCGCAAACAGAGCAATTGAGTTTTATGAATCAGGAGTTATCTCTAATAAAGCTAAATGTCATAGAAAGGAAGGGTGTGTGAGTGAGAAGAATGACATTGACTTCATGTATTGAGTGCAGATGTTTAAACTGAACTGCAGGCGGTCCGTGAATGAGACGCAGGCTTTTGCATTGAAACACAGCAGGCAAACGCTGCACTTCTGTCTCGAGAGTGTTCGTCCCGGCTGTGTGTCGAATCCTGATGTGTGTCAGTTCTACAACAGCAGTGAACAGACTTCATTAACCCTCCAACATCAGGCCTCAAGAATATGTACAATACACAGTCAGCAAGTGGGTTCAGATACACGAGAACATATGAAAAATGTAAGAGCTACGCTGTTGTGAACTTCTAAAAGATCAAGTATAACAAGCATGATTACATAGGGGAGAGTGAGAAAAGAGACATGTGAGTTCACCGAGTCTCGACCTTAATGACGCGATGATCATGTTTCCACGGAGAAAACATGAGTCATCCACGAGCGCCGCTCTAGCATGATCAAGCCCAAACATACTAGACAACGCTCGTGCCCATCAGAGTCCGATACCAAGCTGCCGCACCATTCATTTTTTTTTTTTTTTTTTTAAATGCACGGGCGAGCCGTCTTTAAAAAGACGCGCCGCGTGCGAGCTCTTTTAGTGAGAGAAAACTCAAGTGTTGAAGCACCCGGGGAGACACGCACCGACTGGCAGACCACTGCAACAGATCAGCAGGAAGCACGCGCTCGCCGTAGATCGCCGTCACACCAACACTCGAGGTACTCGTTTGTAAAGCTGACAATTCAGAGATGGCTTGTGGAGAGAAGAATACACTTGGCTCCGAAGCGAAAACATATCTGCATGTTGCGAGACTTCCTCGTTTTATACCCACGAGGTGGGGCGGAGTTACGTCATGCAAATTCCGCAGACCCATGGCATTTCTTTGCCATTGGCTCGTTTTGTAATACTCGAAGTTGATAGGCTTTCTAAGCGAAACCCCATTCGTCGTCATCCGACGTAACGTCTCCGTTCCCTACTCAGGGAACGAGGGTTACATACGTAACCGTAGACGTTTCTGTTTCCTCTTTACAAAAACAGCATAATGGAGAAACCCCTTCTTTAAACTTACTGATAAAATCATTACATGGATAATATCTATTTATTATTTTAAAGTGAGTTTCTTTGACTTATTTATTAGGAATTACATAGCCTATTTATTCATATCTGACCACAGAATCTGAAAAAAGGTAAAGAACATCCTGTTTCCATTTCATCAATGCCTTAGGTGAAACATTTTTTTCTTTAGTTAAGATTTGTCTAATATAAACATTATTAATATTTGTATTAAAATAAAAAAAAAAATAAAAAAAATAAACCATGCCCCACCACACATTTTTGGCTCATTGAAGTACTGTCCCACATTAGGCTGATCATGCTGTCCCGGATTTGGAAACCACATTTCCTAATGTGGGACACTAGGAAATTTGATAAAAAATATAAAATATATAGTTTATACACATAAAGTTACACTATTTTTTGATGGACAAACATTTCATAAGCATATTAGGGTAAAAAGTAGCAGGATTGCTTTGTTTAAAATCTATTTAACTCCTTAACATCAAATTTGTTAAAACTCTATGTCATTAACCTTCATATGGTTTTCACACAAGGTGCCTCCTGTTTGATGATTGCTCCACCCTCAAATATGATTGGACATTTGATAGGTCATGTGATTTTGATCACATGACACCACAGCTTTGTCTAACCCATAGTTTCACTGTCATTCATGTATTTATGGGGGACCTACAAACACTAGACCTTAGGTGTCCCACATTAGGCAGTGTCCCACATTAGGGCAATTCACCCTATATAGAGCGATCATGTCTCTTTAGAGGACTAGGAGGAAACCAAGCTTTATATTCATGGATTACATGACAGAAGAATCTTAAAACATTAAAAGAACAAAAAGCTGGATTTGACAATGTTTGTCATTTTGTAAAGCAAACTGAGGAAACTTTATTTCAACAATCACACAGAAAACAAGTTATTTCATATATTTTTCCCTATTGGTTTTAATAAAGTTTTTTTTTTTTTTACAATAGGAAATGAATGCATGTTTTTTTTTTTTTGGACCGTCTGATGAAGGAGTTTATCAGGAAACATGAGTTTGCAGCAGCAATAATTATCATCATCACTTTAGCCATTGAGATTCTAATCATGATCGTAACTCTGTTTGCGTTGTGTGCTCTTATCAAATCTCATCGCTCCACTCCAGTTTTTGTTATTCATTTGATTCTTTCAGATCTCATTCAGATCATTTGTAAATTAATGAGGATTATCACATGGTCAGGTGAACGATATATGTATAATGCATATCGTTATAGTTTGATTTGATTCCTGGTGCTTCTGACTTACACTTTTCTCATTCTCCCCTATGTAATCATGCTTGTTATACTTGATCTTTTAGAAGTTCACAACAGCGTAGCTCTTACATTTTTCATATGTTCTCGTGTATCTGAACCCACTCGCTGACTGTGTATTGTACATATTCTTGAGGCCTGATGTTGGAGGGTTAATGAAGTCTGTTCACTGCTGTTGTAGAACTGACACACATCAGGATTCGACACACAGCCGGGACGAACACTCTCGAGACAGAAGTGCAGCGTTTGCCTGCTGTGTTTCAATGCAAAAGCCTGCGTCTCATTCACGGACCGCCTGCAGTTCAGTTTAAACATCTGCACTCAATACATGAAGTCAATGTCATTCTTCTCACTCACACACCCTTCCTTTCTATGACATTTAGCTTTATTAGAGATAACTCCTGATTCATAAAACTCAATTGCTCTGTTTGCGATCCATTAAACACATACAGTGAACAGAGTTTTATTAAAAGATGTATTGATGTAGCGTTGATGCTTCTGCTGGCGTTCAGTATCAGCAGGACTTTATCATACGATTTTTTTGTCCATACATTAGAAGTCAGGCAGGGACAGTTTCGGGTGAACTATCCCTAAAAAGACTTGATTTAAAGTGCACAAAGTATATTAGAAGAGTACTAAGTTTATATACAAATATTAACCAGAGCTTGCATGGAAATCAGGAGTTATTTGTAGTATTGTGTCTTTATAGAAGTGTTTCATATAGGTCACATATCAAGTCAGAGACTGTCCTGTATCAGGAAACATGAAAACAAGTATTTTGGTGTTGATAATGGGAACTTGAGCATTTCTGACATGAATGGAGGCTGGGAAACACTGGCTATAGCCTACAAAATAAGTTAAGAATGACACAAATACTCACAGCAGTTTTGTGGCGAGGTTTAGCGAGGTCTGTAGCGGGAGAGAGAGGAGGGAGCCGAGAGGCGAGGAAGTAGGTCAAGTGCAAATGACGAACATTGTCAAATCCAGCTTTTTGTTCTTTTAAATGTTTTAAGATTCTGTCATGTAATCCATGAATATAAAGCTTGGTTTCCTCCTAGTCCTCTAAAGAGACACGATTGCTCTATATATTTAAGTTTAAATTTAGACTTCTAAATCGAATCACATTCAAGTAACACACAGCATATCTGATAAAGAGGCTCTGAGTGAGGCGAGCTCATTATCATAAGAACCAATCACAATCATCCAACGGCTCTGGAACCAATCAGGACTAGTCACGTGTGTTATGCTATTGTTTGAATTAAAACGATTACAAACTTTAAACCTCTTTGAAAAATATATCTATGATACAAATATGTTCCAAGTTCACAAAATCCTTAAAGGCCTCGTAAAAGCAAAGGCTCAAGTACAGTAGTCTGTTTTATTACCAAAAAGATACCCAGAAACAGGACAACTAACTTAAAACGCAAAGTAGAACTGACACTGAACAAAACAATCAAAGAAATATGAAAGACAACTTAAACCATTTGTAACTTTCCTAGGAGACTAACTGAAACAAAGAAAACTGAGGCACAGAACCGAAACATAATACAACACCCATACAAACATTTAAAAAAAAAAAAAAAAAAAAACCTTTTTGATTCTGGCACCGTTATATATTTGCTGCAGGAGTGAGTTTACAATCCTCTCAAATGTTAAAATGAAATTATTTTTGAATATGCATTGTGGCATTTAAGCTAAATAAACATTTATAGCTTTAGAAAGGCAAAACGTTTAGGGTAACAGCTTGACAATTACACTTTAATTTAATGTAGTGTTCCTGTAGATTACGCTGGTCATTCCCAGGAAATGCATGAACGGATAGACAACGGAAGACAGTTAATATGAATGCTATACAAGTCGCTGTAGACCATCTGCCACATGCACTAATGTAATGTACAATCTGATGTAAAGTGTTGTGCAAAACAATGTAAAACTACAAGGTTCTGTTTAGAAAAGTCTTTATTGCTGATATTTGACAACCGTTTCAGCAGAAGTTCAGGAGTCTTCAGAAGAATCACTAATCTACAAGAAAGCATAAAATAGCTGTAAATGTCCTGATCATCCGGTCAGGCTTTATTTTTGTGATATGACCAACTGACTTTATATGATTACATTACAAAACTGTTGCATGACATGGTTCATGTTAGCTTATAGTATGAGGATCAATAATTAGCCTTTAATTTAATAATTTGATCTTCTGCTTTACTTGTCGTCATCCTCCTACAGCTGAAAGAATAAACAGATTTAGTTGATCTGCAGTGTGTGTCAGTCTGAGTTTTTGATTGCGATCACATCACCTCAATCACAGCAGAACATGATCACGTCATTGAGAGCGGTGTCGTCTCCGCTTCCCTGTTTTCCTTCTACACGGGTCTGTAAGCCACAGATTCCTGTTCCTTCACAGTTTGGACTCCAGTCGCCCCATTCACCCCAGTTGCCCCAGATATATCTGCTGGAAACTTGAAGCAAAGCACCTGAACTGTGTTTGAACCTGAAAAAAAAACAGATATGACAATATTGTGATAAATATGTAATTGTGCGGTCGGATTGACTGTCAGTCACATGATCTCCTGCAGCCGAATCACTGCGATCTCGAACAGCAGCACGACTGCCAGTGTGATATTAACTAAACTATTGATGGAGAGAACTGAGTCCTTAAAATAAAACCAGGATGTGTAAGAGGTGGTGTGAGAGGTATACACTGGGTAAGAGATGTAAATTATAGCACCACACACACTCACATGAGGTTGTTTGCGGCCGTATCATCTTTAGATCCTTGGGAAGATTCAACTCTCAGCTGGAAAGATGTAAAGTATCCAGAAGTAGCAAATTTGGGATCAGTCCACACACCCCAGCTGAAGAAAACACAAAAGAGGTTGCCTGTTCAAATCAATTAGCATTTCAAGAAATCCAATTTACTCAGATACTTAATGCAAGAATTGTTAATAATCTGAGTCCATTACTCTCCTACGCTGGACTCAACGTATGCAATTCGGTTTCCGGACCGATCAACACAGTAAAGTCGAATCCCATTGAGCGCTGTATCATCACCAACAATAAGTAGTCCTTCAACCTTAAAACAACAAGACAATCTTCCATTTGAAAGAGTAAACACTGACCCAACACTTAGTAACATTTATCTTCATGCTCTTTAGTATTACGCAGACACTTTAAAAATCTTAAGTTCCCTGGAGAAACCTGGAATTAAATGACAAACAACAACTCCACAATTGTGAAGCGTTGAATCACTCATCCACCCCCATATTAGCAAAATAGAGTCAATGCCCAACTTACCTTCAGACTAAATCCTCCGACGTACGTTCCACTTGGACAAAACTTCTTTTCCCCCCACGATCCCCACGGCCCTCCGTTCTGTCACCTTCAGCTCAGATCTGTAAGGTCGGTCAGACTGACCGCTCACATGTCCAATAATGGCCAGCAGTGAAAACATCATGGAAAAGAAGTGATGCATTGCTACAACACTGGCCTGAATACTGACAGTTAGATTAATTTTTAAGTAGACAATCTGAGAGAACGATAAAGCAGAGACAGAACCATAACATTCTCAAGTTTATTAAGGAAGAAGCCTCATATTTATACACAAGATTAAGCAGAATCATTAACCATGATGTCCTTTCCATCCAATCATAGTCCTCAAAGATCAACCCCTACCATATTTGGCATATTAAGAAATTATGTTTTATTAACAAAGTTCGAGAGGAGCACGTTCAGATAATCAAACCTAATTAAACACATGTGGAGCACATTCAGTTAATCAACCCAATCAATGAGTTAAGAGGTATATACCCAGCAAACAAAAAACGTATGTTAAAATACATAGTAATGGTAATTTGAGTAACAAGGAAAAGATACAGAGGGAGAAAACAATAAGAGAAAATGTAGAAGCAATACAGGATGATGGGGACATTGAAAGTGGCATAAATATGATGTGCAAATTGAATAATGTAAGAAAATCAGGAAAAACAACACCAGGGAATGATCAAATAAGTTATTGTATGATAAAAAATTTAAATTATAAGAATAAAGAAATATTATCACAATTATATAATAAGGTATGGGAAGTGGGGTGTTTGCCAAAACAGTGGAAAGAATCAACTATGTCTCCATATGTAAACCTGGTAAGGATCCGAGTTTGGCAGAAAGTTATAGACCGATTGCTTTAACTTCACATGTAGGGAAAATTATGAAAAAAATGATAAATTAAAGATTAAAGTATTATTTAGAGACAAATGAACTATTAAAGGATTACCAGAGCGGATTTAGAAAGGGACGAAGCACAATAGATCCGGATATATGTTTAGAGAGTGAAATTAGAAAAGCTCAAATTAATAAAGTAAGTATCTGTATTTTTTGATGTAGAGAAGGCATACGACATGTTGTGGAAACAAGGACTAATGATGAATATTTTTCAGATGGGAATAAGAGGGAGAATGTATAGTTGGATCTTTTTAACGGATTGGTGGATCACAATAAAAATAGGGAAATAATTTAGTACAAAGTATTTTGTGGAAAATGAAGCTCCTCAAGGAAGTATAGTGAGTCCAGTTCTGTTTTCAGTTATGATGAATGAAGTGTTTAGTAAAGTTGATAGATCTATAAGTGTTGCATTATTTGCAGATGTGGGTGTTATGAGGGAAAAGGGAAGAAATATACAATATATAATGAGGAAAATACTAGAGGCTATACCCAAATCCGGCGAAACACGGAAGTAAAGCAGCGCCGCCATTACTTTTTTGTTAAGGAAGTAGCGGAAGTAGCGTGTTGGTCCCGTAGGCGGCTATAGCAGATGTTAGCTGTACGAATTTACAAATTTTTTAGTACGTATGCTGTCCGAAATCGCATACTCTCTTGAGTAGGTACTTATTTTGAATTTGAGTAATTGCTTTAGGGCTGTTAAAAAAGTATTTTCTGTATAGAATCATATGCACACCATATCTCACTGGTAGTAATAGGTCATCCAGGTACTTTTTTGCCTACTCTTTTATCAGTACTGTGATTTTGGACGTATGGCTTTTGTCACATACAGTTTTTCGTCTAGCCTACTATATAGTAGGGAAGTATGCGATTTCGGACACAGCTTAGGTTTCTGATGAAAACATATTAGGTGTGTTCGACATCGGCTGCGGCTGGATGTAACCGATCGGCGAGAGTTGCCGCGTGCCGGCGGGAGGAGCTGCAAACGGAGACGTGAAGTCGGACACTTTCTGGTTCCTGTAGTGACCGCTCACGTGGTGTTTGTATACTTTAGCACAGCTGAAGTGAAATAAATGCAATATTTGCCAAATACACAGATGTTTCAGAGACATTTTCATTCAATACTTTATGTACTGCTTCATACAGCGTTTGTTTGAACAAGAATAAAGTTCAACATAAGCCTACAGCTACTATCAATGAAGTGGAATCAACGTTTTTTAATCAGTTTTATTTTGATAAACATAACACAATACATCGTGACTACATGAAAAGAGTGTTTACTGTTATAAAAAAAAAACTGATTTGTGAGCTTTAGTGGAACTAAAGGTGTGAGAATAAACCGAATAAACACGAAACGCACGTGATCGTTGTCATGCGGTGATCCGGCCAATCGTGGAACAGCTGTGTCGTCATCAGAGCTCGTGCAGCCCAGAGCCGTTGAAAAACAGAGTTGCGACACACTTTGATCTCGCCGCCACGCGGTCACGTGGTTTATGTAGCTCTCAATAGTTCCAAACAAATCCGCGTTGCCAATGATTTTAAAGCGGGGCAGACAGCAGCAGCTGAATTTGCAGCAATTATCGGTAAATATTGACGCATAATGTACATTGATTTTTTAGTTGACACCTAAATGGCTTGCATATAATAGCATATTTTTTACTGGGGAGTAGCAGAAACGGCATTAATACGTTTTTGTGTTTATTTTTGGAGGGAAATGGGGTGCTCCCATAACGTAGAATACATTTACAGCACAGCAACGACCATTTGCAGCAAATTTCTGTAAATATGATGGAGAGACGGCATTAACGTTAACGGTGTGGTCAGTTGAAATGAAACTGGAGATATGGTTACTGATACTGACTAGAATAATTCATAATATTAACGTTATTGTTAACGGGATTCATTTCAGTATACATTTACATACTGTACACAGTACATAGTATGCATGTATTTGTGTGTGTTCTGATGAATGGTTTGAAGGGATGTAGGGGTACATTAGCTATACTAAAATTAATCCTATAATGTTAATGTTAGATCGTATTTATAGTTATTTCACTCAGTAACCATCTCTCCAGTTACACACACATGTATATGTATACATACACACACACACATATATATATATATATATATATTGTGTGTGTGTATGCATACTCTACCAGCCAAAGTTTTGGATCAGTAGGCTAAGATTTTTAATGTTTTTAAAATAAGTCATCTCTTCTGCTTACCAAAGCTGCATTTATTTGATTAAAAATACACATTTAAAAAAAAAAAATATATATATATATATATATATGACAATTTAAAATAACTATTTTCTATTTTAATATATTTTAAAATCTCATTTATTCTTGTGATCAAAGCTGAATTGTCAGCATCATAACTCCAGTCTTCAGTGTCACATGATCCTTCAGAAATCATTCTAATATGTGGATTTGATGCTCAAAAAACATTCATTATTATTATCAATGCTGAAAACAGTTGCGTACAATTTATTTCAGGATTTTTTGACGAATAGAAAGATCCATAACATGTATGTTTTTAACATACGATCCATAACTGTTAACGGGATTCATTTCAGTATGGCTAATACTGAATGTATGGCCCTTCATCCTTCCCTAAATCATAGACTAAACCATTCATCAGAAAACACCCACAAACACATGTATACGATGTACTGTGTACAGTACACATGTATTTATATCACACATAACTAACCTTAACCCATACACATAATATATTGTGTATGTATATATACTTATATATATATATATATATGTGTATAGCGGAGTTTGGCTGTTCCTCACCCAGTTGTATTAATGTCGTGTTATTGTTCATATTACTGTATATAGACAAATTTTATTTTGATGCTTTGGAAAAACATTGTTCTTGAAACTTTCATGCCAATAAAGCCCTTTGTATTGAATACATTTGTGTGTGTTTAATTTGAGCGAAGGGGGACTGCTCCCATAAGGTATAATACATTTACAGTATGTACTGTATATATTTTTCTTGTGCTTCTATGGTCATAATAACCAACATCCTTATGTTATGTTAAAAACATTCACATAAACATGCACATCAAGTGAATATCAATGAATGGCAGAAGCTGCTTAGTTTAAGTCAAGAAAGAAGTTTAATCAATTTGAAATATAACAAAATATATATATCTATATCCATATACAAACCACTATTGTTATTCAAATTTTCAAAGAAAATTTGAGGTAAACGTAGCCCAACTGACATCAGGTTACGGTAAGTTAGCTAACGTTAGTGAAGTGTTGGTCACGTAAACTATAGCTGCAATTAACCTATTAGCTTCCAATAAACATTAACTAAAACTGGCTACATAAAATATAACTACTGACTAGATTCACGAGAGGTCGGCTAATGTGAGTAAAAGTAAAAAAATACAGTAATTTCATTCATTTACCTGCGAGCGTACCTCGGAAACACTGAAAATGAATGGGGTTCAATGCTGGAACTATCAGTGTTTGGAACTATTGGCTGCTCCACGACACGCGTTACTTCCGCATTCCAAAGTTCCTATGGCGGTCTATGGGAGTGTCGCAACTCTGTTTTTCAACGGCTCTGGTGCAGCCCAGAGCAGCCGCTCTTCAGAAGCTGCGCTGGCTGAGTTCTCCGGCTACTCTCGAATCGCTCTCGCGGTACTTTGATGGCATACGTCACAGTCACGTGGCGTCGGCGCTGTATCAAGTCGGACAAAATTTCTAACCGGCATGCACTGCTTCAAGTCTGCCGCCGATCGGTCTGCGCAGAGCTGCATGAAGTCGAACAAGCCTAATGAGAGTTCTCTGACTCTGACACTACTACACCTGCTTCTGCTACTCCTGATAACACCCACAAGGTGGCGCGAGTTTCGAACCCCCTTTTTCGGAAGCGACACTCAGACCGAACCGATGACGTATCCACACAAACCGAGGCCTCGTTTGTCATTAGTCACGTGATTTTCACGTTAACAACACAAGCCTCGAATCGCGGCTTCATCTGGCACGCCCATTTTTTCTCGATACGAGCTCCGACGCCTCGGTTCAAATGTCACATCACTAGTGTTGTCCCTGTGTGGTACAGTTGAGCTTGTTTTTGGTGTGCTTTGTGTGATAAAGCAATCTCTTTTTTTCTTCTTCTTAATAACTTTGTTTGGTAACTAAAAGGTATTGTATATCAACTTTTTGGTTTGTTTGGTTTGGAAAGCAGTAGGGAGATTGAGTCACCACCTTTTTCTTTTTATATATTAATCCTTGTTTTTGGTTAGTCAGGAAGTGGAGGGAAGCATATGTTGTTTATTTATTTTCTTTTACCTGTGTAGGTCATTTAGTTTTCCTTCCAATAGTAAGCTTCCTCTTTTGTTTGTTGTTTTGGTCTGACTTTCTCCTCTTTGTTTAAATACAATAAATCATTTTACTTTTGCATCAAGTGTTGGCTCACATTTCTGGGGCAGAGGACTTAAGGGAACCCTCCACACTTACGTTTGCGTTCTTTTTAAAAAAAATTAAGTTTGTTACCCTCTCCCAACCCTAGACTGGGAGTAGATCGTAACACTGTTTTTAAGCATTTCACAACCCACACACAAACAACTACAAATGAATAGGCCTGGTGCTAATTATTAATGTGTGCACAACTACCCATTTATTTGACAAATTCACAAATGTGCGTCGCTACATTTAAACTAATACAATAGAACTTGTGTGTGCAAAATCCAGAATCACATGAATGTGCAGCATTTTGTACAAATAGAGACATAGTTGTTAATACAAAACCTCAATTTTGTATTAATGTAGGCCAGAATTTGTGCATGCAACAAGTAAGATGTGCATTTGTGGATCAGGTGACACGCGTGCATTCATTGACTCGTT
Source organism: Gila robusta (assembly GCA_030770095.1). Classification (NCBI taxonomy): domain Eukaryota; kingdom Metazoa; phylum Chordata; class Actinopteri; order Cypriniformes; family Leuciscidae; genus Gila; species Gila robusta. Next base: position 24,939 of record JAVALU010000749.1, read on the forward strand.
TCTGAGTCGATCTTATTTGATTCATTTGGATTTTGAGACTTTCATTTCGCCGGTTTCGCCTTGCACGATCCACACACACACACACTAGGCTTGTTCGACTTCATGCAGCTCTGCGCAGACCGATCGGCGGCAGACTTGAAGCAGTGCATGCCGGTTAGAAATTTTGTCCGACTTGATACAGCGCCGACGCCACGTGACTGTGACGTATGCCATCAAAGTACCGCGAGAGCGATTCGAGAGTAGCCGGAGAACTCAGCCAGCGCAGCTTCTGAAGAGCGGCTGCTCTGGGCTGCACGAGCTCTGATGACGACACAGCTGTTCCACGATTGGCCGGATCACCGCATGACAACGATCACGTGCGTTTCGTGTTTATTCGGTTTATTCTCACACCTTTAGTTCCACTAAAGCTCACAAATCAGTTTTTTTTTATAACAGTAAACACTCTTTTCATGTAGTCACGATGTATAGTGTTATGTTTATCAAAATAAAACTGATTAAAAAACGTTGATTCCACTTCATTGATAGTAGCTGTAGGCTTATGTTGAACTTTATTCTTGTTCAAACAAACGCTTTATGAAGCAGTACATAAAGTATTGAATGAAAATGTCTCTGAAACATCTGTGTATTTGGCAAATATTGCATTTATTTCACTTCAGCTGTGCTAAAGTATACAAACACCACGTGAGCGGTCACTACAGGAACCAGAAAGTGTCCGACTTCACGTCTCCGTTTGCAGCTCCTCCCCGCCTGCACGCGGCTACTCTCGCCGATCAGTTACATCCAGCCGTAGCCGATGTCGAACACACCTAATATCATTGTCGTTATTGTGTGTCATTATAGCCCTAACCAGTGTTGGGAGTAACGCGTTACAAAACTAATGCATTACAGTAACATATTACTTTTTGCTGTAACGCAGTAGTGTAAGGCATTACTAATCAATTTTCAGTAATATTTTACTCGGTACATGTTCAGTAAGGCTTGCGTTACAACAGACTTTTAGTTTTAATTGTAAAACAAACAACAACAACAAAAAAAAAAAAAAACAGCAAGACCGCGAGACATTGACGAATGAAAAATGCAAGTAGGCTAAATTACCTGTTCGTGGTCAGTCAATAGCCGCTTGTGGTGTCCAAGTCTGTAAATAAAGACTAAATGGCAGCGTCTGATATATTTGTATAGCGATTTATTTGGAGTGCCGTGAGGTATGATTTCGGCCTCTGTGCTCGCGCTGGCCAGTGGAAAAGCGGCTAATGGTGAAGATGGCATGAAGAAGACTATACATTCGCGAGATGGACGTATGCGCATTAGGCTATTCGTTCTGTTTTTTCTTTCTAAACAGTTAGGCTATGTTTATGTGGTATTTTTCATGTTTTCATCACGCAATCATGTTTTTGATGCGGTGGTGACGCGTTCATGTAAGGGCGGCGGCTCTGCCGATAAAGCACCTAAAAGCTGTCACAAAGAACCGGCAAAAGCAATGATTATGAATATGTAAAATATAGCAAGGAGACATTTTCATTGTTTATTAATAAAGTCAAGATGAAGTTGACGATGCTGACTCGCGATCTTCGCAGTAGGCTAGTGAATGCACCAGAGAGAAATGCACATTTCATTTCATAAGCAGAGAGCAGTCTGTTTTCTTTCGTTTTGAATTGTTCTGTTTACAAGTAGACATTTCAATATAGATATATTTTTCAGGTCCGTGAATAGGCTACCTTATACGCTGAGTTTCGGTTCATTTATGAGACGCGCTCCAGTTCACGCGCCGGTGTTCTGTCGATCTGTCCTACCAGGGGCGTCACTAGGATTTCCATTTTAGGGGGGCTAAGCCCCCAATGAGGGTATGATTTTTTTTTTTTTTTTTTTTTATATAAAAAAAGGTAACACTGTTAAGGATCTAATGCTCACTATCATCATTACCATGCAAAGGCAGGGTTTTATAATCACTGTAGTCCCAAATGTGAGGTAGGGCAGATAGGGGGGTTCGGGTTTCCCTGAGAAAATTTCGATATTTTGATTTCTCTTATCTACATATTTTAAGATGTTTTGAAGGCCAAAAAATTTGGATAACAGCTTTAAAACCATGTCAGTGGGCAGCTGATTATTTTTCTCTCCTCATCAGCATCACACTCTTTTTCTCTTTGTTTTTATCTTGCCCTGTCTCTTCCCCTCCTAAAGCTGAGCTTTGACTGATATAGGCTTTTCATTTTTTTCTGTCAGTGAAGATAGGGTCAACTGATAGGTTGATTTTGCCTATGAATCATTTTCTCAGATGCGTTTATTTACTGAAAGCTACTAAAGCTAGGTAATTAAGTTTATTAAATGCATTCACAATATGTGGGCTACACATTCATTATTGATCTTATGCCTAATACAGGGCCGTAGACAGGGCTTTATAATCAAAGAGGTCCTAAATTTGAGGTTGGTAGGGGGTTCAAATTTTTTTATTTCTCTGATGTGCATTTCAAGACGTTTTTAAGACCAAAAAAGAATAAGAAATAACTTTAAAACCATGTCAGTGGGCAGTAGATTATTTGTCAATACCTGCTCTCTCCTCATCTCTCCATCACTCTTTTTTTCTCAGTCTCTTCATCCCTTTCTCTTCCCTTCCTAAACCTGAGCTTTTTTAATTTACTAAAGGCTACAATTTGTATTATATTCTCAATATGTACACATTCATTATTAATCTTGTGCCTAACATGATGAAAACGGCTTTGTTAATGTTTCTTGTCCCCTCACAATGACAGTAAACTAATTATTACATTACATAAGTCACGTTACATAGGCCTATTTTCAGTTCAAAATGGCGAAATTAGACAAACCTATATTAGTTTGCCTGATTATTTTTTGTCATTCGTTTAACATTTATGACCTAAAAAAAATGTCAAATATGAAATGTTAAGTTTAACTACTTGCATCTTATCTCACACTTGACCGTATACGCGTCGAGTCGCACTGTTAAACTTCGCGCTCAGCAGCGTCTGTGAACATAAAGCCCTCCTACTTTGATTTGATTGGTCATCTCAAATATTCTGACATTGACGAGCAGTGACAGACCAATGAGGCTCAGATGAACACACACACACACACACACACACACCCTGTCCTCTGTGTCTGACGTGCTCTGTGCTCGGCGCCGCTGCGGATTGAAGAGGAAGAACGCGCTGAATCTGATTATAACAAGACTGAAGCGAACACGAATTTGTGTAGCCTACATTAATCACAAATTTTTAGGGGGGCTAGGCAGAAGTTTATGGGGGCTGAAGCCCCCCTAAAAAGGGCCTAACGACGCCCCTGTGTCCTACCTTGTCAGATTTTCCTACCGTAGCGCAACATTATAGCCATATCTATCGGTTCATCCTACCACATCGTAAAATCCTACTGCGCGTTTCTGCTTCGCGTCTGTGACTACATAAAATAATTCAGTGTAACTTTGCCGAATATTCTTATTAGACCAGGTAGGATGATTTTACAGTGCAAAGTAACGTTACCTCGTCAGATTGTCCTATGAAATAAACGGGTAGGATGATTTTACGGTGCAAAATACCTCATCAGATTGTCCTACCAGTATGAAATAAACAGGTAGAATGATTTTACAGTGTAAAATACCTCATCATATTGTCCTACCAGTATGAAATAAACGGGTATAATGATTTTACAGTGCAAAATACCTCATCATATTGTCCTACCAGTATGAAATAAACGGGTATAATGATTTTACAGTGCAAAATACCTCATCATATTCTCCTACCAGTATGAAATAAACTGGTAGAATGATTTTACAGTGTAAAATACCTCATCATATTGTCCTACCAGTATGAAATAAACAGGTATAATGATTTTACAGTGCAAAATACCTCATCATATTGTCCTACCAGTATGAAATAAACGGGTATAATGATTTTACAGTGCAAAATACCTCATCAGATTGTCCTACCAGTATGAAATAAACGGGTATAATGATTGTACAGTGCAAAATACCTCATCATATTGTCCTATCAGTATGAAATAAACGGGTATAATGATTTTACAGTGCAAAATACCTCATCAGATTGTCCTACCAGTATGAAATAAACGGGTATAATGATTTTACAGTGTAAAATACCTCATCATATTGTCCTACCAGTATGAAATAAACAGGTATAATGATTTTACAGTGCAAAATACCTCATCATATTGTCCTACCAGTATGAAATAAACGGGTATAATGATTTTACAGTGCAAAATACCTCATCATATTGTCCTACCAGTATGAAATAAACAGGTAGAATGATTTTACAGTGTAAAATACCTCATCATATTGTCCTACCAGTATGAAATAAACGGGTATAATGATTTTACAGTGTAAAATACCTCATCATATTGTCCTACCAGTATGAAATAAACGGGTAGGATGATTTTACGGTGCAAAATACCTCATCAGATTGTCCTACCAGTATGAAATAAACAGATAGAATGATTTTACGGTGCAAAATACTTCATCATTGTCCTACCAGTAGAAAAATAAACAGATAGTATGATTTGACAGTCTACGTTTTCAATCTGTAGTCCCTGGACAGATGTTACAAATTTACCCTAAAACAGATGATAATGTAAATTGATTATGTAAATTGAAATAAGATTAGTTATTGAGATCATTTATAATCAAGCAGATCAATATAGAAAAGAGATTATTAATCAAATTCATTATACAATTCAAAATCATGCAACACAGAGGCACAATACAAAAAACAATAATTTATTAATAATATGAACTTAATAAGACAACACTGTGCTGCAGACTGTTATCAATGCAAATGTTAAAGGGACATGCACTCTACTGTATACACTCATACAACTATACTACACATTTTTTGCACATAAACACATTTAGGCTACTGAAGTTGCAACATTTAAAATGTGCCCATCTATTGCAGCTCTCACACTGTACCTGAAAATAAAAGAGATGAATATATATGTAAATTAGTACATTTAAAACAATATAGAATCTGAAAATATGAAAAGAAAAAATACCTTTTCATTTAAATAACAAAATTCTAAAAAAAAAAAAAAAACACCCCAAAACATGGCACATAAAGTTAAACTATTGCTTTTTGGGTGTGTGTATTATAAGTTGTATACCATTTCAATCATGCTTTCGTTGGGGTCGTCTTCCAGCATGCTGCAAAGCACACAGTACTCCTCTGCATTACCTATACATTTGTTAACATTAAAAAAGATAGATATGAATTCATTGGACAATCATATCATAATGTACTAAATGTCAACATAAACGCCATGAAAAATACTATCTCAGACCTGTTCTGAAATTAAATTAAATCAAATCATTCTTGCATTACTTTTTGCATCCTTCAAGTTATTTTCTACTCTATAGTTTTCTTCTCTATCCCCTCTGTATATTTGGATATTCTTACTTGATTAAATACATTTTTCAGAGTGAAGATAGCATCTGCAGAGGTGTACAACATGACACACTGTACACTACAATACATGCATTACTACGGTATTACAGAATTAAAACAGCACTCACCTCGACATCCGAGAAGTGTGCAGGCTACTTTCATGCGTGCTGAGCTGACCGCTTCAGGCGTAGTCTGAACATTGCTGATCGTTCCTGTCAGCAGGTATTGTTCAGCAAACTGAAACATTAATTGACAGATGATTTAATTAAATTCATTATAACACTTCCAAACCTGAAGCCACTCTTGCAAATATATGAACACATACATTCAATACCAATACTCCACAACTGCTGGAATCCATCTGCAGGTCGTGCTTCAGGGTCCGTAATTGCCACGGGGCTGTTTGCTCATCATCACACCTCAGTTTTAAAAAATTCCTAGATGTCGTTGAGACATTTGTACTGTTTAGAATCGAATAACATTTAAAAAAATAATTAAAAAAAGATGAAACCATTCTAACAAGGTTACCTCCAGTTCCGCAGAATTTTACGTTCATACGAACGTTCATTTCCCATTGGGTCAATCACAAGAAGTGTTTTTTCAGGCATGTTGATAATCTGGAATATAATGTCATGTAATCATAAATAAGGTTTTGAAATATTTTTAGATCACTACTAACAACTACAGGAAGCTGCTTAAATAAACCTTTAAATTATTGACCTAAAGCATTAAAGAATGTCTGCAGATTATGGAGAAAGTGTCAACACAGTGATTTAGTTATTTGCAGGTGAATATACAGTAACACATATAAGAATATAAGTGAATGGTAGCAATTTACTGAGGGAAAATTCCAAACGGAAGTGAGCATCCCTATGCCCTACTCCCTTCGAAGGGCAGAGCCCTTGAAGTGGGGACTTTGGAGTGAGCAGGGCACTTGCGTGACATTATGTAGCCCTTTGGAACGCACTTGGTGAAGGGAGCGATGAAAGACAATGAAATTTCCTCATTACCTTCACATGGGAATGTTCCCACTCTAAAAAAAAGCAAATTATAGACAGGAGATAAAGATAACAAAGGCTCTTTGCCTTCGTCAGTGAAATATATAGCCTATTTGTGTGTGTAGCCTACTTCTCTGCTCACAAGTTTAAAACTTGCAGTGTGTCATCTTTGACCCTGCATTACCTAACACATTCTTACCTATGAAACTTATTTAAACATAACATGACAAACATTTGTGAAATATCACGAACATGAACAAAACAAAACAACTTAAATTGCTGTGTTGCTTAGTTAACTCCCACCAGTATTTTATTTGACAATAGCCCAAGATCACTAAAGAAGAAGAAAAAAAAACTTTTTCTATAATCTAACTTGCAATGTACTTTGAAAAATACACACGCACCACAATAATCCAATGTGCTCCAACGTTCACAGGGCACAGCCAAATGTCCTCAATGGGAAACTTCATCTGTGAAAAGTGTTTAATAACAAGTTTGTGATGGTTCCAAAACACCTAAATATGATCTACTTTATTACTTTCTGGAAAGCTAAATTACCTTTCCTAGGCATCTGAACTGTCCAGCAAACAACGAACGTGCAACAACTGCACAAAGCTGGTGTACGTGGTTCTGAAAAAAAAAAAAAAAACATTTTGTAAGTAGGCCTATATACAATTAAATTAGTGTTCCTAAATAAGTAGACATTCTATACATACCTGTTGTTTTTCAACGACCAGGTGCAGGTAGGCATCAATAACCTAAATTAAGAAAAATAAACATGAATATAAACAAACTAAACTTTGTTTTTGTGAGAAAATAATAAGTAATTTGGGTTTATAAGTCATTTAGACAACCGGCCGATTGGAAAGAAAGGCCACCCATAGCATAAGAATAAATAACTTACTTCATCAGAAAGCCACTCGGTCCCTTGCAGTGAGTGAAAAGAAGAGTCATAGCGCTTATATGGCCCAACAACTGCTTCAACCTGACCAGTGACATTTGCAGCCCAGACCTTCATTACTGAAAAAGAAAGACAAAGTTAGTGTTGTCAATAATTTTTCTAATTAATCAACTTTACAGGGCCAACGAGCCAACATAAAAAGAACTTGGCAAAATGAACGTGCCAAACATTCAAGGCCGTAGGTTTGGTCTTTACGTTGGAAGAAACATCAATCCACCCCCTACCCCCACATTGGTAGTATATAATATGAAAAATAATGTGATTGAGTTCGCTGAAGTAGCCTATTAGGAAGGACAATTCTGTCCTCCTAAAATGTATGCAAACCTACGCCCTTGCAAACAGTCATCATATCAAAAGTGTACAGGACAGCTAGAGGAAGTGGATATAACTCAAAAACAATTCATGGTATCTATATTAAATAAGACAAATTTTATATTTTGGTGGCCGCAGTTGTGAAGCTTTTTCAGTGAGCTGTTGGTCTTAGTTTATGCATGGCTAAGTGGTTCATGTAGGTTGTCTACAAACCAAAAGGTTTCATATTTGAAATGTGAGGCAAATATGTAAAGTGCTTTGGTGGCCATTGGTCTGTTGAAAGCGCTATATAAATGCAGTCCATTTACCATGCATTTTGAATTTTTGGCTTTTTATGATTTATTGGTTATTATGTCCACTTCCTATAAATAACGGTGACCTGTGACCAACAGGTCAAAATGGCCACCATGATTTAAACACTGCAAGCAAGCAACAACAAGACCAAACTGGTCAGTTAGGCCAAACTGGCAACTAAGGGTGAACTCTCTTTAAATATAAAACCTTGTTCCTCTGAGATTTGGTTTGCATCTGATGGGAACTTTATTGCTGGCTCTGTTGGGGTTGATTTTACCTCCTTGATGTAACCATTTGTTTGGTCAAGCATTTTAGGAGCAACTTGAATAACAGAAGGTCTTTGTAACGCTGAATCTTTGAGCTTCTCATAATCATTTACCTTGGTCCCAGAATGCTGAGGGCTGAGTGTAGGTGCAACAGTGCAAGAGGCATCTTGCAAGAACTGTTACTCTCTGTAGACCCACTGACTGAGATAACAGAACAGTCATCAGGCACTTTTCCAGTTTGGCTTCTTCTGTATGGTTTAATGTGACCAATGCTATATTTAGTTTTTAAAGTAATCCCTCCAGGTTTGTTTAATGTGACAAGTTTGCCACTGAGTCTCTCAATGATGTAGGGTCCTGAGAAGTCAGGTTCAATCCTTCCTCCTTTTCTTCCATGCTTCCTCATATTCATCAGAAGAACCTCATCACCAACATTGTAAATCAAGTCTTTGTACTTCTTCTGGACCTTTTTAGCATATGCTTCCTTCTGTTTCTCCTGCGATTTACCAATGTTTTCTTCTGCCTGTTTTTTGGCCTCATCTCTCTTTTTTTTATCGGAAACTACATAATCACTAAAACTTGATTCCACAGGGAGACTGATGGTGGAAAGCTAAAAAACAAGGCAATATAATTGAAGCAATATAAATTCATTTTTGAACTATTTAAATTTTCACATGTGCATGTATATAATGAAAATCCCATGGTAGCATGAGAAGATGTCCTTTGCTAAATGGTTTACTATTCATAACAAACTGTTAGGAATATTAGTGACCCTTATAGTCTGTTGTGGAACAAAGTCCAAAAAATATGCTCATTACAGGTTTAAGATCAAAGGTTTTATAACAATGTTAAAATTGAATACAGTTAATCAATTCAGGGTACCAATAATAAAAACGATATTTACTGTATGATTAGTTTTGTTAAAAAAAAAAAAAATTAAGTTTTGCATCATCTACTACAGTACCCATTGGAAATGATTTCAAGGCTAAATTTACTTTAAGCACAATTCTTCTTACATAGGCTAGTATGACAACATTGCTGAAATGACTCAATAAGCACACTCACCGGCATTTCAACAGGAATCTCTGCAGGGAACACTGCCTCTCTCCCATACATTAAAAGAAAAGGGGAGTGTTTTGTGGTGGTGTGGACCTTTGATCGTAAAGAAAACAAGGTGGCATCCAGATAGACATCCCAGTCATTCTGTTGGTCGTTAACCAATTTCTTGAGGGCTCTAACATGAAACATAAGGGGGGGAAGTTTTTTGTTTTTTAGAAGGCTTATAAACTTGGAGTGTGAAAGCCTTTTTAGGAATGCATTTATAACTTATTTGGTGCCTTGAAGCGGAAGATGGGTCAAAATGCCATGGGGGGCTGGGTTTGATTACAGTTCGAAATTAATCCGCTACTATAATCATTGGTAACCATAGTAACACAGTTACACTTGCAAACAGAGTGAGAGAAACATATGAAAACGTTGATTTAGGTAGGCTAAATGGATGATTTTTGCATATCGTTTAATTTGTATGGTGAATATGGCAATTTTGAGAAATGGGCCCAGGCACAAGACGAAATAGAAGACTTGGAGAAGACGTTGAATGACAAAAAGCGGCACAAATAATTAACACCGACAGAGCTAGATAAGATCAAAGACGACAAAGATGAGGTCAATACGAAAGAGACAACTAAATGAATGAAAACTGCTGTCACTTTAAGACCTGCCACTGCTGAGAGAGACGCGGATTTGAGAGAGACGCGGATTTCACACGCCTCACACTCTTTACGATCATTTTATACTATATTTAATTAATTTAAAACTGATCTTATGAGGACACTCGAAAAAACTGACATTTTGACATAATTGTGTGTGTTTATATTTTACACCAAACAATCAAATCATATACCCCGCGTATATCTAGCCTATGTTTTCATGAAAAATGCTAATTTGATCAATGGTGCTAGCTGGCTTTGTTTGACTGTGACCGTAAACAGTTCTCATTACTGCTATGTATCTTTATATAATAAAAATTAACATAAACAGTGAAAAACTTACCTCAGATGAAGAAGTTCTCACGCAAGTAGTAAAAAATTATGGGCGTGTTGTTCAGCGTGACAAAAATGACGCAATATTGATGTGCGCATGCGCAGTAAGCCTTGGTAGGACAATCTGAAGGGTAGGATGGAATGTCAGGACACCTGCACCTCCGTGTCATGATTATAATTGTCTGCTATATTTAGCCTACTTCTTATTTATTAAATCCAGGCAATTGGTTGATGAAACATTGATTAAAATTAATATACAATTAATACAAAACGAAATTCACTTTAAAGAAAGGCTCTCTGTGTAAGGTCTCTGTGAAAGTTTTAAAGCAGTCTTTTAGTGCTGCTTCAGAGCGGTTGCGTCCATAACGGAGAACTGTCACGTCTGTAACATTGTTTTTTCCTCATAAATGCCAACACGAAAAATAAAATAAAATGAATATTTTATGTTCTGTGGAGAGCCAACCCTTCTTCATCCGATTTGCGCAGTGTAATTCACAGAATTACAACAACAACAACAAAAAAAATCGTTGCCTCCTAAAAGTTAAAGATTTTTTTTTGTCACGCATGACTGTCTATTTCCCTAATATTAAATATAAAACGCATGTGTAGACTGATATTTTTCTAATGTCTGGACTCCTTTCAGGGAGGAGCCTATGGATAAACAGACGTTTCAATAGTTTGGTATTAATGCATTTTCTGAGAATTTATATTTCAAGTTTTGACTGCAAATGTCATGTCCATAACGCTGGAATTCCCAAATTTTAAATAATTTATTCTCAACTAGTTTTGTGGTGTAGGTCTACGTATTTTATAATGTTAAGTTAACTTTAAATTACTATTAGTATTATTTGAAGATGTGGTAGCATTGGATCTGGACGGTATGGATAACTCTGGGAGTTGGAAGGGGTGTGTCGCGATTCTGCAGGTTCGTGGATCTGAGTGTCGCTATTTCGGTTTCATATCGCATATCGTTACAGCCCTAGTCATTTTAGAATGTTAAGTTCTACTTCTGTATAGTTATTTTGGTGAAAGTAACTCAAAAGTAATACAGGAGTAATGTAACGCATTACAATTCTGAGACAGTAATATTGTAAGGTAATGAATTACTTTTAAATAACAGTAACAAGTAATATATAATGTATTACAGTTTGGAAGTAACTTGCACAACACTGGCAGCCAGAGATTTTGAGGATATGTTGGTGACGCGCGCTGACAGGCCACAAGCATAAAGGACAGAACAATTAGTTTTTAATATACAAATAAATTCACTTTTGAGTGGACAAGACTGCAAGTAAGTTATACTTTCTAGATTACAATTAATTGGGGGAATAAAATATGGATTTCATACTGTATGTAAGTGTGATTTAAATTTGAAGTTTAGAAAGAATAAATCGGAATAGGTCTATAAGTTCATGAAAAATATATATGTTTCTGTATGTTTTTCTACATTTTCGCTTCCAGTTTATGCGGTAGTTTTGTTATGCGAAAGCGAAAATATTTTTAAACCAGACATTTCAGTTAGACGGGCAGATATTGTGAATGTTCGTTCATGTTTGGTTTTGTGGGTTTTTTTTGTTGCCCAGATGGGATTTTATTCATATAGAAATACAGTCTGCAAAGAGTTAATAAGTCTGGGTTTAAGGTACTATCATTTACATGGGTTTATACATCCTAACTTGTTTGCACTGATATACCTGCTCATCTTTATTTTACTGGTTTTCTGTTTGGGTCAATTCCCATGTTTACTGTTTATGATGGGGCGGGGCTTGTGATATGTGGGCGGGGCTTGGAAGAAGCGCAGCAGTTTTTGCAACTTGCGTGGAGAAAGTGAAAGGAACTTGCAATCCGCGTTAGTTCTCTAAAGTGGAGCTTATCCTTCCTCTCCTGTTTCAGCTTTACAGGTGGAGAAGGGGGAGATGCCAATTCACTTAAGAAGGAAGCAATTGATACTGGCATACTGGGTAAACCTAAAAGGGCAGGAGGATAGTCATCCAACAAAAGGTATACTTGAAACATGTTGGGAATATGGGAAAGGGAAAGTTAACAGTTTTGGTTGGATTATTAAGGATTTAGTTCAGAATATGAAATTAAATGAGTATAGAGTTATTCCAGCAGTAATATTACCAACAACACCATTATGGATTTTACCTCAACCAAATGTAGATCTATTCTTATTGGAATCAAGACAAGATAAAGATCAGAGGATGTTGGAAGCAGAGATGACAAAAGAATATATTGGTATTAAGTATGAACAATATATAAAGGTTTTCACAGATGCATCTAAGGATAGGTTGGGGTAGCGTATATCATTCCCAGATTGAAAGTGGCAAGGGGAAAGAGTATCAGATCATGTATCTGTGTTTACAGGAGAGCTACTAGCAATTATGATAGCAATTAATAAAATAAATGAAATGGGGCTAAGTAAAACTTTAATATGCTCAGATTCAAGTTCAGCCTTGATGTGCCTGGAAGCTCAAAAATCAGATACTAGACAGGATATTGTTTTGGAAATCTTACAGATATTGTTCATGATGCAACAAAAAAATAAGATAGTTCAGTTTTTATGGGTTCCGGCACATACCGGAGTGTCTGGAAATGAAGCAGCAGATAAACTAGCAAAACAGTCTATGGCAAAGGAAAATATAGATATGCAAATTAGGTATAGTAAATTAGAAATCAAATCAATAATTAAACGGGGGATAAATAAAAATTGGCAATCGTATTGGGATAATGAGGAAAAAGGTAGACATTTACATTTAATACAACCATTGGTAGGTAGAGGAAGGAATTCAAGTGGGAGAAGGAAGGAAGACTGTATTATTTCTAGATTAAGACTGGGACATACAGGACTTAATTCAACAATGCAAATAATAGGAAAACATCCTACAGGATTATGTGAATGGTGTGGAATCAGAGAAACAGTGGAGCATGTACTTATTAAGTGTAATAAATATTCTGAAGAAAGAAGTAAGATAATTGAAGAATTTGAGATGAAAGATAATCAACAATTAACATTAAAGATGGTTTTAAACTCAGTAGAGGGGGTAGGTTAATAATAAAGTTTTTATGTAGAACAAATTTGATCTTTAGAATATAGATAGGCTATTAGTGTTTTTAGTATCAGTATCCCTCTCTGGAAGATGAGGGACTTTGGCTGTAGATGGAGGAGCTGAACACGCAGCAACATTGAAAGCACGAGTCCTGATTGTTCTGGGAGTTGTGATATATTGTCTCTGATCTATTACCTACAGTAGATGGCGGTAATGCTCTTTTTAAGAATGCGAACCGCCAATAAGCCCAAAGAAGAAGAAGAAGAAGAAGTTCTCTAAAAATATGATGAAGTAGGCCAGTATTATGGATGACAAATCGTTGTGCTTTTCTGGGATGCTTGTCTACTTGTTTGAAGGTAAATGATCTCTGTTTCTTGTGTTAATACTGTGTGTATTCAATGGTATAATGCTGGAAAGAATGCCAATCGCGAATAGCATGTTAGCATACAGCTAATGACTATTAAAGTGTTTGCACACATTTTATATTCAGCAGTAATGTTTTTAATTTATTTTATATGTTACATGGACTGATTATATAATATTTTACACAGGAAACGGACAGTTGTTTTTTTAGTTATATGTTTATTGACCGTGATAACCTCCTCGTCCATGGGAAAAGACATTCTTCATTCTCTCTGGTGATCCGTGGCGTCGAGTAGGCCTATTCGTCACTGGATTCCGTTCTGCTTAACTGTTAGCTGACTGAACTCGCTGCCCTGTAACTTACAGTTGTGCCGGACGTTCATGGCAATTGGATATCTTCTCAGGTCGTGAGTACAGTTAAACTATTTTTGTTTTCTTTTAAATTGAAGCGGCCAGTGTTTTTTTTTTTTTTTTTGTGTGTGTGTGTGTGTGTGTGTGTAATTTGTTTTTTGGCCATCACGCTCTCAAGCCACGTCACAGACCTGCAACCAGGGGCGTTGCTAGGGTCTTGATACATTGGGGGCTTAGCCCAGTCCCCACCACCCATCCACCCCCGCTTTTGGTAACTACTTCTTCTACTCATAGGCACATAATAATATAAATGGGGGGTCTGGGGGACCTCCCCCAGGAAACGTTGGACATTAAACACTTCATTTCCTGCATTCAGGTGCATTTTTTGCAGCATTTTAAATGATAGGTAAAAAGATAGAATGCTTTATTTGTAGAACTGTAACAGCTATTCACAGAAACACAAATAAATAATACATGAATATTAAATAATATTTAAAAAAATGAATATAAAACTATATATATACTGTGTATATAGACAAAAAATGGCTGACGGAAGTAGAGGCAGTGAGGCAGGTGCTGCTCTCCTAGATTCAAATTTCATTTCCCAACCACGCCGATCTTTGCAAAAAAAATCTTGCAATAAGTGGATGTGCAATTCTGCGCTATATTTCTTGAACGTTATAATAATTACCAGCTATATAGCGGCATTAATGGTCATGTCAGTGCGACCATGCTGGAATGGCACTACAGCACCGGTGTCGGGAAAAGCTATCATCCCTACAAAGCAGGTATGCTTGGTATTTCATCGGAGCGGTCAGTGTGGAGCGTACCATGATCTCCTAAACAACGGAAAAGCGCGCTATGCATCTCAGCGTACTTCTTCGTCACCTAAAAATCGAAACCATAAAGGATACTATGCATTCCGGAAACTACTTAGCTATCTGTTGACAACAACTCTTCTACTTTCTGGAGATGTCCAACTCAATCCCGGGCCAACTAAACAAACGGAACTCATCACGGTGGAGGTAGCTGGTGATGTGCGGGTGTCCGATGAGTTGGGTGAGTGCCAGGGTCCGGCGCTGTCCGCTCCCTGTTTCTCCATGGAAATTGAAAGGGGTCAAGAGAATCTTAATTCGTGGTCTTCTGACATTAATTTGGACCCAGTAAATATCACTACTATGAAACTACCAGTAGTCAGTAAAAACAATGTACCGATACAACAGCCAATCAAAAGAAAACATTTAAATCCTGCAATTGTTAAGCGCAAGAAGTTGAAATTCATACAAACTGTAAATCAGGCTCGATTGCTGTGGGATCCACGAGCAAAACCTAAGGGACTACTTGGAGGACATATAAACATTCGTAGTATCATAGGGAAATGTGAACAAATTCAACATCTTATTGTAGATTCTAATTTGGATTACCTATGCCTATCAGAGACTTGGCTACATAAAAACTCTCCAAGTGCAGCATTAAGTGTCCCAGGCTACAATATATTTCGGAGGGACAGGCCTAACGGAAGAGGTGGGGGGTTGATGTTTTATGTTAGAGATAACATCAACTGCCGTCAAATCCAGTGGAAGCATGACGATGGGCTTGAATGCATCGGGCTTAATGTTATATTGTCTCCCCAAATGTCCTTTAACCTTATTGGCCTGTATAGACCACCCTCTTCCACATTCGTTTTGTTTTTAGACCAACTAAAGAGTATTTTAAAAGAATGTAATTCTGGGAAAGAGGTTATTTTAATGGGGGATTTCAACATAAACTGGGAAGATAAAAGTAAAAGAAATGCCCTAAAACGAATTATAGATACCTTTGACATGACACAATTAATTAAGGGACCAACACGTATAACGCAGAGTTCAAAAACATTAATAGACCTGATATTCAGTAATAAACCAGAGAGAATTGTTAAAACATTCAATTTGGTTACTGGGTTATCGGATCATAATTTGACACTAGGAGTTAGGAAACTGTCAAAAATACGTTTTAACTATGGTGTAAATAAGCCTAGTCACCTCAGAATACCTAAGGGACAACAAAATGACTTTGAAAATGCAATTAAAGGAATAGAATGGAACAATCTACTTTCTTACTTTGATGTTGACTCTGACTGTCAGATCTTTCTCTCCACAATTCAAAGTACAATGAATAATTTCTTAAGGAGAACTAAACCTGACAGCAGGAAAAAAAAAGATTTTCCATGGTTAAGTACTGACATACACAACTTGATGAAAGAACGAGATTCAGCATTGAAAGCAGCCCTAAAATCAAAATTAGTAACTGATAGACTAAAGTTTGTAGGACTACGAAATAAGGTAACTAAGGAGATTAGGAAAGCAAAAGCTAATTTTTATCTTAATGTCATTGATCAAGCAAATGGAAATACCAAACTAATATGGGAGAACATAAAGAGGCTGACCGGAAAACATCATAGTGGTAATAAACAGCGCCTCGAAATCTATATAAATAATAGTATTACCCAGGACGAAGCTCGAATAGTATCAGCTTTTAATTCATACTTTGTAGAATCAGTATCGTCACTGATACATAATCAATCTATCAATCCATTAACTATGATGCCTGTAAATTATGAAAAACCTGTATTTGAGATTCATGAAATATCCGAAGCAAAAGTGAGAATGATAATAAGTTCCCTAAAAAATTCCAAAGCTAAAGATGTGTATGGACTGGACACAATGTTCTCGAAAGTGTTTAATGAATGTTTGTCTAGTCCATTAACACATATTATTAATAGATCAATTAATGAAGGAATTTATCCCAAAGCGTGGAAGACAGCTATAATAACACCGATCCACAAAACAGGTGATACTTCAAAGGTCTGTAACTACAGACCAATTAGTATATTACCTATTGTGTCAAAGGTAATTGAGAGATATGTAGTAGAACAACTCATTAGTCACCTCAGTAACAGTCCATTTACATTGCATCCTATGCAGTTTGGTTTTAGATTGAATCATTCAACGGAAACTGCAAATTGCTTTTTTTTGGAGAATGTGAAATCAAAGTTAGACAAAGGAGGAGTTGTTGGGGCTATATTCTTAGACCTAAAAAAAGCGTTTGACACGGTGGATCATGGTGTCCTATTAAAAAAACTGTCAATGTTTAATGTCTCCCCCAATGTAATGAAATGGATGCAGTCCTATCTGGAACACAGAGAGCAAAGGGTTAGGATAAATGATGAGGTATCATCGGCCATTAGTTGTAATATTGGTGTACCTCAGGGATCAATTTTGGGGCCCCTGTTGTTTAGCCTGTACATAAATGATCTCCCGACTGTATGCAATGAGTCCGAGATTCAAATGTATGCAGACGATACTGTCATTTATGTACATGCGCCGAACAAGCAGCAAGCAGCATATAAGCTCACGGCAGTGATGGAAGATGTTATGCAATGGCTTAGTGATTCACGTCTTTATTTAAATATAAAGAAAACCAAATGTATGTTCTTCACAAAGAGGTCAACAGATAATTCTGTAGCAAATATTTATATTGCAGGGGAACAACTATCAATGGTATCTGATTTCAAATATTTAGGTATAATAATTGATTCTAATCTTACATTTAAAAAACAAATTAAAAAAGTTATAAATATAGTAAAATGTAACATGTCAAATTTCCGTCATATAAGAAATTGTTTGACTACAAAGGCAGCTACAATATATTTTAATGCTATGATCATGCCATATCTGTTGTACTGTTTGACTAGCTGGGCACAAGCCTCCAGCACAACACTTAAACATGTGCAGTTACTGTACCATCAAGCTTCTAAGGTGCTTGATAGGAAGCCTAATACCTATCACCACTGCTACTGCTTAAAAAAACATAATTTAATGACTTGGAACAATCTTATTAAATTCACAGACTCTTGTCTTGTTTTTAAAATTTTACATGGCCTAGCACCCCCACCACTAACTGCTTTTATAAAACAAAAAAATACTGTTATTAGACATACAAGGTCTGTAACAAGAGGGGATTGTGTCGTACAAATGAGAAGAACTGCCTTTGGTCAGTCAGCTTTTTCTGTGAGAGCAGCACACACTTGGAATAGTTTGCCTACGTCTATTAGAGACGTTGTTTCATATGGGCTATTTAAGATTAAATTAAAATCATGGCTAAAAGACAATCAAGTGTGTACTCATATTCTGTAGTTTTCTAAATCATCTGATTCATGTTTTGATTTGTTGTCCTTGTTTAATGTATTTTATGAACTTTTATGAAATGCGTTTTAATGTATGTATAAGTATTGTTGATTGTCTGAATGTATTTTATCGGTCATTACATCTGCCCAGTGACTGCAGTTGAAAATTAGCCAAGATGGCTAAACTGGCACATTTACGTAAGCGTTTATTAATGTGCACGGTCCCTGTAACTTTAAACTGATTAAATAAATAAAAATAAAATATTTATCTATCTATATTTATCTACATCTATTTATCTATCTATCTATAAACACACACACACACACACACACACACATAAATCACTCCAACAGTCTGCTTGTATAAGTCTGGAAAAGGAACTATAGCAGGCATGAAAACGGGTCAGGGCTGAAAAAGGTGAGAAGGATATATTCCCCCTCTAGGGGGGTCCGGGGGAATGCTCCCCCTGAAGAAAATTTTAAATATTCCATATTTTAAAGCATCAATCTGATGCATTTTGAGATGCATTTTTTCCCAACCTGGGGAGAGCTGGAGAAACTTAAAGGCCATGTTGCAGGTTTAATTTTTCAACAAATTTGTGCAATTTGCTTGTTGGTAATAAACATTTAAACTGTTATCCATTGTATTTTATGTTGTTGGGTATCACAAAACGAAAAAAGTAGGTACTATCTTACAGCGGTTTGCAACGATACTCCTTTCCCCCACAATGCATTGCATTACGTCACCTTGGGGAGAGAATTTACCAAAGCCCGCTGCCCGCCTTGTTGAGAGCGACGAGTAGTAGACGAGCGTATTCAGATAGCGCAGATTATAGATAAATACATAGATATAGAGAGATAGATAGACAAGATATATATATATAGACTAGATATATAGACAGACTAGATATATAGATAGTCAAGTATAGAGAGAGATAGGCAGACAGCATAACGTTAGCAGATATAGCTAACGTTAGCAGCTAGATAGAAATATATACAGTTGTAGGTTACAGCTTGACAAGAGTTTTGAGTGTGACAGAAGCACAATGTTGTGTTTTATTGCGAGTGTACACAAATATAAGTAAACACTTTGCAGTTTGAACGATATCCTGTATGAACAAAATGACGATGTTTTTATGTTTCCACTGTTCGATCGCGCCCGCGCCTCTCTCTCTCACACTCACACACTACGAATACATGTATAATTCCACCCCTAATAGCTAGCATGATGCTTTCTATTTCTAGATGACAAAGACAAACATTACCAGTACTACGACACTATGACAAAGGTTACCGGTACTTATCTGAACTAACGTCATGATCATTTACTGCCACTAGATATAAAGAAAACGTTGATTTTTCACTCGGTGCTATTCAATGACCGTAAAAAAAATATATGTGTCGTTATTGTGCACTGCTGCTCGTAAGTTAAAACGGCTTGCCATAGCTTGTAGACTAGCTCCAGTGTTCATTTCTGCGCTGCTAAATGATAGCAACTCACCGGGACACTTCACCAACTCTCCACTCATTCTCCTCGGACCATGCATTCAATTGGCTTTGACGGCCATCAGTTCTTGGCAATTCTTCATTTGCCCTCTCACGTCTAGCAGGTTCAAAATTATACGGCTGCGGGCCATAATACATGTTAGTCCTTGCCAACTCTTCCTCATCCCAGTCAGTCGCCATAGTTCTAATACTAGGCTGAGGCACCCTTTCCTCCGCTTCTCCCCAACGTGACGTCATCACAGAGTTGCGTAAAAAAAAAAATTATACCAGAAACGTAAAAAAATGGTCTTTAAGACCATTTTTGAGACATTTTAAAAATGATACACATATCTTGAGTGATTTATGTACCCATTAATCAACAGTGGTTGTTAACCTGCAACATGGCCTTTAACTTCAGCCATGAGTCAAAAATATTATGGCCTCCGTAGCGTCAGCTAATAATTTTCCACCAGAGCTTTAGCTAGCTGGCTAATGTTGCGTTCTCTCCTGCTGTGTTCAAGACTCAATTCATCAAGCTAAGCCTATGTCAACAGAGCTCCTGGGTAACTTGGATATAGCCTACCAGAAAATATTAGGGATGTCCCGATACCATTTTTTCTGAACCGATCCAATCCGATACCAAAAATTTGGAGTATCGACCGATACCGATCCGATACAAGCGCAGTTTTTTTTTTTAAATCAAGTAGAATTTCTATAACTCTGTGTGTTGAAATGATAATCACTCTTTTTGTGTTAAACACAATCTACTTAATACAGACAACTTCATTATAAAGAAAAACAACAAATAAAAAACAAAATATGATCATAACCTATGACAAAAATTATATTATAAACTAGATTAGTGGATAACTCAGTAAAATTTAGTCTAGAAAAACAACAATTGTATAAAATCTGAACATTTCGTGAAAAAAACATTATTTAGTGGGGAACAAAGAGCCAATAAGTGTAGCACTAAATCTGGTAAAACGTTACACATTGCTCTTTGTATTGTTGTAAAATACATTCATGAAAAACAAGATAAAAATCAGAAAGATCAATTATTATATATATAGTCTACTATAAAATTAAGACATTTTTTAAATGTATAGCACAGCTGTTTAATGAGGCTGCAACATATGATAGACAGGACAGAACAAAAAAGGCTATTAATAATCTTTCATTGCGCAAAAGTATTATGATATGATTATGAAAGACTCCAATACAGTGCGGCACAAAGCGATTATGCGCATCCCAAGCGCAGAATGATGCGCTTGAAGCAACACGGAGTCACAGCGCGCAGAAAGGTTCAAAGCACAAAGGAAAGACATAATGATGCATAGTGTATTATACAGTATATATCTATGCAATAGTTTATTGAGCCTTTTCTTTTAACAGTTTTAAATTTCAGTTACTGTGCGCGTGCAGAAGAATTATAGTGCTCTACTCCAGTATTGTGATCTAACAGACACACGGTAGAAACGAACATGATTAAGGTACAGCAATACAGTCCAGCAAGATAGTCATTTTATGCGAAACCATAGAGCTTTATCTACAGATCAAGTATAATAATAGTAACATTGAATCATCTTGGAGAGAGTTTCATCGTTGACTGTCGTAACCGAACGCGACTCGCTGTTTGAATGGTGAATGGAGAATGACTGACAGCCGCAGCGGAGGGAAAAGTTTACGTGAACTTGAATTTAACTTAAATATTTATTTATATCTCACATTATACTATAGTATGGCTTCATATAGTATATAGTATATAGTATATAGTATAGCTAGGTAAGTTTGGGTTTGCTAAAGAGCCTTCACCGACCTGAGGTTAATGATGAGGGAACGGCGCCAGTAGATACTCTTCTTGCCTCTCATCCGCCTCGTATCGTTCATGACTCCTTATTTTACTTTTTAAAAAGTGTCTAATGTCCATAATAGCTACCACCAGAAGCCACAAACAACAATGACAGTCAAGCCCTAAAGCTGTAAGTTAACCGATGGCTCTTTCAGACTCTCTCTCTCTCTCTCCTCTGGTGCGCACTCTAAATGCAAGCATGCTGTAACCATAGTAACCATAGTAACTTTGATCTGCTTGAACACATTTTAATCGTCTTTAATACATGATTCCGAAGGATAGATTAAAAGACCTGGTCAATTTTTTTAAATAAATACAAAATTATTAAAAAAAATAAATAATTATCAATAAATTCAATTTTTTGAGATCCGGGGTTATAAAAAAAACATCCGGGGCTTCATGTCTAACGACACGCCTGCCTACAACAATTTATTTTGTGCTGTGAATGAACGGGAGACATGGATGAGTGTGTGGGCCCTCATCAGTATTTATTTGCAAACCAGACCCAGGGCCCCATCCAGTGTTACTTAATACTTTAAGTTACTTTAATTTACTAAAGTGGGTTAGCTACCTACAGTACCATAATTAGCACAGGGACAATGGGTTACATTTGTCAAAACAAATTACATGCTAACATGCTTCAATATGTTTTTTAACATGCTGTTTTTGTTATGCGAAATCGAAAGTATTTTTAAATTCATTCATTTATGGGTTTTAGTTATTCTGTATGACCATTGTAAATCAGGTTACTTTTACTCAATCAGTTATTTTAAGAGTGAATCCGTGTATTATGACGTGGGGGACATGGCGGACGCTGCAGCAGCACGAGGTTCGACTGCGTGTGTTTAAATGCCCTCGATTGAAACCTGAGATTTATAACACTGCTGACGGAAATGTTAGGCTATAGTAGGGATGTTAACCGATGACCGTTTGACCGATGGTTGACCGTATCAACGTTAACTGATAAAAGTTGTCGGTAGTCGGTTAAAAAAAAAAAAGTAAAATCTCTAAATTAGGCTATTATAGACAGTGGACTAAACGCTAATACAGTTAGCCATCTCATTCCAAGATATTTTTGTGTGAAGTGAACGAATCCCTCACACTCAATTTTTCATAACTCGCCTGTTTGTACTTAATAAACCAATAAAAACATTTGGCGCGAGGTCACAGCGTTTGGGTTCGCGCGCTCACAAGGTTTGCAAAAAAGTAAAGTAAAGGCTACAGGCTAAAACACTCAAGGTTAGAGCCAGGGCAGACGACAGGATGAGGCAGTGTGTGTGTGTGTGTGTGAGCGGGAGGCAGAGTGGCAGAGAGATGCGACAGAGTTGCGAAATTGCAGGCGCGGCTCGAAATGGCTGTTGTTTCAAATAGCATAGCATATTTTAAACTAATCGGTTAACTGGTTTCAATCAGCTAATGAGGCTCGGTGGTCAGTCAAGAACATTTTTAGTTTTCGCCATCCCTATTCTGTATATAGCAGATACAGTTCATTTAAAGTAGCTTATCTGCTGAATGTAATGAGGTCAGTCAAATGTATGTCCCAGTGCTCTGGCCTGAAGGGGCGTTTGTTAGACTCTATTATGAGCCGCGCAGGGCAGGAGTTATCGGGTCTCACACTACACCAGCTAATGGGGAAATGCGTATGATCATTCATTAGTGGCCCCCATGGACATTTGGGTCGTGTCATACAACTGTTGTGGTTTGCGTGTGGGCCAGAGTGATAAAGTGGGGATAAATCCTGCCGTAACGTTGTTGACAGACTTTTGGAGAACTGTGATATTCTATGTTTGCAAGAGACTTTTTTAGCGGTGCAAGACTTGGACAAACTGAATTCTTTTATGTCAAGTTTCATGTGTTGGTGAATCCACAACAGATATTGGTACGGGTATAATTAGAGATAGAATAGAGATAGGGGGTGTGGCTATATTGTGGAATAAAAACTTGGACTCACTTGTAAAGGTGGTTAGACTTGGTGTCAGCTGGGGTATTGCAATACAATACAAAAGTGTTTTGCTTCAAAAGTTATTTTTTCAAAAGTTTATTTGCATATGGCCTGTTGAGGCTTTTTTTGTTTGTTTGTTTGTTTGTTTACAAAGGTCCTAACTGGCAGTTTTGCCTGTTATGGAATGTATCACTATTTATGTCTAAGCCTAATGTTTAATATTTTTTGAAGTGCAATTTTGTTTACATCCATTTATTTACATTTACATTTACATTTATTCATTTAGCTGACTTACAATTGCTATATTTCAGAGGTCGCACGCCTCTGGAGCAATTAGGGGTTAAGTGTCTTGCTCAGGGACACAATGGTGTCTCACAGTGGATTCGAACCCGGGTCTCTCACACCAAAGGCATGTGTCTTATCCACTGCGCCATCACCACCCCCATTGTTTTTGGTATTTATTCAAGTACATTTTTTGTTAGCAGAGACTGAGTCCATTGCTTTTATTGTTTTTGGTTGTTTTGTTCATTTATTGCGGATATTTAAAATGTTTTCCGTTTTCAGTGTTAAATAGTCTTTAGAAATAAAAGTTTATTGATCTTTGAAAAGGTGTACCTGCATTATTATGCCATTATCATTATTTTAGATGAAAATGGTCTCAGAACGACAATATTATCGTTTATTATCAATATTATCGTTTATCGCAATAATTTCTTATCGTCAAAATTTGTTATCGTGACAGGGCTAGTGAAGACATAACTGTTCAAAGCATATTGTACACCACTTTATACTGCCCATTTGTGGACAAATTATAGAATATCTATCTAACAGAGGCTTCAAGTACCTTAAAATGATGCAATGATAATTTTATTAAGGAGACCTAGATGGCATAGTGCAAGTGAGATGTTTGTATGGGAGTTAACACATTTAAAGCTGTGTTACAGAATATTATGTACAGATTTAGCTGCCGACTTAATGCTTCTAAAAATGAGGTTATCATGGGTCTATCAAATATAAGGTTTAGCACTACACAATATCAGTCTAAACTGTGGAAACATTGGTACTTTTTTATTTTTTGTAATGCATAGATGTATTTATTATTATACATTTTTTTTGTTATTTTTGTTGTTTTATATGTTGGGTGTGTTTTAGAAATTGGACCCTGAGTCTGTAATAAAGGTTTTGATTTTATTGATATTCGTTGAGAGTCGTTTTTTATATTTAATATCGAAAGTAGAAAAAGGAGAAAATGGCTCCTTTTTTCTGGTTTTCTTCTTCATTCTTTAAAAAAGAAAAAGAAAAACATGACTTTGTTTTATTTTTTCATACAGGGGTACAAAAATGAATAAAGAGTTTGAATATTCGATCTCTGTACGGGGCGGTGAATGAAACGCCCCTTTCTCGATTAGTCAGCGAAGATCAAACCGTGCCATCTTCAGTTCCTCAGTTCCACGCTGCAGAATAGCTGTACGGATTCTTAATGTGGTTATAAAGATAATGACATAAATGTAGACAACCAGCGTCCTCAAACCTTCTCCGAAATGGGCAATGTTCTCTATCAGCCCAAACGAGCCACTGCTGAAGTCAGGACTAGTCTGTATGGGTTGATTTAAAGCAAACAAGTATCTCACCAGTAAAGGGTAAAAATGATTACATTGGCATACAGGCAAATGCCAGTCCATTATTATTAATGTGAAACAAGCCGTGTTTGTGTAACGTAGGCTGTGCGTGTAAATCTCACTGTGGTCTTTAGCGTCCTTGTTAGCGCGCCCAGTTCCCATCCTGAAGACCCCGGTTCGAATAGCCTACCGCTTGGACAAGGTTGAGTAGGACCGGTTACATATGTGCGCTCTCGCTGCTCTGAAAGCTTTTCCACGAGCACATTTCAGTATGGTGGCATTTCTGGTTAGTGTGTTTTAGGTGTTTGCAAGGGTCAGTGGTATTTATGTACATATGGACATCAGACGTCACTCCAAGCACAGACACAAACACTGACTCTGACAGAGGAACTGTTCACTGATGATCTGGAGCCGCCTTCAGGTCGCCATTTTCAAAATGTTTTATATTTAATTTGTATTTTGCTGTGTGATTCTTAATGGATCTGTATCTGTATGCTGTAAGGTTAAGGCAGCTGGTATAGTGGTCTGTTGGCATCTCCATGTGGTCCTGTTTGGCATTGCATTTTTCTACCCCTGAACGAAAAAGCAAGCTGAATTCTTGTTTTCTTTTTTATAAATGAAAAATGATTTTCTATTTTTTCTACTTTCAATATTAAATAAAAAACCCTGAATGAATGATACACATATTGAGGGGAGCATTTGAAAATGTTAGTGAACTTGAAATAATGATCAAGTGACAAAAGAATCGACAATAAAACATTAAATATGATTGTAAAATGATACTAAACTGCAATAGAGAATGTAACAAACTGGGTTCATTTTCCCACTCAATGATTTTAACACCGTGTAAATGTTTATTCACTACTACATTTAGAGCCATGACTCACGTTATGTTATAGTGTTTGTTGTTGTTGCTAACTTAACATTCTTCATTATGTTCTTAAATGACTGCCGTTATTAATCTCAGGAACATATATTGCCATCTCCAGGTCAAACTGAACGACTGACTGTTTCCACAAACCAGTGCTGATCTGTTTTCAATGTTAGTTTAGCTGCAGTATGTCAGAGGAGCGAGGAAATGACTCTCTCTCTAAGATGAGTCTCTCGGAGAAACAGAGGTAAGACTGCGTCTGTTTTCACACAATCATTCTAAACTACTGAAGTTTTAGATTCTTCCTGTGAAGAACTAAGCATTGTTTTGTATTTGCAAATGCTTTGCAGAACTTCTTAATTAAAAAATAGCATACAATATCATTATTTTGTGGCCAGTAGATGATAAACATCTTAAATCTGAAGGAAAATTAATGTTTTCAGTCTAAATCAATATTTTCTGCCTCTCCTTCAGCAGTAGTGTTACATTGCAGTACTAAAGTAGTGTTATAGGCTAAATGTACATTGATTTTTAAAATTAAAATGTAAAAAAATCAAAGTTTACAGTAATGATTGTGCAAATGCTTCATCAGCATTCCGTCTGTGAAGGACTAGAGAGAGTTTGTGCCGTTATCAGACACAGATGAACTTCTGTAATTAAATTTTTTCTTGTCTCTATTTGTTATTAGTGAAAGATCAGGCTCACATGTGTCAAGGCCTGTGTCTGTGAGGAGTGACCGTTCAAAGGATGGTGCCCTACCGAACTTCAGTGAGAAAAAGACATCTATCAAAAGGTATTTTTATATTTTTTACATTATAGAGTTATAATTTCTACACAATGTGATGAAACTTAACTAAATACAACTATAATTCACAGAAAGCAATGTCCGCTAGTCTGATTTCCTTTTTACTGAACTCAGTCTGGAGCTCTTTCCAGTAACACAATTACACAGAACGCCACTAGGGGCAACTTGCATTGGAAAGTCAATAAACCATCGATCCAGTCATGAGAGGGACAAATACACAACTATACTGTATTTAATTACCATTTGTAACCTTAAACGTCCTCTTAAAATGAGACTGAAGTATCTCCTGTAGTGAAGTGTTTTTTCTCTTTGTTCTTTGTTTCATCCGTGATAGATCAAGTTCACATGTGTCCAGCTCTGTGGCTGTGAAGAGTGACTGTTCAAAAGGTGATGACCCACCAAACTTCAGTGAGGAAACACCATCACCAACCAAAAGGTATTTCATGTGTTTCTTATTTTTGGGCACAGACTGTGTTAGAAAGTGTATCAATGAATAATTAGCATAAAGCTGTATAGTTCAAATATTTACTAGAGTATATTTTGCTAAAATCATTTACTAGAGATTTCGGTAATATATTTCCTGGAAATGCAGTATTTAGATTTTTTTTTAATTTTATTTGCTAACAGGCTTAAATATGAAACATTAGATTCAGATTTCCAGACTCCCAGGAAACAAAAGCATTTCACAGAGAATCTCCCGTGGATCTTCCAGGTAAAAAAAAAAATCTTACATTTTTATAAATATTTAATCATTTTTTCATGTTTTCCTGAAAAAGTACTCAATAGAAATGTCATTTCTAATTATTTTTGACCATTTACTTTTCATTTTAAGAACCCATAAAATAAGAACGAAATGTGAAAACATTTTATTTTTATTTATTAATAATTACAGCTAATTAAAATGTTTGTGTTTTTACTTTTTATTTTATTTTTTATGAATATAGATGTACGGTTTTATTTTATTTTATTTTTTTAATTTTTTAATTTTTTATTTTGCTTTGTAGGATCTTGAGAGCAAAATAATCACCTTACTGAAAAATGAGCTGGGAACGTTTAAGAAAATATTACAAAAAGAGAACACACAATCCTTAGTGGAGGACTTTAATGAGAACAGATGCCGTATTAAAGAAGCAGCTCTTGATCTCACACTACACTTCCTGAGAGAGATGAAGCAAGATGAAGCTGCTGATACTCTAAAAGGTAAGAGACTCATGATCATCTGGCAGATTAACACCTATAAATGTATGAGAGAAAATTAAGATTAAAACTATCTGTTTGTTGTTCCTGTGTTTAGATGAGCTGATCTTTAATCAACAGCTTAAATGTAGGCTAAAGGAGAAGTATCAATGTGTGTTTGAAGGAATTGCAAAGTAGGGTGACACCACACTTCTGAATAAAATCTACACAGATCTCTCAGGGTGGCAGTGAACAGGTCAATACTGAACATGAGGTCAGACAGATTGAAGTGTCTTCCAGGCATCATGAATCACAAGAGATACTAGTTGAATGCAATAATTTGTTTGAAGCACATGAACAACACCAGGAGATCCGAACTGTACTGACAAAAGGAGTTGCTGGCATTGGAAAATCCGTCTCTGTGCAAAAGTTTGTTCTGGATTGGGCTGAAGGAAAAGAAAATCAAGATATCAGCTTCATATTTCCTCTTCCATTCAGAGAGATGAATTTACAGAAGAAAGAAAAACAAAGTTTAATGGGTCTTATAACTCTATGCTTCCCAGAGACAAAAGGATTGAGCCTTATAAGAAGGAATAATTTCAAAGTGCTGTTCATCCTTGATGGATTGGATGAATGTCGTCTTCCTCTGAAGTTTAAGAGTAATGAGACGTTGACTGATGTATGGTCACCAGCCTCTCTGGATGTTCTCCTGACGAACCTCATCAAGGGAAATCTGCTTCCTTCTGCTCTCATCTGGATCACCACCAGACCAGCAGCTGCCAGTAAGATTCCTCCTGACTGTATCGACCGGCTGACAGAGATACGAGGATTCAATGACGCACAGAAGGAAGAGTACTTCAGAAAAAGATTCAAAGATAAGAAAATGGCCAATGAAATCATTGACCATGTTAAACAATCAAAGAGTCTCTTCATCATGTGCCACATCCCAGTCTTCTGCTGGATTTCAGCCACTGTTCTCCAGAACATTCTGGAGGACAAAAAAAATATGTGAAAAACAATCAGTCTGACGGCTCTAAAACACTGCAGGAATCAAACACTGAAGACACTCCCAAGACTCTGACACAAATGTACACACACTTTCTCTGCTTTCAGATCCAGCAGAGCCGCCGAAAGTATGATGGAGAATACACACCAGATGTTGCCTGGGATAAAGACGCCATCCTTTCACTAGGGAACCTGGCATTTCATCAGCTGGAAGAAAACAACCTGATCTTCTATGACACAGACCTGGAAGCCTGTGGTATTAGCATCTATAAAGCATCAGTGTACTCAGGCATGTGTACCCAGATCTTTAAGGAGGAAACAGGGATCATTCTTGGTATCATGTACTGCTTTGTTCACTTGAGCATTCAAGAGTTTATTGCAGCCCTTTATGCACATCTGTTTCTTGACATCAACAAGAAAAGTGTGTTTGTTCATGAGTCTGCACAACAGGAAAACAAAAATGAAGTCATGATTGATTTGCTCAAGACTGCAGTGGACAAGGCGCTCGAGAGTGACAATGGACACCTGGACCTTTTCCTTCGATTCCTCCTCGGTCTGTCACTCCAGTCCAATCGACGACTCTTACGAGGTTTATTGACACAGCTAGATGATAATGACCAGAGCAAAAAGGAAATAGTTCAGTACATCAAACAGAAATTAGAATCTGATCTGTCTCCAGAGAAATCCATCAATCTCTTCTACTGTCTGAATGAACTGAACGATCAAAGTCTGGTGAAAGAGATTCAGTCCCACCTTAGCAAAGGAAGTCTCTCATCTGCTGATCTTTCACCTGCCCAGTGGTCTGCTTTGGCCTTTGTGTTGTTGACATCAGAGGAGGAGCTGGAGGAGTTTGAGCTTCAGAAATTCAAGAAATCAGACGAGTGTCTTATTAGATTATCAACAGTCATCAAAACCTCCAAAAGAGCTCTGTAAGTAATTTAATGTTATTAGTCATGTTTTGGTCTCATCTCATTTATCTACACTGCTCTATAGTGATTCTTAATCATATACCACATATTTTCAGCAAAACATGAACTTCGGTTAGCGAAGGACGAAGCACACTATTTATGTTTGTTTTATCTAGTACATTTTTCAAAAATACTAAGATATAGAAAATACTAGTTAACCTGTAATGTCAGTGTAGCTCACCCTCCTCACTGTATATTTACTGTTAATGTAAAAATAATGGAAAATATTTAATATTTTTATACAGAGAATGTATTCTATATGTTCCATTTAATTCTGTGATGTGATTTATTTATATTGTAGGTTAAATTATTGTGACTTAACAGACAAAAGCTGTTCAGCTCTGGTTACAGTTCTTGGATCAGATACCAATCTGAAAGAGCTGAACATGAACAATAATAATCTACATGATTCAGGAGTGAAGCTGCTCTGCACTGGACTGAAGAATATAAAGTGTACATTAGAGATACTGAGGTAAGTGGTGTGTCAACAGACAAAAAAAAAATAACTCAACCAAAATGAAAGGTGTGATTTGTTTTTGAGATATTCTCTTTACAAAATATATGTATAAGAATGTGTTGTTTGGATGTAAGGCCACATAAGCACTGTTAAGTTTCAGTATTGACAACTGCATTTAAATGTGAGAGTGAGTCCTGTAAATTATCTTTCCATGTGTGTTAATTATCGTAAATAATCGTTCCCTAAATAATCTTTCCATGTGTATACGGAACACGACTCACTCCCAAAATTGCAATGATTGGCACTGTGGTAACCATAATGTTCTGACATCTTGCGTGTTTAGTAACCTCTATTCTGACCCAAAAAATATTAAAGCGACAAAAGATTCTTAGTATGTCTGTTAGCTTTCACGAGGACGCCGACGCACTGAATCACTCTTGGTTTAAATAGTTAAAAGTTAATATCAGATTTAATGTTATTATCTTGACAAACTATACATCATTATAAAGATATAAGACTCAAGTTTCAGTATTTGACCACTATTTTATTCTGAGAAACTTATAGTGACAGTTATGTATTAATTTGTGTCAGTAGTTATGTAATGAAAAAATGTGTCGATACCTTTAACCCTCTGGGGTCGGCAAACCCGCTGGCGCGTTTTGCTGGATTTTTTTCACATTGCAGCAAAATAGACTTAAAATACTCTGTCGTTTATGGTCATACAGACTTAAGAAATGTGAAAAAATAAACTGTTAAATGTCTACTTTTTTATGTGTCCATTTACAATCGAAATAAAACATTGTGCTTTTGTAAAATAAAGAAAATAAACAGGGTGTGCTTTCTGCCTCTCCGTCTCTGTGAACTTTGTTTTCTGGAGCACGTCTCTAAACTTAAACAAAACTCAGCGAATACTATTCACCCAGGCATCAGCAATATATCTTTATAATCATGTCTTATAATTATATAATTCTCATAATTATGTCTACTATTAAATTATCTAATTCAAAACGAAAACAAATAATCTCTGTTTGTGCAATCTGTATGAAAAGAGAGAGATGTCAGTCGTTCTCATTACAGCTCATTAACTGCTAATGTGAACATTCCCACGGAGAGCACACGCTATTCAAACGCAAATGATCTGAGGCGATCCTCCTCCCACATCAGCTCGATAAAACACATTAAACTTTATCAGATTCATGTACTTTACGTCGTCTTATGACGCTGTGAGGAATAATACTATTGTAATAATACTATTGTAATAATAATCTTGGTAAAAATTTACCTGGTTTAGTTTCATTTCGAGGAGCAACAGATCAAGCTGAGGATTGTGAATAGTAAGTTCTTATTCTTAAGTGCTTTGTTCTATTCGCGATATGGAATAGTGTCTGTATATAGTATGTTTTGTCAAAAATAAACTCATCAACTAAGATGTTATTATAGTGTTTGTTCCAGTGTAGGCTATATTCAAACTAATGAATCCTTATCTTTGAAATGTGTATGATAAAATGTATACTTTAAAAAAAAGATTACACTTAAAATATTGTTAAAATTGTAATTGTTGTTGATTTACATGTGAAAACTTTTTAATAAAATAGCAAAAAATATATTTACAAGGTCGATGTAAGCAATATCTTAATAGGTCAATATAAGCCCTCTCATTAAATTATTTATTATTAGGTTTTTTTTAGTCACACATTTGGGGAGAGGATATATTCCAAAACAATCTGAATATACAGTATTAGAATTAACTGCATAGTTACTAGAAATGTTTACCTTGGATATTATACAATTTGCATGCATACAAAATAAGTCCTCACATTCTTTCTTGTGGTCTCTCAGTGACACACCTGAATGAAAGGCTCATTATGCAGGTCATTATGCAGGTCATTGTCTTCTCAGGTGTGACCCACATCATTACTCATGATCATTCACGACCCCACGCATATTGCCTTTCCAAACAAAACGTGTCTTACAAAATTTAAATCAATGTATTGTTTTATGTGAATGATTAGGCAGGGTGATTTTCAGTTTTTTTGTTTTTTCAATAACCATGCATAAACATTATTCTCTCAAAAATACAAACATGTACATGCATGTTGCTCCCATATTATGGTAGCCCTGTTTGTGCTGAATAGTGTAATGACACATTTGCCATCAATATGTTTATAAGCAGCTGAAAAACATCTCAAGGACCCCAAAAACACCTTAGACACCAGAGGGTAAATATGAATTATGAGTGTCAGCCGCTCCCATTCATAAAAAAAACTCCTGTGCAGTCGTCATGAAAGCACTTGACCAAATAACCAGTGGCGGAGCCAGGATTTTTTCATAGAGGTGGCCAGGCAAGGGCCAGCAAACTGTCTGGGGTGGCACAGAAATCTTAATTATTTTAACATAAAAATTAGTTTAAATAATGTATTGGACTGTTTTAGTGCCTACCTACACAAAGAATACAAAGTAGATGCCATGCATACAGGATGCATGTTCATTTGTACTTAATTGTAATTGAGATACTAGTGAATTAGGAATCATGGAATACTGAGTGAATTTGATCTTTTTTATTATTATTATTACTCGCATTATTATTATTACTCCAGGCATATTAATAAAGGGACACACACTATAGCTAAAGTTCAACTTGCTCAGTTAGCTTGGTTCTGGTTCTCAAAACCCCCAACATTGTTGCACCTTCATGGATGAGACATGCAGATAACTACTGTAGTTCAAAGATTATTCAACCTTCATTGAATTTTATATAATCAATGAACTCTAGTTGTCAAAATAAATAATCTAAACTGTTCTATCATACCTAAATTAAAAAGCGGGAAAAAATCTCTTTTGAATCCCTATGTGCAAGAATGTGAACAAGGCGGAAGTCAACAGCACATAAATGCCAGAATGTAAAATTAGTTATTTTATGGATTTAAAAATTATCCATTTTTGTTTTTCCTTTACAAATTAAGGCAAAATTACCGCCTATCTTCTAGTACAAATGCACAGTGCTCACATTTATTTGTACATTAAAAAAATTGCATAGCCTATCAGTTTGTGGCTCACATGGCAGAATATTTTAGTCGAGACATATGTGATGCATGTATAACAAATACATGCATGCATGCAGTTTTGAGACAGATTTTATTGCCTTTTTAATTATTTCATGAGTTAATTGACGACAGTTAATTTATAATTCTGTATTATAAATTTTAAGGCCAGACAAGTAGTTTGTTGAGGGTTGGTTTTGTAGGGAAGGACTACATGCCTGCGCACATATAATTCAAACGCTCATACCTTTAGAATGACCTCTTAATACGCATGTGCACGGATTTTTCAAAAGTGGAGTTGCTGGCTAACAGATTAAGCAATTTTAACTAAAGCACAGTCGACGGATGCTTCGTGTTTTTATCCTTGTAAAGGCTGTTTGTGCTTTGCAGTGTGCTTTGCAGTGTTGCCATGTCCACTTATTATAAGCATATTTGGGGTTGTTGTTAAAGCAATCGACTTTATTATGTAATTAAAGTGCGGGTCACAATATTTTGGTCTTATTTTCAGCATTTGGATTTATTTCTTTTTATTGTGGGCTTGTTCTTCTTTGCTGTTTTTATAGCAAGATCTGACAATACAAATGAGGCTCAAACCGCTTTTGCTGTGATTTCTTTCTTCGCGCATAAGATTTTTTTTGATGCATGTTAAAATACGTCATTAACAACTAGCTGTTCAGTTCTGTTCTATACACACTGCGCATAATTTTTTGTAAATGCGGTTGTCACTACCTGCATTTTTAGAGAGTTAATTCGGTTGCTGAATGTGGTTGTCATTCTGTACACACTCTGTGTGTACAAAACAGGATTAAGCACTAAAAGGTGAACTGACAAACAAATTTAGCTGCAGTGTGTACGTGGAATTTTTTTGTCAAAATATGTCCCAAAGTACTTTTAATATAAAGGAATGTTTTGTATTGATTTTTCACAGGTGTTTTACCCTTATTCTGAATTACACATCGCATTATATTGTGTTTTGGAGGAATTGTCTGTAACTTTAACAGAAAAGGCCAGGAAATTATCAGTTTTTCTATGGATTTCTTTTATTACAATTTACATTAAATAGACTGTGGCGAGCAGGACATGGCCGAGGGACGTGAGAGAACGGCGTGAGGCCGGTGCGTGATTGATAATGAGCGACACCTGCGAGACGCACCGGTCTCGTATCTCTCACGGAGGAGCGGAGGCATAAAGGAGGAGCGACGACAGTGAAGTAGGAGAGAGGAACAGGCCTGATCCTGTGTTTTGTTTTGTTTGTTTTATTGTGTGCCAGCAGTCGTCCGTGAGGGGCTGCTGGCTTTTACTTTCATTTTGTATTTGTTTTATTTTTATTAAAAGTGTTGAACATTCGCCGGTTCCCGCCTCCTTCTTCCCATAACAACGAACCTCGTTACATAGACAAATAAGGAATTATCTAATTTTACCATCTCGTTTGTTCACAAATATGGGCAATATGCAAAATGCTGATTGTTCAAAAATTGCATAATATAAATAAGACGGGGAACAACCAACAATGTAAGACACCTCCATTGGGACTGTAGGATTACAAATTTTATTTAAATGTTTAATTTTGGAAAGTTTATAAATGATGAGACCAGGAAATCTCTGCAAACGGTAGGGGTTCCCAGCAGGATATTCCTGACTGTCCCATCTCAGTACGAGAAGGCTAGGCCTTTCCTGTTCTCGTGTCTCACCGGGTGAAACTCATGCTGAGCAAGTTTGAACCCCTGCTATTTTATTACTGAGACCGTTTGTCTTGGAGTAGTACTCATCTCAGTACGAGAAGTCTATGCCTTTCCTGTTCTCGTGTCTCATGCTGAGCAGGTTCCAAAATCTGTATACCTTATTTACATTTGCTTTGTTTCAAAGAAGTCTCCACCTATATGTAATCCCTCCCCCTTGAAATGTATATAAACTACAATGAAAAGTTCCCTTAGTTAGACGATGTTGGAATGACTGCAGCTACCGACAAGCAATAAAGAACTTCTGCTTGGAAAACTTCCTCCGTCTCCTGGTCTGAGCTTCTAACTTTTCTACAAAGAAAAAGATCACTACAGATGGTGCTGTGACCCGGATAGAATTAACTTCACCTGAATCCAGATTGGAATTCAAGCTCAAAGATCTGACTGCATTCCAGATAGAATTAACTTCACCTGAATCCTGAAACTTCAAACCTCAACAAGAATTTAACTTCTGACTGAGTTCCAGACGGAATCTTGAAAACCTCAAGCTCAACAAAGATCTCAACAAAGAATGAACTTTCTGACTGAGTTCCAGAACTGAATCTCAACTGGACCTCAACAAAGCTGACTGAGTTTTCCAGACTGAATCTTTTCATTCAAACAACGATTCGGTGAGTTTCACTCTATTCAAAGAACCACTGAAGACCAGTACAAATCTCTGCGCCGTCAGAGAACAGTTATCAGACAGCTGCAGTGTTTTGGCTAACAAAGTTACCCTTTAAAAGTTTATTTTAAAGATGAAAGTATAGCCTCTACGTTGCTAGAGAAGGTATCCTCTAGGGCTGCAACTAACGATTATTTTGATAATCGATTAATCGGACGATTATTTTTTCGATTAATCGATTAATCGGATAACGGTTTTATTTAATTCAATTTGATTTATTTTTTTACAAAATAAAACCCTAAATCAGTGTATTTATGTGTAAAGTGTACTTTAAAAAGTGCAAAAGCAACGCATTGAGTTTTACGAATATAATCTTTAATTTGGACATTTTAAACCTTAAAACACAAAAGTTTGTCCAGTTTTTAAACAGTAAAACTTAAATATCCAAAATATAAATAAACAAAACAAAATATTGAGTTGTGCTCATATAAACTATTAAGCAGCAGATTTTGTTGCAATATCAAAATTATAAATAATAAACAAAAAACAAATGTTACTGTTTTATACAGAGGTAGAATGTAGAAGAAGAGGAAAACTGTCACTGTTCAGTGTTGTTCATACGAACATATTTCTTATTCACTATTCCAAAACTTTGAATTGGAATGCAAAAATGTCAGCATGTCCACATGCTCCGGGCTGAGGCTGGCTCTCTTTTTGCAAGCTATGTTACCTGCAGCAGAGAACAGACGCTCAGATGGTGTTGAGGTGCTTGGGATACAGAAGTAGGATTTAGCTAATTTTGCCAAAGTGGGATATTTATCTTTATTATCTCTCCACCAGTCCAAAGGATTTTCTTCCTTGGCTAGGGGCCTCTCAACAAAGTAAGCCATGACTTCATTTCTTATTTGAGTGTTGTGGTCCTCCTCAGCTTTCTCCTCTCTGCTCTCTTCCTCACTGCTGTCTCCAGACTCAAGGAGTGAGTCAAGCAAAGATGTTGAAGGTTCAGCTGCGGTTCTTATGGTTGAGGTGGTAATTTGCTGCTGCACCATCTCCCTTCTTGCTGCAAGTGCTTCAGTTTGTAGTTTAGCTTGAACAGTTATAATTTGCTCAGGTGACAGAAATTTCAGTCTTCTGAACCTTGGGTCCAGAGCAGAGGAGAGAATCACAGGATTATCTACCTGATCAAAGAGTGTTTCCTTCCATCTGTTTTGAAGCTGCTCAACTGCTGTGACTTGGAAGGACTTCACTGAAGCTGTATCGTAGGCAGCATCTTCAGTGGACTTCAAGAGCCCTTTCACAAGTGGAGGCAACGAAGAGACTGTTATATAGTCCTGCCCACTCATAAAGACAGTGGCACATTCAAACGGCTTAAGAGCAGTGGAAAGCTCTTCAAGCAGACTCCACTGGTCTGGTTTCAAGTCAAGATAGCGTTTGCCTCTGTGAGTGAGGGATGGGTCAGATAGAGTTGCAGTTACAGGCCACCTCTGTTCAATCAGTCTGTTAACCATATAAAATGTACTGTTCCATCTTGTACTTACATCCTGAACAAGCTTATGATCAGGTGTGCCCATTTGTTTCTGTTTTACTTTCAGCTTGCTGCAGGCTAGCTCACTTTTTTTGAAATGCTCGACAAGACATCTTGCAGCTCCAACAGCTCTTTGAATGCCTGTGTTCTTTAATGCAGCATTAATCACCAACTGCAAGGTGTGGCCAGTGCAGCGTATACTGGTCCACCCATGTTTCTCCTCCAGTAATTTTGCAGCAGCCACAACGTTCGCACCATTGTCATGTACAATGGCACAAATTTTCTCAAAAGGAATTTCAAACTTGACTGCTACTTCTTCCAACCGCTCTGCAATGTTGGTTGAGGTATGTCTGTCTTCGAGTGGCATGGTGGTAAGGCAGACAGATGTCATCTTCCAGTCATTCCCAATGTAATGGCATGTAATGCCAAGGTAAGCTTCAGTGGCAACACTTGTCCATATATCAGTAGTTAAAGCCATTCTGCTGTTGGTGGTGTTTATAGCACTCTTAATTTTTTGGAATGCCTCCTGGTACTTCCTCTCCATTAATTTTGTGAAGTGGGTCCTTGAGGGAAGAATGTATCCTGGGTTGAGTATGCTGACCATTTTTTTGAATCCTTCATCTTCCACCATTGCCATTGGCCGCATGTCAGTTACCAACATACTAAGTATGGCATCTGTTACAATGGCTGCTTGTTGAGGAGTGCATGGGGGATTTCTCCTCTGAACAAATTCACTCATGGTGAGCTGTTTCTTTCTGGGGAAAAAAACAGCATTTGAGTATGCAAGGAGAAACAATTTGTGTAAATCAATATTTGCATTGTTTTTAATGATAATTGCTGATGGCAAGTTGACAACCATGATTAATGTAAAAAAAAAATCAGAATTATATACAAATTTACACAGACATGCTGTTCAGATGTGAAGATATAAACCAAAAACATCTCAAATATATAATTCATTTAATTTTTATGAATTATAAGAATATATTGATAAATTATATAGAAAGACTGAAAACAAGCGTGTGAACGTAGTAGAGCAACGCATTTTTTTCCCCCCGCCAAAGCCTTTTTTGATCGGTGAATGATGTAGAATAGAATGACTGCTGCGCTAGAGAGAGAGAGAGAGAGAGAGAGAGAGAGAGAGAGGAGAGAGAGAGAGAGAGAGAGTGAGAGAGAGAGAGAGAGAGAGAGAGAGAGAGAGAGAGAGAGAAGAGAGAGAGAGAGAGAGAGAGAGAGAGAGAGAGAGAGGAGAGAGAGAGAGAGAGAGAGAGAGAGAGAGAGAGAGGAGAGAGAGAGAGACGCGCACTCTCACGTCTTCAAACAACACGACCGCTGTCTTGCTCTCTCTCCCTCGCGCATATTAATCAAAATCTATTGACACGGTAGTAAAAGGTTGGAAGACCGCAGTTTTACGTGGAGCATTTGGAGATTTTTAGAGATTAGAGACTCTAGGAACAACATCTCAATGAACAAAATCTCAACTAAATTATAAAGGCCTGTCTCATATATAGACGCCTGTCTCAAATACAAGCCGGTGCAGTTCGACGATTTGGGAAAATAAAAGCCCGGGCTATTATTTGAAGTTTTACTTGTATGCCATTTTCACATCTTCATATAATGAGGATACAGTTTTTGCTTACCGTGCTGATGTTTCACCTTCATCCGTGACACCAACGTGTTTCCTCTTCATGTGTTCGTGCATCACTGTGGTACTTCCATGCCTCACAAGCTCAGCTTTGCATAACTTGCAGGTAACGATCTTCTTTGCTGCATTTAATGTAAAATGCTCCCATGCCTTAGATGACTTGGGGCGCACACTTTTTTCTGCCGCCGATTGATTTGTACTCTCTGCCATTTCGCGTGTGACTGTCATGAAAGTGACGTCATCAGTAAACGCTCCCCGTGACGTAAGCAGACCAACTAATTGATAATGACATTCGTTGACAACGATTTTCATAATCGATTATTATCGATTTTATCGATTAGTTGTTGCAGCCCTAGTATCCTCTAAAGTTAGGGAAGGTTAACATTACGTGTTAATATTGGTGAACCTCTGTTCAAACAGGGAGGTATTTATCCTCTAAAAGTTAGGTAGGTGAAAGATCCTTTGCATTTTCCTTTTAGAGAAGATTAGCGTAACGTGCTAATATTTTGTGTGTTACCCTTTGCTCTGGGCAAGGAAGGTTAACTGTGTTATCGAGTTTAGCCTCTTTTGATCAGAGAAGATTTAGTGTTTTTGTTTGTTTTATCCTCTAAAAGTTAAGAAGGTGAAAGATCCTTTTGCATTTTTCTTTTAGGGAAGATTAGCGTAATGTACTAATAGTTTGTGATGTGTTGGTAACAAGGAAGTTTAACAAGATTTGATCTGTGTTAACAAGTATACCCTCTGTTGATCAGAGAAGTTTATTTTTTGATTGTGTGGTAACAAAATAAATCCACAAAATGGTTAGAAGAAATGCTAGGCTAGTTCCATCAACTGAGAAAAATGGACTAGCTAGCCCTTTATGGACAGACAGTGAGTTCAAGTCATAGTTAGGAGAGAAAATTGATTCCATAGTGACTGAGTCAGTTAGATTGGATTTGACAAAGAAATTTGGTATTGATCCAGACAAAGTTTGGTCTATTGAAGAATGCAAGAAGGTGTTAGGTGCATGTATCAGAAAGAAAAACATGAAAGGCATAATCTGTTGCCATAGAGAATATAGCTTATCCATTGCACAAGAACGAACTAGGTGTATTGATAAGTTAAATGAACAAAACAAACAATTGCAGACTCAAGTGTCCTGTTTCAAGACAAAGGTGAGCCATAATCAGGCCTCAACCAAATGTGACTGAAGACCAACAGTCAGATGAAAGCTATCCTGATTTACAGTCTTTCTGTAGACTAGAAAACACTAGAAATTCTGGTTTGACAGATAAAGATGTAAATGCATTTGAAGTGTGTGGAGCAAGACAAAAGGCTCAGACTAGGGCAAAAGGGATTGACTCTATAACCCCCATACTGCAGCTACAAGCAGTCAAGTTATATTTAGGTCCTAAAGAAATCGAGAGAATCGCTGAAAATTTGCCATCAGTGCCATCAAATTTTTCTGAGTTTAGGAGAGAATTGTCCAAAAAGATGCGGCTCCACGATATGTCTCTAACTGAAGTCACCCAGCTAATATCACAAATTCTAACTGAATCTGAATTCAACAGTTTTGAGTCTGCTGTTACTTCTAAACTACAACATGCCAGAAAAGATGAATTGAGAGAGGGAGTTCTGAAAGCGTTGAAAAACATTGTTGGACCAAAAGTGGACTGGTCAAAGATCACTAGTTGTGTACAGAAGAAACATGAGAATGTTAGTGAGTACACTCAAAGATTTTGTCAGTCAGCAGCAGCATACAGTGGTATAGCTGACACTTCAGAGAAGGTGCTAGAAGATAATGGTCCCCTAGTTCGCACATAGTTTGATGGTCTGTTGTCAGAGCATAGAAAAGCATTGCCTTTCTTAGAAGTCACATGGTCCACTAGAACCCTGCAAAACAACTTGGACAGGTTAGTTACTTGGGAAAGAGATTCTGATGTCAAGGCAAGAGTAAAAATGGCAGCAGCATCCTTTAAGGTCAACACAGAGAATCAATAGAAACGCAAATGTCCTAAGAGAGAGGGCAGTAGTTGTTATTACTGCGGTAAACATGGACATTGGGGAAAAGAGTGTAGGAAAAACAAAAAGAACTTTAAACAAGTTAACAATGTTACTCAGCTCCTACTCCGGCTGCTTTCTACTCTGAAACAGCCCCTCCCCTCATCATTAAACTGGGGCAGCTGGTTGATGTGTTAACCATTTGGGCTGTGAGTGCTTAATTTCCCCAGTAACTTACAACAGAGATGAAAGACTGATGTTTGTTTAATAGAACAAAAGGAAAGTGACGGTCTCACCCTTCCTTTGGGGAACACTAGTTAAGTAAACTCACAGCCTTAAATGTTATGCTACAGCACAGGCCCTTCATCAGTAATGGTGTTAGGTCAGACTGTAAATGTAAAATGCCTTCATGCAGTGTCCACACTGATGAATGAAACAAAAGAAACTTCTGTCACCTCCTCCCATTGGGGAAATTGGTTAACTACCCCCACAGCTCCGAACATTGTTTTACAGTGTGCACTAGTCACAAACCCATCCTCATGTATGACGTCTGCAATGACTGAGAATTTGTTAGAGGATGATGGAGAAATGACTCACGATTGTGTTACGCTTACATATACACCTACGAGTGAAGTAAAAGAAACTCCCATAGAGAATTCAGAATTTGAGTTGTTTGTTGACGGTTCAGCTCAAGTAATTGAAGGTAACAGACGAGCAGGTTATGCAGTAACATCCACCACGGAAGTGTTAGCTTCAGGACGTCTTCCAGATCATTTTTCAGCTCAAGCTGCAGAACTAGTAGCCCTAACAAGAGCATGCATGCTAGCTTCAGGATCAGTTGCTAATATTTACACAGATTCCAGATATGCTTTTGGGGTAATTCATGATTTTGGTGTCATTTGGCAAACCAGACAGTTTCTAACTTCTGCTGGATCCCCCATTAACCCTCTGAGGTCTAAGGGTTTTTTGGGGTCCTTGAGGTGTTCTGACATGCTCTGACATTTGAGCTTTTTTCAGTTATTTATAAACATGTTAATGGCAAAGGTGTAAATTCACTCTATATAGCACAAACAGGGCTACCGTAATATGTGAGCAACATGTATGTACATGTTTGTATTTTTGAGAGAATATTGCTTATGCATGGTTATTGAAAAAACTAAAACTTAAAGTGTCTGAAATAAGGCCACAAAACACATACTAAATATGTGTCCACAAGACTTTTGACTAATGAGTGTTGTTGCCTAGAATTTTTGCTTCAAAATGATCTGAAAATCATCCTGCCTAATCATTTACACAAAACAATACATTGATTTAAATTTTATAAGACACCTTTTGTTTGGAAAGGCAATATGCGTGGAGGCGTGTTCACACCTGAGAAGACAAAGGCCGGATAATGAGCCCTATAATGAGCTGCATATTAATTAGCCCTTTCACACAGGT
Source organism: Gila robusta (assembly GCA_030770095.1). Lineage (NCBI taxonomy): Eukaryota > Metazoa > Chordata > Actinopteri > Cypriniformes > Leuciscidae > Gila > Gila robusta. The sequence continues at coordinate 67,294 of JAVALU010000749.1, forward strand.
GAGTCACAGGATCCCAAAGAATGCAAGGACAAAAGAAATGATCTATATATACATATTTTACAATTAGAAATTGTAACCAATTACAAATAGGTTATAATTACATCAACAATTACAATTTTAACAATATTTCAAGTGTATTTCTTTGTAAAAAGTATACATTTTATCATACGTATTAAAAAAGGTAAGGATTCATTAGTTTGAATATTGGAACAAACACTATAATAACATCTTAGTTGATAATTCAATATACCTACTTTATTTTTGACAAAACATCATACTATAGTATATTTAACTATGAGCAGAAATTGGTGAACAAAAGCTTAACTATTTAATGTGACAGTAGTCTTTTTTTACAGTCAAAACTTTATAATCTATCCAAAACTAATCACAAAATCTTGTCTAAACATTCATATTTAGTCTGTAACATATTGTGTATGATATATTAGTATATACATGTGAATTTGCAGCTTGTTGCTTATACAGACATTTTATTTCAACATATTTCAGTCTATTTTTACTCATCTTAGTAGGCTATAGCAATATAGATTGGATGTGTTCATGTAAACATAACGTTTACTAATGTAGATGCGAGAGTGAATGAACGGCACAGACACGCGCTGTATAACTGTAGTAAACAAAGCGCGCGCGCCTGCATGCCGTTCATTCATCATTTAGCCTACACACAGACACGCAATTCATATTTAAACAGTCTTTTTGCGGTTTACAGTCAGACACTATTCAATATCGCGATTAGAACAAAGCACTTAAGAATAAATGACTTACTACATCAGCTGGATACGTTGCTCCTCCAAACGAAACTACCAGCACTTCTATTCCAGGGTTATTAGATAGCGTATCCTTTCGCTGTGAGGAATAATACTGTGTACACAGCTGTACAAGATACTTACTCAACACGTTGTGTTTTATAATCCAGCTGGTGGGCGTTGGCATGTTTGAATGGCTTGCCTTAGATCATTTGCGTTTGAATACCGGCGCGCTGTCCGTGGGCGTGGCACATTAACGCGTAATCAGGTATAATGAGCTGGAAAGAAAAATACTGACATCTCTCTCTTTTCATACAGATTACATAAACTGAGAATATTTGTTTTTTATATAAATTAATTCATTTAAAAGAAGAGAGTTCAAGCTTCATTATGGAAAAACACTCGTGCCTGTATGACAAGTATTCGCGAAATTACAGTTAATTTTCGGACACGTTTCAGAATGGACTTAACTGACAGAGAGAAGGCAGAACGCGCATCATGTTTGTTTTTCTTTATTTGGCGAAAAGCACAACACTTTGTTTTTATTGTGAGTATCCAGAAAAAAAATAGACGCTTATCAGGATCGAATGATGTACAACACTTAATATGTAAGATCAAAATCAACAGAGTATTTTGAGTTTCTTTTGCACTGATAAGAAAAAAAGCGAGACTATCGCGCCCGCGCGATAGCCGACCTCAGAGGGTTAAGCATGCTGAATTAGTGAAAGATCTAATGTTTTCCATGAAACTTCCAAAGAAATTAGTAGTGATCAAAGTGAAAGCACATCTCACAACTAATACTACGGAAGCTAAAGGTAATGCTCTTGCTGATATGGCAGCTAAACAGGCTTGTTTCTATGCAACTGTACAAGTGTGTTCAGGTAGTGCAGCACAGAAGAAAATTATGCCTCCTGAATCAATAATTGATCTGTACAAAGACGTTCCTCCATTAGAACCAAAGTGGCATGGGCCACATCAAGTGATGTTGATTACAGCAGCTGCAGTATTGTGTCAGGGAAGAAAAACCTGGACTCATTGTACACACTGTAAAGTTGTTCCCCCACCTACAGGGATAGGTTAGGACACGGAACCAGTGAGGAGCCCCGGGAAGAACCGAATGCAACAGGCGTCGGGGGTTAACCCTGGGGTGAAGACTTCCCTCATAGGCCCTATCCTAGTCCATCCTTACCTCACTGTTCTTTAGGTGTCATAATTAAGTTCAAGCATCAAGTTGATGTATGTTACAAGCTTCTGTCTGGAACAACCATTGACGATCAGGAATAGACTGATTGACAACCGAGAATAGAGAGGTGGCAGCTGGAGAGACAGCGGACAGCCCGGAGAGACGGCAACGGGGTAGGGAGGGTTAGCAGCCCGACCTGCATCTTCTGAGAGGAAGAACCCACTTTCAAAGCTACAGATCTACCTATGGAGTTATACCCCCAGGGATCCCCGAGAGGGGGGGAGGATGAGGATCCCACTCGGACAGACCGAAGGATACCAACACAAAGCGATGGATACACGACGACGAGTGCACAATGCTTTTGCGGCAAAGTGTGCAAAAACCCACATGGCCTGAAAATCCATCAGGCCAAGATGAGATGCGTGCGGACGGTACCTGCATCACAGCGCTCAGGGAACACCCCTGGTGAGACGCAGGAGGAGCTAGGCCCGGAGTCAAACCACAGTGCCCAGAACCTCCGAGTGACACAAGTTCCGAACCCATGCAGAACATCAGAACATCGTCGGGTAAAATGGCCCCAAGCTAAAAAGGAGTGGCTCCAGTTTGATGAAGACGCCGACACCATCTTGGAAGCAATGGTTAAGGGTGATGCCGATCGACGCCTCCAGACAATGACCACCATCATCATCAGCCTAGCAGCTGAGAGATTTGGGCTGGAGGAGAAAAAAGCAGTGAACCGCCCCTACATAATGAATAACAGGGCGAACAAGATCCACCAGCTTAGGCAAGAGCTGAAGAGCCTGACGAGGAGGTTCAAGGAGGCGAGGGAGGAGGAGAGAGGACCTCTAGTAGAGCTGCGCGTCATCCTCCGCAAGAAGCTTATGACTCTGAGGAGAGCGGAGTGGCACAGGAGAAGGAGGAAAGAGAGGGCCAGGAAGCGGGCGGCTTTTATAGCGAATCCATTTGGGTTCACAAAGCAGCTACTCGGGAAGAAGCGGAGCAGCCAGCTCACCTGCTCCAAAGCTGAGATTGACCGCCACCTCAGAGATACCTTCTGTGATAGATCCAGGGAGCAAGAGCTGGGCCACTGCCAGTACCTGATTGATCCACCTGTACCAACTCTGGACTTCGACAGGAAGGAGCCCAGCTGGAAGGAGATCCAGGAGGTTATCAAAAAGGCCAGAGCAAGCTCAGCCCCAGGACCTAGTGGGGTACCTTATAGGGTTTATAAGAACTGCCCGAAGCTACAACACAGGCTCTGGAAGATTCTGAAGGTTATATGGAGGAGGGGAAAGGTTGCTCAGCAGTGGCGGTTTGCAGAAGGGGTGAGGATTCCAAAGGAAGAAGAGTCGAAGACAATCGACCAGTTCAGAAACATCTCGCTGCTCAGTGTTGAGGGAAAGATATTCTTCAGCATCGTTGCCAGGCGGCTGACCGACTACCTCCTAAGGAACTCATACATTGACACGTCGGTCCAGAAAGGAGGGATCCCGAAGGTGCCGGGGTGTCTGGAGCACACTGGCGTGGTCACACAGCTGATCAGGGAAGCCCGGGAGAACAAGGGGGACTTGGTGGTGCTGTGGTTGGACCTCACAAACGCCTATGGGTCCATACCCCACAAACTGGTTGAGGAGGCTCTGCGCCGGCACTACGTCCCAGACAAGTTTAGAGACCTCATTCTGGACTACTACGACAGTTTCAGTCTGAGAGTCTCTGCGGGGTCTACAACATCAGACTGGCACAGGCTCGAGAAGGGTATTATCACTGGGTGTACAATTTCAGTGATATTATTCGCACTCGCCATGAATATGCTGGTGAAGGCTACAGAGGCCCAGTGCAGAGGTCCCCTCACCAAGTCCGGTGTCCGCCAGCCGCCCATTAGGGCTTTCATGGACGATCTGACGGTGACAACACCACACGTCCCAGGGGCCAGGTGGATCCTGAAGGGCCTGGAAGAGATGACAACCTGGTCTCGCATGTGCTTCAAGCCAATAAAGTCCAGATCGCTGGTGTTGAAGAAAGGAAAGGTTACCAACAAGTTCCGCTTCACACTAGGCAAGACCCAGATACCATCAATCACTGAGAAACCAGTGAAGAGCTTGGGAAAGGTGTTCGATTGCAGCCTGAAAGACACGGCAGCCATCCGTGCAACCAACCTGGAACTGGAAGGCTGGCTAGCCGCAGTGGACAAGTCAGGCCTACCTGGCAAGTTCAAGGCTTGGATTTATCAGCATGGCATCCTCCCACGGATTCTCTGGCCCCTCCTGATTTATGAGGTTCCAATCTCCACCATCGAGGGCTTTGAGAGGAGAGTCAGCAGGTTTCTACGGAAGTGGCTGGGTCTACCTCGAAGCCTGAGCAGCATCGCTTTGTACGGCCAGAGCAACAAGCTGAAGCTCCCTATCAGAAGTCTGAATGAGGAGTTCAAGGTGGGCCGTGCCAGGGAGGTGCTGCAATACAGAGAGTCACAGGACCCAAAGGTCTCCCAGGCTGGGATCGAGGTGAGGACAGGGCGGAGGTGGAGGGCAGCAGAGGCGGTGAATATAGCTGAGTCGCGGCTACGGCACAGGGCACTGGTGGGAGCAGTGACTCATGGAAGAGCTGGCCTGGGTAGCGGTACAACATCTCGCTACAACAAGGCACATGGGAAGGACAGGAGATCACTGGTGCAGCATGAGGTGCGGGCAGGAGTAGAGGAGGAGCGAGCCAGCAGGATGGTTGGAATGCGGCAGCAGGGAGCCTGGACAAGATGGGAGCATGCAGTGGACCGCAAGGTCTCATGGGCAGAGCTGTGGAAAGCAGAACCCCATCGCATACGGTTCTTGATCCAGGCTGTCTACGATGTACTACCGAGTCCATCCAATCTGTTCAGCTGGGGATTGGTGGAGTCACCAGCCTGCAACCTCTGCCTGAAGAGGGGGACCCTGGAGCATATCCTCAGCTGCTGTTCGAAGGCACTGGGCGAGGGGCGCTACCGTTGGCGCCATGACCAAGTCCTGAAGGCCGTAGCGAATACCATCAGCTGTGGAATTGGCCACTGCAAACGCCTCCGCCCAGCTAAGAACAATATTGCTTTCATCCGGGCTGGGGAGAAGCCACCAGTAGCTGCCAGGGCCACCTCATCTGGTCTGCTAGCATCAGCACAAGACTGGGAGTTGAAAGTTGACCTGGAGAAGCAACTGAAGTTCCCAGAAACTGTCGCCACCACAACGCTGCGGCCTGACATGTTGCTCATCTCAGAGACCTCCAAGCAGATCGTTCTCCTGGAACTCACCGTACCCTGGGAGGACCGCATCGAGGAGGCCAATGAGAGGAAGAGGGCTAAATATGCTGAGCTAGTGGAGGAGTGCCGGAACAATGGGTGGCGAGCGCGGTGTGAGCCCATTGAGGTGGGATGCAGAGGGTTTGCTGGCCAATCTCTATGCAGGGCGTACAAGATCCTGGGCATCATAGGGGCCATTAAGCGAAGGGCCATCAAAGAGGTCACAGAGTCAGCAGAAGTTGCCTCAAGGTGGCTGTGGATAAGGAGAGGAGAACCATGGGTGAGGTAGGGCTACCTGGACACAAGTTGGGGCCTGATCAACCCCAGCTGGGTCGCCTGGGTGAGAGTGTATGATGTTTGAAAGACCCGAAACACTCTGTGACCCCAGGTAACATCACTGATGATGTGTCCAGGTTGCATCAAGTTGATGTATGTTACAAGATTAAGAGATAGGGAAAGAAGGAACAACAATAGCAGACTCGAAAAATTTACCACCCTAGTGTTTGAACCAATACTGCTCTACTGTCTAGCAGACTCAGAAAAGTTACAACCCTAGAACAAATACTGCTCTCCTGTCTTTTGTTTTCTCTCTTCCTTTGTGCAGATAACACTTGATGGCTGACCCGAGACCCATATGCACCGACCTCCTCGTCTGCGTATGAAGACATAACCTCAAGAAACAACTAGACCCACTTCCGAGCCAACAATCACAAAAGGATAAAGAAAAAGAAAAAAAAAATACACAACGCAGAGACTACGAAACCTTCAGTCATCCATCGACATGATCAAGATTGTCCTACTACTACACATCATGAAGATCGCACAAAGTCCGGACTCCAGAAACAACATATTCTTAGAGCTGATGAATATGTCACAAATGCCTTGTTTGCTGGAAAGAAAGTGTGCATGTCACATCCGAAGATGACTGCATTCCAGGACTCACTTGTGCACAAACATGGTGGTCCAACAAGACATTCTTGATCTTTCAGCAAAATTACACCAAGATGACTGAAGATAATTCTTCATGGTTCAGAAACTTGATTGATCACGAGAAAATCACAGTTCCAACCGTAAGAACTTCACAAACCCTGATTGCATGTTTGTTTTCTGTGTCAGCATGCAATTACAGAAAAGCAAACACAGAGTGCATTATGTGCCTGTAACTATCACAAGTTGATAGCATGAATTTATAATTGTTTAAATTTGTATTTTGTGAGAGTTATTTAGAACTCTCAAAGGGGGAAATGTAGGATTGCAAATTTTATTTAAATGTTTAATTTTGGAAAGTTTATAAATGATAAGACCAGGAAATCTCTGCAAACGGTAGGGGTTCCCAGCAGGATATTCCTGACTGTCCCATCTCAGTACGAGAAGGCTAGGCCTTTCCTGTTCTCGTGTCTCACCGGGTGAAACTCATGCTGAGCAAGTTTGAACCCCTGCTATTTTATTACTGAGACCGTTTGTCTTGGAGTTCTCATCTCAGTACGAGAAGTGTATGCCTTTCCTGTTCTCGTGTCTCATGCTGAGCAGGTTCCAAAATCTGTATACCTTATTTACATTTGCTTTGTTTCAGAGAAGTCTCCACCTATATGTAATCCCTCCCCTTGAAATGTATATAAACTACAATGAAAAGTTCCCTTAGTTAGACGATGTTGGAATGACTGCAGCTACCGACAAGCAATAAAGAACTTCTGCTTGGAAAACTTCCACCGTCTCCTGGTCTGAGCTTCTAACTTTTCTACAAAGAAAAAGATCACTACAGGACAAACACACAACGTTTGAAATTGAGAAGGAATAAAATAATAATAATAATAATAAAAACACACAGAGCAAGGGTGAAGACAAACAGCTAACCTATATAGACATCAAAGAAAAACATGCTAAAATAATAATAATACATATTTTGACAAAAAGAAAAATAAATCTTTAGGCTTTCGATTGTTTTTTTAAGCATTTGAAGCTCTGAAACATTTTAACAAACTCCCATAGAAATATATTGAAGGAGGGCTTACATTTTCTTTCCATTTACAAGTATGAATATGATATTTACCCATCAATAAAACAAAATTTACAACGTCAGAGAAGGGTGAATTTAAATCGCACCTAAAAAGGAGGATATATTGTGTTATACGAGGAATTATCTCCATTTTAACTGACAATCTATGTATTACGAACCAAAATTTTAGAACCTCATAGTAAAAGAATATGTGATCAAGTGTTTCAGGAAAAGAACAACAAAAGCCACAAGGATCCACCTCAAAATAAAATTGTTTCTGTATAAAGTATAAAATCACTAACTGGGTAAATCTTAAACATAATTTTGTAATGAGTCTCCTTGACCTTAGGAGCAACTGGGTATGCATAATTCAGGTAAAAGCTTTAAAATTCCCTCAATTTTAGTCAACAGGATTCTACCCAAAATAGATGGGTCTTGAGAACCAATGGTTCTATTTTAGAGTTAAAATTACAACAATTAACAACATCTTTGGTAATCATAACCTCTAGATATTAAAGGGTTAGTTCACCCAAAAATGAGAATTCTGTCAGAAATTACTCTTCCTCATGTCGTTCCAAACCTGTAAGACCTTGGTTCATCTTCGGGACACAAATTAAGATATTTTTGATGAGATCCGATGGCTCAGGGTGGGCTCCATTGACAGTTATTTAATTAACACTTTGAAGGCCCAGAAAGTCCATGCGACTACAGTGGATCAACCTTAATTTTATCAAGCGACGAGAATACTTTTTGTGCGCCAAAAAACCCCAAAATAATGTCTTTATTCAACAATTTCTTCTCTTTCGTATCAGTCTCCGACGCACGTTCAACTTATTAGTGGCCATCCATTTGATTCAAGAACCACGATAATCCAGTGACCCTCGTTATCGCTTGAACTTGCAACAATTCTGCTGTCCATCCGTTTAAACAAAAGAAGACTTCTGCTGATGGGAACTTCCTGAATAAAGAGAGAATAAAGCCTCTCCACCCCATTGTGACTTCCAGAATCTCACATCAACATCAGTTGAATGATTCCCTTGAAGAAAGAAACAATTAACTTTTACTTGCTTTTAGAAAAAGTGCCTTACGTTTAACATTACACATAATACCTTGAACATTTAAAGATAACAGAGAAAAAGACATGAGCTGAGTAGTGTTGTGTATATTGATTTATATCTGTCTTTTAACTTGAGAAAGAAAGGTGAGATCTGATATTTGTCACTTAGATTATTTTTTATTACATATAATCGTAAGATATCTTAGTGCTTAAAGATATCTACTTATTGTTGATAGGGATGAGCGAGTACAGCATTATCTGTATCTGTATCTGTTAACCATATGAATTATCTGTATCTGTATCTGTACTCGGACTGGACGGGGCCTAACCCGGAAGTGGGCGGGATTTAACCCGGAAGTGGGTCGGGTTGTCTTGAAATGGGCGGGGCTTTAACCGGTATGTTATTTTAAGCATGCAATTGATATGGGTTGTTCAGAAATTGTTATTTATTGCTGATTAGAAAACCATTTACTCATTTTTCTGTATCACTGATCATGAGAGAGGGGAGGGGGGTGTTTGTGTTTTTGTGTGTGTAGCAGCTTAATTTGTAATATTATTTATAACACAACTACCTTTATTTTATTTATAAAATACAGCAAGAAAGTGTCACTCAGTGCGTGAAGTAAAAAAAAACTGGTTAGAACCAGCAGACGGTTTAAAGAAAAAAAAACTCAGATGACCGGCAGAGAGAGAGAGAGAGAGAGAGAGAGTGTGTATGTGTAACTAGCTAATTAATTTGTAATATAGTTTTATACCACTACTTCCTATATTTTTTTAATTAAATACAGCAAAAAGTGTCAGACACTCAGTGCGTGAAGTAAAAAAAACTGCTGACGGTTTAAAAAAGAAGAAAAAAACTCAGACAGGCAGAGACGCAACGCGAGTCGCATTCTACCAAGCACCACGTCTGAACAAACCCCACGTTTACCAGAACTCTACTGGTTAATAAGTAAGTGTACTACAAACCGAAGTAAAAAACAAACCTGAAGCTGAAGAAACCCTAAACGTTAACGGAAAAAAGACCCGCGAACCTGAGTGACTGAGGGAGAGACAGAGAGAGAGAGTGTTCTGTGTGTGAGTGAGCAGAGCGGGACACAGCAGCACAATAAATCAAATCTGTATGCGTGTAGGGGAGGGGCGCTGTGACTAGTCTATCACAGAACGCAGACACAGTCAGCTACCCAACCCAATGAGGATTTTTATTCAATCCGAGCACAGATATTGACTCGTATTATACTCGTACTCGGCAAAAGTGCTTTATCCGTACCGGATACTCGTTTCAGCCGAGTATCCGGCTCAACTCTAATTGTTGATTCTGCTTTCACCTTGCCAACTTTGTCCCAACAAACCCTTGCTGTAGTTGTTTACCCCTGCTTTCACAGCTTTCACTAGGCTTTAGTCTAGTCTCAGACTAAACTGCATGTTTGAGCTGTTTTAACTGAAAGCAACTTGCACTGAAATATCCTAAAATATGTCAGTGCCATTGTTTTGTTTCAAGATGCACAGCACTAATGTTTTTTCCTAATGCACGTTTATAAAAGCTGTTTAAATGTTCTAATTTAACTGAAGCCGACTCCTGGCTTAATCTAAGCCCTGACTGTGAAACCAGGCCTATGAGTTTTACACCACTGTGAAGATATTTTAGACCCATTTTGTTAGATTCCTCCTTACAAAACTGCTTCAGCTAGAGTGAAATATGTAGGCTTTCCAGTATGAACTGGACATTTCAGGTATTGCCATAATATTTCAATGGGGTTTATATGTGAACTTTTAGGACATTTCAAAACATGTGTTGCTTGTACATTGTGGATCATTCAGATCAAAAACTTGTGTGTTATATAATTGAAACTTTAAAGGTGATGTTGATATCTTCTTTGGGGCCTTTTGTTTGACTGCATTTCCAGTTGTCTCTTTTTGTTTTGCAACTGACTATAATTGTTGTTGTACAAGGAACAAAATATAATTCAGTTTATTTTGTTCAGGTACTTTCTAAAATAACAGATTAATTAGATGAATATTACATTGTCTTTTTTTTCTAGACTTTCAGACTGCAGTATCACAGAAGAAGGTTATAAAGCTCTGGCTTCTGCTCTGAGATCAAACCCTTCACACCTGATAGAGCTGGATCTCACAGGAAATGATCCTGGAGAATCAGGAGTGAAGGAGCTCAATGATTTACTACAGGATCCAGACTGTCAACTGGAGACACTGAGGTGAGACACGATGAAATAATAGAAAATACATTATATTCTTAAATTATTTATAGAAATATTATTTCAATAATACAATAAGCTACATAATATGTTGTTACATCAAAGTTGACAGTGATTTCAAGACAAAAATCGTGTAAAATGGATTTTGTCATTACACCAAGTTTAGTTGAGAATTTAACTGAATCCTGCTTCATCTTCTCTTCTGCAGGTTTTTGAGTCCTGTTGCATATGAAGCCTGTCAGTATGTGACTGGAATTGTGGGTAAAAACCCATTACTCACGAGAAAGCTGAATCTGATTGATCGTGAACTAGGAGACACACGAGTGAATCAGATCGCTGCTCTACTGCAGGATAAACACTGTAAACTCAACACACTGACGTGAGTATTTTACGTGGTTAAATAATTTATTTTTATTACTTTTATTAGTAATGTTACAGTAGTTGGTATTACTATTTCCAGTCAGGGCTGATTTTCCCTGGGCAGACACAGAACCACAATAAATTGATCTTAATAATATTTCAGTTTTTGACTGTTGAACGAAACACATTAGATTATTCATATGTATATTATATATATATATAAAAAAATGATTTTCAAATGACAAACTACTATCAGACATGACAAGGGGCGTAGTCCCCCAATAACCAAAACATGCATTTATAGCCTACCATGGTTAATGTAAACATAGAATCATAGAAACATAGCCATTAATTAATTATATACATCACACGTTCAGAGCTTTTATAAGCACAAAGTTCCTGTACGAATCAAACGGTTTATTTGACTGTGCATGTGCATGAGTGCCGCTCGCGAATCACCGCTACTCTACGAGCGTTCACCAGCGCGTTACAAAAGTGTGATAAGATTTGCTCGAGCCGTTCCTATCGTGACGCTGGTGATAAAATGTGCAACCCATTTGAATTCTATTGAGAATTTTCTGCTTTAAAACACAATGGAGAAAGTCAAACATTATCTAAAACAGCAGACCTGCCAACCTGTACACATTTTGCGTAGCGGATACGCATTTTGACCTCAGAGTACGCTGGTACGATTTGTCACTCTAAACTACGCAAAAACCTGGTGACGCGCCTCTGTCCACGCGCAGTCCTCAAATCAAGCAACAGCAAAAGAAGCGGAGTTCGACCAATCATAGCGCTGGGTTCATTCCCCAAATAGCAAGCGGGAGTGATTGACAGACGCGTAAGGCCTATTATTAAAAAGAGACTAAAAATCGACAGTAATAAAGAATCCCGCTCGATCCTCTTCCACTCCCGCGGCCGCCGTCTGACTGAGTTCATCAGCGAGGACAGTACAGTCGTCACAGTACTTCTGACTCCTGAAGGGGAACGGGCTGGGGTGGATGTGGAAAGTTGAAATATTGTATTGATTAACTTAATCTGGATTCGATTATCACACAGGAGTGATCGCATGGATTATTTTAAAATACTCCGTCATTCATTCACTCAAAAAATAATGACAAAAATATATGACAACTATAATTTGATACAATGTACTGGTTGTGTAAATGTCGTTCTGCAGAAATCTGCTGCTACAATAAAGAGTAAAGGAAACTGACAAAAGATATTGTTGAAAAATTATAGAGGAGAATCGACATCTTCCAGCACACAGAACTAGTGTGACAGCCTTAAAAACAGAGTATGGGAATTAAACTATGTGCCTGATGTTGCATTTCAGTCTTTTCTCTTTCTGTCTTCAGTCTGCGGAAATGCAGCATTACAGAGAAACAGAGTCTCATCCTGACTTCAGCTCTGAAATCAAACCCATCACACCTGAGCTATCTGGACCTGAGTTGGAATAAACTAGGAGACTCAGGAGTGAAAAACCTCAGTGATCTACTGATGAACCCACAGTGCAAGCTGGATAATCTAGAGTTAGTAATATTATACTGTACAGCAGTTACTGTGATATTACAGTTTACAGTTTATTTTAAGACAACATGACTCAAGTAATAGTGTTTATAGCTCTGCACCTTCTGTTACACTTTATTTTAAATGTTTTTTAACTAGTAAGTAATAAATCTTTGTACCACTGTATATTTAAATTTTTCTCACAACCTCATTTTCATATACATAAAATTCAATATGGAGTCTAACCTGACTAAGGTCTATTGTGTTAAAGTTGAAGAATTTGATGCAATGTACCGATTGTGTAAATGTCGTTCTGCAGAAATCTGCTGCTACAATAAAGAGTAAAGGAAACTGACAAAAGATATTGTTGAAAAATTATAGAGGAGAATCGACATCTTCCAGCACGCAGAACTAGTGTGACAGCCTTAAAAACAGAGTATGGGAATTAAACTAAGTGCCTGATGTAGCATTTCAGTCTTTTCTCTTTCTGTCTTCAGTCTGTATGAATGCAGTATTACAGAGAAACAGAGTCTCATCCTGACTTCAGCTCTGAAATCAAACCCATCACACCTGAGATATCTGAACCTGAGTGAGAGTGAACTAGGAGACTCTGGAGTGAAAAACCTCAGTGATCTACTGATGAACCCACAGTGCAAGCTGGAGAAACTATAGTAAGTAACATTTTATATTGTACAGCAGTTACTGTGAGATTACAGTTTACAGTTTAAACAGGACTCAAGTAATAGTGTTTATAGCTCTGTACTTTCTGTTACACTTTATTTTAAATGTCTTTTAACTAGTAAGTAATAAATCTTATTGTACCAGTGTATATTCTAATTTTTCTCACAACCTCATTTTCATAAACATAATATAGAATCGACATCTTCCAGCACACAGAACTAGTGTGACAGCCTTAAAAACAGAGTATGGGAATTAGGGCTGCACGATACTGGGAAAATATGCGATATGCGATATTGTTGTTGAGTATTGCGATAATGATATTTCTTGCGATATAAAATTTCCCTAGAGAAATGCTATTTTTATTAAGCTTTTTAAAAAAAAATCATTTGTAATGATCATACTAAATAAAACAGGTAGGCTAAAATATATTCTTCTAATCTTCAGAAGAATATTTCAGTTTTTTTTTCAGAAGGAGTTACACTTGCAACTTTTCAGAATGCCGCAAGCTTACCACAGGTCATGTGACAAAAACCAACAATCAGCTTCGGCCTTTCCGTAACAACATCGAAAGCTCGGCCGAACAGCTGATCATAGCTGTACAGGGCGGGTTTTTATTTCTCATCTCCATAAATATATCTAGAAGTAAAGCTAATACAAGGGCTAGAAATCAGTGAATCCTTTGCTGATACTTATTCGTCATCATGGAAAGCCCTCAGCGCAGTTCATGGTTGCATAGCAACGACAGACGCAAGCGCTTGTGGAAAGAAGGAGATAGCGCCGCGGCCGCACTTTCCAGGCGTTTTTAGACTCGATATGTGAACGGCCCCTTACACAGTACCTGCATTTGTGACACTTCTCTATTGAAGCCAAAATATTGCCATATTTCTGACGTACAGGCCAATCAGGATGTTCTCTGTCTTACAAGCGCTTCATGAGGCACACGCGCACACACACGCAAGGTCTCTCGCTCTCTCCCTCTCTGCCGTGTGCGCGTGCTACACAGTCTCTTCTGTCTCGCATGTGCGCTCTTGCTCGCTCGCTCTAGATTCCGGGAGATTTTAACTAATTTGTGGGCATCAGGGAGCCGCTATCAATATGCGGGAGACTCCCGGAACTTCCAGGAACTTCCGGGAGACTTGGGATGTCTGAAAATAAAGTAATTTATCGCACCTTTCTGCGATACGGATATCGCATATACTATTATCGCAATAACAATAATTTTTCGATATATCGTGCAGCCCTAATGGGAATTAAACTAAGTGCCTGATGTAGCATTTCAGTATTTTCTCTTTCTGTCTTCAATCTGTGTGAATGCAGTATTACAGAGAAACAGAGTCTCATCCTGACTTCAGCTCTGAAATCAAACCCATCACACCTGAGAGAGCTGAACCTGAACAGGAATAATCTAGGAGACTCTGGAGTGAAAAACCTCAGTGATCTACTGATGAACCCACAGTGCAAGCTGGAGACATTACAGTTAGTAACATTATACTGTACAGCAGTTACTGGGAGTTTAGTGTGACAGCCTTAAAAACAGAGTATGGGAATTAAACTAAGTGCCTGATGTAGCATTTCAGTCTTTTCTCTTTCTGTCTTCAGTCTTTGGAAATGCAGTACTACAGAGAAACAGAGTCTCATCCTGACTTCAGCTCTGAAATCAAACCCATCACACCTGAGAGATCTGAACCTCGGGAATAATAAAATAAGAAACACAGGAGTGAATCACGTATGTGATGTACTAAAGGATTCACACTGTAAACTGGAGAAATTGAGGTCAGTAACAATTGCATACATCAGTCATAATTCTTAAAATCACTTCTACACTTCTACAAAACACTGAGTTCACAGTTTTGGTGATTTCCAATTGGAAGTGAGCATCCTTATGCCCTTCTTACTCTGATAGTTCTTGAAATGGAGACTTTAAGGGCATCAGGGCTTTTGCGTGTCATAATGAAGCTGTTTGAAACACACTTGATAAAGACCAGAGATGGGGGACTCGAGTCACATGACTTGACTCGAGTCAGACTCGAGTCGCAAATTTAAGGACTTGAGACTTGCTTGACTAAATTAAGAAAATGACTCGACTTGACTTTGACTTGAGATCCAATGACTTGAGACTTGACTTGACTTGAACTGTATGACTCGAGAATGACTTGATATACATTTATCATCGCAACATCAATTGATGAACAAAATGAAAGCAACGGAACCATTGACGCCAGTCATCAGATTCTGCGCGATTGCGTGACACTGCACAAGCCCAGAAAAAACATACATCGCGGTGAGCGCGCTAAATACAAAAACATCTCCCAGCATCGTTTCTTTTTGGATATAAACACTAGAAATTGACTATATTCATACAAGAAGATTTGCTGTACGCATAATAACTGGCAAGGGATATCGGACGACCATCACAACCTCGAACAGTCGAACTTCATTCACCACGTCTAAAAGTAAGCTATGGCTTGTTTAACCTGTTTGTTATAGTTAATTTGACTTCTTAATCTTTAAATCTAGAGAGAATATTGGTCAAAACAGCATGCCTCTTTATACACAATTATGTTTTCAAATGTAGCTTAATGTTGTCAATATTCAAATGATAATTAATGATGTCATATGTTTTGTATAACATTTGCCACATTTCTTTTTAAATCATGCTTTAAAGCCAAATATGTCGTTCTTTCCAATGACAAAAAACAACATAGAAAACTGTTAATGTTTTGTCGTGTTTTATGTTTCTCTTAAAGCAGGGTTAGATGTTATCAGGGGTTACATCTATTAGATGTTATCAAAATGCCAGCAGAATTAATATTGCACCCAAAATTCAAAATGTGGTGGAAAAAAATGCCCTAGTATGAGTTATTTTCATAATTATAACATGTGATATTAAAAAAATATTTCCAGAATATTGACGCGCTTGCAAATGTGATAATGATTTTATAAAACAGTTCAGTAAGAGTGAATATTGTCATGTGACATTTAGACATAGCCTAATATTCCAAATATTTTCTGTTTTTGCTCGATTTCTCCAATGACAATAGTTCCAAACAAGCAACAGAAAGAGTTATGCGTATTTGTGATTCAGTGACCTAGTTGCTTAGTTCCAGAAGGAATCTGCCGTTTTGAACATAAGTTAAATGAATGCTTCTATGACTCGTACATTAATACGGTAATTTGGCGCCACCTATTGGCGGTTTTAACTTCATAATTAAAAATATATAACTTGTATTAAAGTAACACCAGGTAACTTTTGCTCTCGGGGTCCCCCTACAGTTGGGAAACAGTATTGTCCTCTACTACTGTCGTAAACTCTGTCATCCTACATGCACGTGCATTTGTTGACAACCATGATAGCCCTGAACACTGTAGGAGGAGGTCACATGCAGGTGTTCTGCTTGCGTCGCGTGTGAAATGTCTTTATCCCAGGTACAGTAGCATATATTTCAGCATGTCATATGAATATAATTTCATGGGTTTTATTTTTTTTTCTAACGACAAATGATCGCGATGATCACGTTTACAAGCCAGCGTCATTATAGTAGCCTAGTCTATTGGTTACCGTTTTACTGAATCTATATGATACTTCAATGCACTGTTTGAGTGGTAGATAATAACCATATATCGTCAATATTATAATATCAAGCTACCATAAATGATTCTGCAAATTTTACAAATCGATTTGCATTATAGCTTGAGGCAAGACAAATAAACAAATATCACAGACATGTTAGGTATCCTAAAATATGATTTTGTACATCTTATATATTTACTTGCAAGAATGTAGCCCCTACCAAACTTGTACACGCCGTTTAGACATAGGCTTTCATTTGATTTTTTTCTTTGTACATGTTGAGTAGAGTACACTTTTTAGGTCAAACATTTGCTATTTGCATTTCATCGATTGCAAAGTTCAAATCAGAACGAGAATGCTAGCGATAGCTAACCATCAAAAACTAGAATATCGTTTACTAGCTACCAGATTGATAATTCGCTATACTCTACTATCATTACTTGATTCATGAAGATAAACGGAGGATAAGATAGCTTCCGTAACATAGTCAGGCAGACAAAAAAAAACAAAGAGATAGTATGCAAGCAATATACTTACTAGTCCAAAAGCATGACAGCCAAGTCCGCATCGGTCGGGCACCCTTCCTCCTCCTTCAGCTCACGCCAGCGAGAATGTTGATCCTTGTTCTGCCTTTAACGCGATCACTTTCTCTTTTTCTCTTTTTGCTTTGCTCCGATAAAATCTTTGCTTTCTTGTTTTTCTGTGCTGCTTCGGCCATGACTTTATAACATTTGGCTCGCACGTCCGATTTTAAGGAAGTGGCGGTGGTGGTGGAAGTGACGTATATGCCGTAAAGCAGTCGAATTTTGTAGTTCTCTTTGTTCGCCGGTTACTACCCGAAACCCGAAGTTTAAAAGTACGATTAAAAACGCTACAGCCTAATTTCAGTTACATTTAGATTTTTATTGTAGTAACCACTCAGCTATATGTGGAAATGCATATATTAAAAAAAATGTTGCAAATAAAACCATAGTCCACAACTTCTGTAGTTTTAACTTATTTTAATATATAAATTCAGTGAAATCGTCAAACGTTTGTATGACTTGCCAGTGACTTGTGACCCAAGCTACGACTTGACTTGACTTGCTTGACATAAGGCAGTGACTTGACTTGACTTGACTTGCCTTTATAAAAAATTTACTTGGACTTGCTGGAGACTCGAAGGTTAAGACTTGAGACTTGCTTGTGACTTGCACTTGTGTGACTTACTCCCACCTCTGATAAAGACAAAGACAATGTACTTTCCTCATTATCTTCACTTGGAATGTTACCATGACAACGCAGTATAGCGTCCAGCAGCCCATTAGCTTTTCCTACATTAACATTCTTACAACAATATGATTGTTGCAAATAAATATACATTTTATAATGAAGCTTTTAAAATATGCTTTATGTGTGTGTGGATGTTATCTCTTCTCTCAAATTTATAAAAACGTGCCCTCTCTTCTTTGCAGGGTTCCCGCGGGGTCTTTAAATTTAAGACCTTAAAACGTCTTAAAAACGGCCAGATTTTCATCCGAGGTCTTAAATTTGATTTAGTCAGTTCTAAAAAAGGTTTTACCCTTGTTCATTTTTAGAAATGCTAGCCCCAGAAAATTTACAAAGTAGCAAAAAAGCATCGAGTCGTAGCCTACAAAGCGGAGCTCTAGAGCAGGGTCTCCAACACGTCGTACTCGTAGCTCGTGGCCTGACTGGAGGTATCTCGCCGAGGGGCCGTTCACATATCACGTCTTTTGCGCGCTCAAGTTACACCCGTTTCACACATACTCCGTGTGCAGTGCGTATGCAGTGCGTTGCGGTGCGTATGCGGTACAGGAGCAGCACGCGCTATAGTGCTTTCACATATGCTGCGTTTGCAGTGCGCTACTGATCCGCAGTTTCTGTGTGCCACAAAATCAAAAATGGGTAAGTAATTTTGATTTTAAATCCAAACGTTAAATTTGACATTGTTTAAGACATTGAAACAGTATGAAAATTAATTTTAATCATTGTGATTCTTTGTTTTACATGTAGTTTCCCCCCACCCCCTCCCCAAAATATATATTTCATGTATTTTTTGAGGGGGAAAAAATCATATATGATGGCATTTTGCAACTTTTGAGACAATAATCATACTTTTTTGTTTTTCTTGACCCTGTAATTTAGTAACTGTAGAACACATTAACTGTAATTATGCGTAGCCTATATGATGAAATTATTACAGTTTCTTGTCAAGATGTCTATTTTAATGTGAACAATGCGCTGCCACTTTAATTGAGTACGGTGCAGCATAGCAGAAATAGACTCGGTGCGGAAACGATCTCTGCACTGCTGTATACGCACCGCACCTGGAACGCATCGCCGGACCGCACCCGCGTGCAGTGTGAACGCTCTAACCTGTTAACATGAGTAGGCTACGTAAAAAAATACGCACCGCATACGCACTGCACACGGAGTATGTGTGTGTTAGTTCTAATGGGCGTTAGTTCTAATGGGCGTTAGTTCTAATGTAGGCGCGTGGCAAGCGCGCTCATAATTGAAGTGACGCGCTCATTTTTTCCAGGCGCAGCGAGATGAAAAAATCTCTACTTTTCAGAATGCCGCAAACGCACCGCAGGTCATGTGACAAGAACCAACCAATCAGCTTCATCCTTTCCATAACAGCATTAAAAGCTCAGTCAACATGAAGGATGGGGGTGCACCCAAACACTACTGGTGTTTTTCTCTTCTCCGTAAATAAATCTTGTAGCAGAGCTACAGCAAGCGTTTTTCGGTGGTGGAAATCCATTAGCTACTAAAACTTCTTTGTCAGTGCATGGTTGCATAGCAACGACAGACGCCATGGGGAAATCAGACCGAATCGTACTATTAATAATAAAAGATAAACTAATGTGCATTGTAAATGTCAGTAATTTATAATTTTTGACTCATTCTTTTTATAAAAAATTATTTAAAGGCTGAAATATGTGAAGTTTATCTTTTTATAAAGACTTTTTTGTCAAAACTTTATTTGAACTTGTACATGTTAGTAGATAACATGTTGCAAGACACTCTTTTAAAATCTGGCCATCATTTTTAATGGTATTATTTTAATGTTTATGTAAACAAAAAGTGCATATTGATGCTAATTTTATTAGCAATTTCATTTTTGTTATTTGCTGGTTTTCAACATAAAACTTGGTGAATTGATTTCATTCTGTAGTGTTAGTACTTTTTGAACATGATTCTGTGATAACCGTAATCATTTTTCTGATGACTGATTTCATTTAAATAAAACGTCTACGGTTACGTATGTAACCCTCGTTCCCTGAGTAGGGAACGGAGACGTTACGTCGGATGACGACGAATGGGGTTTCGCTTAGAAAGCCTATCAACTTCGAGTATTACAAAACGAGCCAATGGCAAAGAAATGCCATGGGTCTGCGGAATTTGCATGACGTAACTCCGCCCCACCTCGTGGGTATAAAAGGAGGAAGTCCGCAACAGCAGTTTATGTTTCTTCGCTGAGGAGCCAAGACTGAGCTCAGGCGATCCCCGCGGTACAGCGGAAAGTGGCAGGCAGACGTAACGTCTCCGTTCCCTACTCAGGGAACGAGGGTTACATACGTAACCGTAGACGTTCCCTTTCGTTGTCACTCCGAGTTACGTCGGATGACGACGAATGTGGTTATCAGTCTAATCACGCCACCTTCTCAGCTGTCTTCCAGTGCCCTGCGTAAATCGAGATCCCTGTCATAGATAGGACGAAGGACTCCATTTAACACAGGAATACCAAGGTACACTGGGAAGCATATCCCAAGCTAGGGGAAGTATGCAATTAATGCCAACCCAGAGGGGGGGGGACTTAGAGGATACACATATGACCCGCAGGATGCATATGGGGAACACTGGGGTGTCCAGCCGCAGGTGGAAAATTTCAACCCCAGGGGTGGCAAGGTGGCTTGCTGAGGGAAAGACACATGCTCAGAGAGGCTTACAGTGGAAATACACATGTGGGGGTCGCTCAGGGGAGGGACCATGCACACGGGAGGCACCTAGCCGACGCGCAGGCAAGAGACACTGGCGCCGACGTCAGGAGTGCTGGAGGAGCTCAGGGCTTTCGGAAAAGCTCACCTGAGGAGAATATCGCACGTATCCAGTCCGTGGAGTGGAATGGCGAGCAAGCGAAGACACCTGAGCGGGTCCGGTACTAGCTAGTTGAAGCGAGTACATGAGAGGACACTGGCTCCACTCGGAGATTATAGAATCTGGCGAATGTGTTAGGTGTCGCCCAGCCTGCAGCTCTGCAGATGTCTGTTAGCGCGGCGCCATGCGCTAGAGCCCAAGAGGATGCCACACTCCGGGTGGAGTGGGCCGTCACACCAAGGGGGCACGGTCGACCCTGCTGCTGGTATGCCAAAGCAATGGCGTCCACTATCCAGTGAGACAACCTTTGCTTGGAGAGAGCCTTTCCCTTCAGCTTCCCACCATAACAGACAAAGAGCTGGTCTGAGGTCCTGAAACACTGCGTCCTGTCTACATAGGCGCGAAGAGCGCGTACTGGACAGAGCAGTGCCAAGGCTGGGTCTGCCTCCTCCGGGGGCAGCGCTTGCAGGTTCACCACCTGGTCCCGAAAGGGAGTGGTAGGAACCTTGGGCACATATCCGGGCCGGGGTCTCAGGATCACATGAGAGAAAGCCGGTCCGAATTCCAGGCACGCTTCGTCGACGGAGAATGCGTGCAGGTCCCCTACCCTCTTGATGGAGGCCAATGCAACCAGGAGCGCTGTCTTCATTGACAGGAACTTAAGCTCGACTGATTGCAGAGGCTCAAAGGGAGCACTCTTCAGGGCAGTTAGAACCACTGAGAGGTCCCAAGAGGGAACGAGAGGAGGGCGAGGAGGATTTAGTCTCCTCGCTCCTCTCAGGAACCTGATGACTAGGTCGTGCTTCCCTACCGACTTACCTTCGACGGGGTCATGATGTGCGGCAATGGCGGCAACATAGACCTTAAGGGTGGAGGGAGACAGCCTTCGCTCCAACCCTTGCTGAAGGAAGGAAAGCACAACGCTGATCGAGCATCTCCGGGGGTCTTCTCGGTGAGAAGAGCACCAGTCGACGAAGAGGTTCCACTTCAACGCATAGGCGTGTCTCGTGGACGACGCTCTAGCGGAAGTGATGGTAGCCGCCACCGCTGGTGGAAGGGTACTCAAACCTACCTCGAGCCGTCCAGGAGCCACACGTGGAGGGTCCAGAGATCGGGGCGAGGGTGCCACAGGGTGCCCCGTCCCTGAGAAAGAAGGTCCTTCCTCAGAGGAATGGGCCAGGGAGGTGCTGTCGCGAGGAGTACAAGTTCGGGGAACCAGGTCCGGTTGGGCCAATACGGCGCGACCAGAATGACCTGCTCCTCGTCCTCCCTGACCTTGCGCAAGGTCTGCGCAAGAAGGCTCACTGGGGGAAACGCATATTTGCGGCCCGGCGGCCAGCTGTGCGCCAGTGCATCCGTGCCGAGCGTGCCCTCGGTCAGGGAAAAATACAGGGCGCAATGGGTCGAGTCGTGAGAGGCAAACAGATCTATCTGTGCGTCCCCGAACTGGTCCCAAATCAGCTGAACCGACTGGGGATGGAGTCGCCATTCTCCAGGGAGGGGCTGAAGCCGTGAGAGCTCGTCGGCTGCACAGTTCAGCGCTCCGGGAATGAAAATGGCTCGAAGCGACCTCAGATGCTTCTGACTCCATAGGAGGAGGTGGCGGGCGAGTTGTGACATACGGCGGGAGCGTAGACCACCTTGATGGTTGATGTACGCTATAGTGGCGGTATTGTCTGAGCGGACTAGTACGTGTTGACCCAGGAGCAACGCCCGGAAGCGGTGCAGGGCAAGACGTACTGCCAACAACTCGAGGCAATTGACATGCCATAGCCGCTGGGGTCCTGTGCAGGAGCCCGCAGCGGCATGTCCATTGCACATGGCGCCCCAGCCCGTGGTGGAGGCATCTGTTGAGACAACAACATGCCGGGAAGCTCGTTCCAGGGGGACACCCGCCCTGAGAAAACTGAGGTTCGACCACGGGGTGAGGAACTGACAGCAGGTCGGAGTAACTGGTACTCGGAGCGTGCCTTGTTGCCATGCCCACCTCGGGACTCGGTCGCGAAGCCAAAGCTGAAGCGGTCTCATATGAAGCAATCCGAGCGGCGTGACCGCGGCTGCAGATGCCATATGCCCCTGGAGCCTCTGAAAATGTTTCAGTGGAACCGCACTCTTGCTCTTGAGTCAAGTCAGCAGTGACTGCGCGCGCTCGCTCGTAAGCTGCGCGGACATGGCGACCGAGTCGATGTCCATACCGAGAAAAGAGATCCTCTGCACGGGGCAAAGTTTGCTCTTCTCCCAGTTGACCCGAAGGCCCAGACGAGCTAGGTGCCGGCGCACTAGGTCCCTGTGTTCGCAAACCTGATCTCGAGAGTGAGCTAGGATCAGCCAGTCGTCGATATAACTCAGGATGCGAACCCCGTGCTCCCGAAGGGGAACAAGGGCAGCCTCGACGACCTTCGTGAAGATGCGAGGAGACAGGGCCAGCCCGAAAGGGAGAACCGCGTACTGGTATGCCTGCCCCTCGAAAGCAAACCGTAGGAACGGTCTGTGGCGAGGAAGAATGGAGACATGGAAGTAGGCGTCCTTCAGGTCGATCGCTGCAAACCAATCCTGGGGCCGCACGCATTCGAAAATGCGTTTGGCGGTGAGCATCTTGAACGGCAGCCTGTGAAGGGAGCGGTTCAGCACGCGCAAGTCCAGGATTGGCCGTAACCCACTGGTCTTCTTGGGGACAATGAAGTAAGGGCTGTAGAAGCCGGACCTCATCTCGGCTGGAGGGACGGTCTCGATTGCACCCTTCGCCAGCAGGGTGGCAATCTCTGCTCTCATGATGGGGGCATTGCCACCGACCAAAGTGGAGCGGACTCCCCTGAAGCGGGGAGGAGACCGTGCGAACTGAATCGCATAGCCGAGCCTGACGGTACGCGCGATCCAGCGGGACAGACGGGGAAGCTCTAACCAGGCTCCCAGGAACTGAACCAGCGGGATCACGCGGGCGACAGGCGTCCCCCCGGAGGGGCAGCGAAGCGGAGTAACTGGCCCAGACTTGGACGGCATAGCGGCCCGGTGTGGGGGCACAGTTAGTAACCGCGCCCTGGCAGAGGGGGCCAGGGGAGGACCAGGCTGGTCGTCCCGCGGGGGCCTGCTCTGCCAGGGGTCTGGCGACAGAGGGGGACAGGGGCGAAGCGGTCCATGGACGGCACGCCGTGTCAACCCCCTCTGGGACAGAGGGGGACGAGGAGAGCACGGCTAGAGGGCGGCGCTCTGTGTCGTCCGAGAACTCTGTGTGCTCAGAGACGGGAGAGTCAGTTCTTTGCGAATAAGGATTCTTCCCCGGCCCTCCACCGGGGAAAGGAGAGGTCCTGCTACCAACTCCTGGAAAGAACTGAGTCCCATCTCTGGGGAGCCCCTCTCAAGAGCGCCACCTAACCCGGCGTGTAGCGGGGGGCAGGGCTGGAGAGGGCTGTGGCGTCCGGCCGCGGCCTCCAGAGCCGGCCCGGGTGAACGGGCGGGGTGGGAGCCGCTGGGGGGCGCCCTCGGCGGTGGGCAGACCGAGGGACCTGAGCGGACGGCGGGGCCGTCGGGACAGAGTCAACCTCAGCCTGCTCCTTCCCCGAGGAGCCCGTCTCAGGAGCGCCGCTTAACCCGGCGTGTAGCGGGGGGCGGGGCTGGAGAGGGCTGTGGCGTCCGGCCGCGGCCTCCAGAGCCGGCCCGGGTGAACGGGCGGGGTGGGAGCCGCTGGGGGGCGCCTCGGCAGTGGGCAGACCGAGGGACCTGAGCGGACGGCGGGGCCGTCGGGACAGAGTCAACCTCAGCCTGCTCCATCCCCGAGGAGCCCGTCTCAGGAGCGCCACTTAACCCGGCGTGTAGCGGGGGGCGGGGCTAGAGAGGGCTGTGGCGTCCGGCCGCGGCCTCCAGAGCCGGCCCGGGTGAACGGGCGGGGTGGGAGCCGCTGGGGGGCGCCTCGGCAGTGGGCAGACCGAGGGACCTGAGCGGACGGCGGGGCCGTCGGGACAGAATCAACGTCAGTCTGCTCATGGCCGGCTGAGAGCTGTTGGGCCAGCCCTGAACCGCACCGCCGAAGAGGCCGACCTGGGATATGGGAATGTCGGACAGACGGGTCCGCGCGACATCCAGCACATCAAACAGGTACAGCCACAGAATGGTGAGCATCACCTGACCCAGGGAGCGTACGGCCACTTTCGTCGCTCGGAGAGCAAGGTTAGTGGCGGTGCGCAGCTCAGTGAAGAGCCCTGGGTCAGTCCCGCCCTCGTGCAGGTCCATGAGCATCTGGGTCAGGTAGACCAGCAGAATGACCATGGCATGCAGTGAGGCGGCCGCCAGTCCCGTGGCGCTATAGGATCTCGCCACAAGCGTAGACGAAAAACTACAGGCCACGGACGGGTCCTTAGGATTGCGCCGAGAAGAAGCACTCTGAGGACACATAGCATCGCAACAGAGCGTTCAGCCGGGGGAACCCCAGTGTACCCACGGGCAGCGGCCCCACGAGGGGAGGAAAGGCGGATGAGATCAGAGAGCGGTCCCTGATCTCATCATGCACGTCCGGGAAGAATGGTATTGGGGTTGCCGTGGACGAGGGTCGGCGGCCTTACCAAAAACCAATCGTCCTGGGAAAGCATGGCCGTCATCTCCGGATCAGACTCGACGAGTCGTCACTTCCAGGAAAATCAAACCCACCTAGTGAAGCTGCTACAAACATAGTATCATCCTCTGTAGCTTCAAATGAAACACACGGGCCACCAGAGGGTAGACCCGTGGGAATCACCTGTTCACTAGCGGGCACCGTCATTGAAGAGGGGGGCTGGGGTCGCGGACACATAGTCGGCGCCTTGTTCCAGACCGTAACCCTCAGGTCACCCTGGCCACCAGCCGAAGATCGGGGGTGGATGAGGGGACTCTCACTCATATGAGTTCACCGAGTCTCGACCTTAATGACGCGATGATCATGTTTCCACAGAAAAAACATGAGTCATCCACGAGCGCTGCTCTAGCATGATCAAGCCCAAACATACTAGACAACGCTCGTGCCCATCAGAGTCCGATACCAAGCTGCCGCACCATTAATTTTTTTTTAAATGCACGGGCGAGCCGTCTTTAAAAAGATGTGCCGCGTGCGAGCTCTTTTAGTGAGAGAAAACTCAAGTGTTGAAGCACCCGGGGAGACACGCACCGACTGGCAGACCACTGCAACAGATCAGCAGGAAGCACGCGCTCGCCGTAGATCGCCGTCACACCAACACTCGAGGTACTCGTTTGTAAAGCTGACAATTCAGAGATGGCTTGTGGAGAGAAGAATACACTTGGCTCCGAAGCGAAAACATAAACTGCTGTTGCGGACTTCCTCCTTTTATACCCACGAGGTGGGGCGGAGTTACGTCATGCAAATTCCGCAGACCCATGGCATTTCTTTGCCATTGGCTCGTTTTGTAATACTCGAAGTTGATAGGCTTTCTAAGCGAAACCCCATTCGTCGTCATCCGACGTAACTCGGAGTGACAACGAAAGGGAATGGTTTTTTCAGAATTTCTTCTTTTTTTTTTTTGGTAATGCAAAGGTCATTTGGTAGGTCTTAAATTTCAATCTTTATGGTCTTAAAATGTCTTAAAAAGGTCTTAAATTTGACTTACTGAAACCTTTGGACACTGCAGAATTAGTCACATTTAATTCAAGATGAAAATGTGTGTTTTAGGCCTATATATCACAAATAAAACCACAGATCCCTGCAGATCCCTGTCCCTACAGATCGTGTCTCCTAGGCCATTGAAGGGCGCAAAAAATCAGTTTGGAATTTGTCCTTAATTTGTTATGAAGATGCGATAACTTTGCAAAATGAAGATTTTCTTTCTCTCATTTCTCCAAATGTAGCTTAAGCGGCTGTGAAATGACGGATGAAGGTTGTTCTGCTGTGACTTCAGCTCTGAAATCAAACCCGTCACACCTGAGAGATCTGTACCTGGGTTGGAATAAACTAGGAGACTCAGGAGTGAAAAACCTCAGTGATCTACTGATGAACCCACAATTCAAGCTGGAAAAACTAAAGTTAGTAACATTATGCAGCATACATTATACAATGTCTATTTTTATTGATGCCCATATACAGTGATAGTTAAATAGTTTTTAGCTATATCTAGTTTTTAACTCTAGTTTAGGTTTAGCTACATGTTTAACTACATTTTTTCCTCTGTCTTCACCGTGGGATGGAGGGAAACGTAATTTCGATTGTTTGTATGTCTGGAACATGTGAAGAATCGACAATAAAGCTGACTAACTGACTAACTGATACAACATACTGTACAGCAGTTCAGTTTACAGTTTATTTTAAGACAACAGGACTCAAGTATTAGTGTTTATAGCTCTGCACCTTCTGTTACACTTTATTTTAAATGTCTTTTAACTAGTAATAAATCTTAGTACACTGCTATATATTAAAATTTTACTAACAGCCTCATATTCATCCACATAAAATCAAATATGTCATCTAACCTGACTAAGGTCTATTATGTTAAATTTGAAGAATGTACTGATTGTGTAAATGCTGAAAAGAAATCTACTGCTACGATAAAGAGTAAAGAAAAGAGACATAGAAATAGAAATAGAAGAAAAATGAAAGAGAATAAACCAGATCTTAATATGGAGTCTAACCTGACCAAGGTCTATTGTGTTAAAGTTGAAGAATTTGATACAATGTACTGATTGTGTAAATGTCATTCTGCAGAAATCTGCTGCTACAATAAAGAGTAAAGAAAACTGACAAAAGATATTGTTGAAAATTTATAGAGAAGAATCGACATCTTCCAGCACACCGGTGTGCAGCACACTAGTGTGACAGTCTTAAAAACAGTGTATGGGAATTAAACTAAGTGCCTGATGTAGCATTTCAGTCTTTTCTCTTTCTGTCTTCAGTCTGCGGAGTTGCAGTATTACAGAGAAACAGAGTCTCATCCTGACTTCAGCTCTGAAATCAAACCCATCACACCTGAGAGATCTGAACCTCGGGAATAATAAAATAAGTAACACAGGAGTGAATCACGTATGTGATGTACTAAAGGATTCACACTGTAAACTGGAGAAATTGAGGTCAGTAACATTCACATACACCAGTGGTTCTCAAACTTCTCTTATGGACATAAACCACATTTTGGATATCATATTTTGTTTAATATTAATATTCCTGTAGTTCAGAATCACGTGCTTATGAGACCCACATCAGTTATTTGACTCTTTCCATTTGCAGATTTGTGGAATCTAATAACACACACACACACACACACCACAATAGTAACATTTCAAAGTTTTAAAATCCAAATAAATACATTTATACATCTGTAGCAATTTAGTCTATTTCAAAACTCTTCTCATCTGTTTAGAGGTGCTTGAAGTGCTCTGTCTAGTTTAGAGATCAACAGGTGCTCAAAACCCCATATATCCAGGCCTGGTTGTGCTTTGTACCACCTGAGATCAAAACGACTAAAAGAATCAACATTTGTAAAGCTGCATTTTTTTTATTTATTAAAAAATAGCACGTTATTATTCTGAGAGTGCAAAAAGCTCTCCTCCAAACTGTGGCTTTACCCTAATACACTTTGATAGACCTGTAATATTGAACTGTATGTTAGAGCTGTTTGTATGGATGTCATTGGAAATTACTTGCATCATACAGCACAAAAGCCCTTTTCACACAGCGCGTTGATCCCGGGAAATTGCCAGAACACCTTCTGTGTGAACGCAAACACGACCCGGGATCGTTCGCCAGCGTGAAACGGTGCGTAATGCGCTAGTTTATGATCGAATCAGAGAAAAAAATGCACAAGCGTGGTTTCTCGAGAGAGGAATCGCAGCTCGTAAGCAAACTATAGACGCTGCTGAGACATTACATGTCACATCGATGTCACGTGTCTTTACGGGATTTTTACGGGTTGTGTGTGAACGCACTCTCTGATTCCGGAAAATCACTGGCAGTGTGAATGAACCAAAATCAAACGAACCCGGGTCAAATCCCGGGTCACTTTATCCGTGTATTTTCCGGAATCTCTGTGTGAAAGGGGCTTAACACAGAGAAAACTCCAGTAGTTAGTTTTATTTTTCACCACTAGAGGGACAAAAGTGTAGTGTAGTGTAGTGTAGTGTAGAGCAGTGTTGTGCAAGTTACTTCCAAACTGTAATACATTATATATTACTTGTTACTGTTATTTAAAAGTAATTCATTACCCTACAATATTACTGTCTCAGAATTGTAATGCGTTACATTACTCCTGTATTACTTTTGAGTTACTTTCACCAAAATAACTATACAGAAGTAGAACTTAACATTCTAAAATGACTAGGGCTGTAACGATATGCGATATGAAACCGAAATCGCGACACTCAGATCCACGAACCTGCAGAATCGCGACACACCCCTTCCAACTCCCAGGTTATCCATACCGTCCAGATCCAATGCTACCACATCTTTAAATTACTATTAGTATTATTTGAAGTTAACTTAACATTATAAAATACGTAGACCTACACCACAAAACTAGTTGAGGATAAATTATTTAAAATTTGGGAATCCCAGCGTTATGGACATGACATTTGCAGTCAAAACTTGAAATATAAATTCTCAGAAAATGCATTAACCCTCTGGGGTCTAAAGGATTTTTGGGGTCCTTGAGATGTTCTGACATGCCCTGACATTTGTGCTTTTTTCAGTTGCTTATAAACATATTAATGGCAAAGGTGTAATTACACTCTATTTAGCACAAACAGGGCTACCATAATATGTGAGCAACATGTATGTACATGTTTGTATTTTTGAGGGAATATTGTTTATGCATGGTTATTGAAAAAAATAAAAAATAAAGTTTCTGAAATAAGGCCACAAAACACATACTAAATATGTGTCCACAAGACTTTTGACTAATGGATGTCGTTGCCTAGAGTTTTTTCTTCAAAATGATGTGAAAATCATCCTGCCTAATCATTCACATAAAACAATACATTGATTTAAATTTTGTAAGACACTTTTTGTTTGGAAAGGCAATATGCGCAAGGGGCGTCAACGATTTCAACACCATCATGCATATTTAGTGGTTCACACCTGAGGAGACAATGGGGCCCGGATACTTAATGAGCCATTCATTCAGGTGTGTCACTGAGCCACAAGAAAGAATGCAAGAGCAATATATATGTGTATATATATATATATATATATATATATATATATATATACAGTGTATATATATATATATATATATATATATATATTCAACCAAATTGGTTCACAGTTGGAAGCATCTCATTTTTTTTTATATTTTTCCATGTCTAGTAATTGTGCAGTTAATTCTCATACTGTATTTTCAGTTTTGGAATATGTATCCTCTCCCCAAATTTGTCACTAATAAAACTCAATAAAAATTATTTAAAGAAAAGGCTTATATTTACTTTTTAATAGTTTGTTTACATCTACCTTGTAAATATTTTTTTTTTATTAAAAATGTTACAATTACAACAACAATTCAAGTGCAATCTTTCTTTGTAAAAACTAAAGTATACATTTTATCATACATATTTCAAAGTTAAGGATTCATTACTTTGGATATAGCCTAGGCTACATTGGAACAAACACATAATAACATATTATTTGATTACTTTATTTTTGACAAAACATACTATAGGCTATTTAACATATGAGCAAAAATTGGCAAACAAAAGCTTATTTGAGGTGGCAAATATTTTAGAGGAAAAATGTATAATCTATCCAAAACTAGAAAACGAAATGTTGTCTTTCATATGTCTGTAACATAGGTCTTTCGTTTATATAAGAAATATAAATGTTAATTTGCAGTTTAATACGTTGCTTATACAAATACATTTTATTTCAACATATTTCAGTCGATTTTTACTCATCTCAGTATAGCAATATAGTTTGCTAAAAGCGGATCATTCATTCACACACAGAAATGCGATTCAAATTTAAACTGTCTTTTTGCGAGTTGTGGTAAACAGCGCATCTCTGCCGTTCATTCATTCACACACAGAAACGCGATTCACTTGAGAATGAAAAAAAACTTACTACAGTAGTCTTTTTTTACAGTCAAAACTTTATAATCTATCCAAAACTAATCACAAAATCTTGTCTAAACATTCATATTTAGTCTGTAACATATTGTGTATGATATATAAGCATAATGTTAATTTGCAGTTTGTTGCTCATACAGACATTTTATTTCAACATATTTCAGTCTATTTTTACTCATCTTAGTAGGCTATAGCAATATAGTTTGGATGTGTTCATGTAAATTTAATAACATGTTTACTAATGTAGATGCGAGAGTGAATGAACACAGACACGCGCTGTATAACTGTAGTAAACAAAGCGCGCGCGCCTGTGCCGTTCATTCATCATTTAGCCTACACACAGACACGCAATTCATATTTAAACAGTCTTTTTGCGGTTTACAGACACTATCCAATATCGTGATTAGAACAAAGCACTTAAGAATAAATGACTTACTACATCAGCTGGATCCGTGCTCCTCGAAATGAAACAACCAGCACTTCTGGTACATTTTCCAGGGTTATTAGATAGTATTATTCCTCACAGGGTAGGGATACGCTGTGTTCACAGCGGTAGTAAGAAACTTACTAAACACGATGTGTTTTATAATCCAGCTGGTGGGCGTTGGCATGTCTGCATGGCTTGCCTTAGATCATTTGCACGCGCGCTCTCCGTGGGCGTGGCACATTAACGCTTAATGAGGTATAATGAGCTGGAAAGAAAAATACTGACATCTCTCTCTTTTCATACAGATTACATAAACTGAGAATATTTGTTTTTTTATATAAATTACTTCATTTAAAAGAAGAGAATTTCAGCTTCATAAAGAGAAATCTCTCGTATCTCTGTGACAAGTAACAGAGTTACAGTTCATTTTTCGGACGCGTTTCAGAATGGACCTCACTGACGAGAGAAGGTAAAACGCGCATCATGTTTATTTTTCTTTATTTGACGAAAAGCACAACACTTTGTTTTTATTGTGAGTACCCACAAAAAAAATAGACACTTAACAGGATGTAATGATGTACAGCACTTATATGTAAGCTCAAAATAAACAGAGTAATTTGAGTCTCTTTTGCACTGATAAGGAAAAAAGTGAGCTGGTATCGCCGGCGATACCGCCGACCCCAGAGGGTTAATACCAAACTATTGAAACGTCTGTTTATCCATAGGCTCCTCCCTGAAAGGAGTCCAGACATTAGAAAAATATCAGTCTACACATGCGTTTTATATTTAATATTAGGGAAATAGACAGTCATGCGTGACAAAAAAAATCTTTAACTTTTAGGAGGCAACGATTTTTTTTGTTGTAATTCTGTGAATTACACTGCGCAAATCGGATGAAGAAGGGTTGGCTCTCCACAGAACATAAAATATTCATTTTATTTTATTTTTCGTGTTCGCATTTATGAGGAAAAAACAATGTTACCTACAGACGTGACAGTTCTCCGTTATGGACGCAACCGCTCTGAAGCGGCACTAAAAGACTGCTTTAAAACTTTCACAGAGACCTTACACAGAAAGCCTTTCTTTAAAGTGAATTTCGTTTTGTATTAATTGTATATTAATTTTAATCAATGTTTCATCAACCAATTGCCTGGATTTAATAAATAAGAAGTAGGCTAAATATAGCAGACAATTATAATCATGACACGGAGGTGCCGGCGCGTGAACTGGAGCGCGTCTCATAAATGAACCGAAACTCAGCGTATAAGGTAGCCTATTCACGGACCTGAAAAATATATCTATATTGAAATGTCTACTTGTAAACAGAACAATTCAAAACGAAAGAAAACAGATTGCTCTCTGCTTATGAAATGAAATGTGCATTTCTCTCTGGTGCATTCACTAGCCTACTGTGAAGATCGCGAGTCAGCATCGTCAACTTCATCTTGACTTTATTAATAAACAATTAAAATGTCTCCTTGCTATATTTGACATATTCATAATCATTGCTTTTGCCGGTTCTTTGTGACAGCTTTTAGGTGCTTTATCGGCAGCGCCGCCGCCCTTACATGAACGCGTCACCACCGCATCAAAAACATGATTGCGTGATGAAAACATGAAAAATACCACATAAACATAGCCTAACTGTTTAGAAAGAAAACATAGAACGAATAGCCTAATGCACATACGTCCATCTCGCGAATGTATAGTCTTCTCTTCTTCATGCCATCTTCACCATTAGCCGCTTTTCCACTGGCCAGCGCGAGCACAGAGGCCGAAATCATACCTCACGGCACTCCTGTAAAAAATAAATCGCTATACAAATATATCAGACGCTGCCATTTAGTCTTTATTTACAGACCTGGACACCACACGCGGCTATTGACTGACCACGAACAGGTAATTTAGCCTAAGCTACTTGCATTTTTCATTCTTAATGTCTCGCGGTCTTGCTGTTTTTTTTTTGTTTGTTTTACAATTAAAACTAAAAGTCTGTTGTAACGCAAGCCTTACTGAACATGTACCGAGTAAAATATTACTGAAAATTTATTAGTAATGCCTTACACTACTGCGTTACTGTAATGCATTACTTTTGTAACGCGTTACTCCCAACACTGGTGTAGAGTAGTGATAAAGAGATACTCAACCCAAAACTGAAAATGTTATCATTTACACACCCTCATGCCATTTCAGATGAGTTTATGTGAGTTTCTCCAGATGAAGTCCAAGATTTTTAGATAAATAATCTCTCTATGTGTCTATAGAAGTGTACTGGACCTCCAAAGATGATTCTTCATAAACCACACAAAGCAAACACAGCGGTTATCCATATGACCCCAGTTGATAAATTAAAGTCTTCTGAAGCAAAACGATATGTGTTGGTGAGAAGAACTTTTTAAACAATAAACCATAACATCATCTATAAACTGTAACCTTGTGAGGAGAATCTCTTTAACAAACACTTCAACAAAGTGTTCAATAAGTTTAAACCAAGACACTTTATTGTCAGTCTCTCCTGAAAAGACTGTTTACAGTGTATTTGTGGAAAATAATTCCCCTTAGTCGTGTTTTGTGATCTGGTGAAAGTAAGATGATCTCTGTCTGTTTCTCTCGTTCTAGACTAAACGACTGTGGCATTACAGATGTTTCTGCTTTAACTCAGGCTTTGACAAACTCAAATGCACTGCAGTTTTTAAAAGAGCTTGATCTGAGCGACAATATGATCAGAGACTCAAAGCCGCTCAGAGACGTGTTACGAGACTCAAACTGTACACTGAGGTGAGTAAACATCAGTGATGTTAAAGATACTTTCATTTATCTCTGACAGTCTTTCAATATTTGTGCAAGGAAAATATAATTAAGTTTTATTGAAACAATGTGGGCAAAATTTAAATTGATTGAAAACCAGTTAAGCACAAGCCACAGCTAATTCAAAATCACTGGTCAATCACACAGTCTCCTGCCAAGAAAGTTCAGACTTCAGAAAAAAACGTAATGCTCTCTCTCATGATGTGCTTCATAACTTCTAGTAAGGTAAAAAAAAACGACTAAAAACGCAGTATTATGCAGACCAGACAAGTAGTTGGCGATGTCACTTCGTAAAGAAAGAGTGCGCGCCTGCGCACATACACATTCATATGCACATACTACACTAAACACGATATATGCATGTGCACGCCGTCACCGTTTTCACGTTTTTGAAGTTTACACAGAGATGATGATGATATTGTTTTCAAAACCTGTTTCAAAGTTTGCGTTCTCAGGCCACCAAAATGCTGTGTCATGTAAATGAACGAACAGAATGCATTCAAAGTTTTCTGTTGAAAACTGTGTCGTGTAAATGGCCCTATAAATTATTTTTACAATGGAAATGAATCAACCATGAACTTACTTAAACTGGACAATGGCTTTCTTCTAGAGCTGCTGTACAGCCAAAAAAAAAATGTTGCTTTAATTTCCTATTATCACTGTAAAGCTGCTTGGTAAAAATCTCTATTGTAAAAAGCGCTATATAAATGAAGGTGAATGGCTTCTCTTGACCTATGAAATCTCTAGAATCAGCTGGGGGGCGGGGCTTGTACTTTAGTTTTTTCTCCAGAAAGCACTAAAGAACAAACAACTTTATTGAACAATAGCTTTATGAATTACATCAGTAGAAAATCATTAAAATTAGACTGATAGTTGTACACAGATTGTAGAACGCAGGTAAAATCAGTGCAGATTCAGCTTCAGCTCACAGCCGTCCAGCATCACATGATCAATGTCTCTGTCTCTTGTGTGTTTTTACTTTGACAAGCATCACGTCACATTGCTTTAGGCTTTCTTTACTTTCCAAACTCTAAGTAATGTGTTTGGATCTGATGTCTGTACAACTTAATCTAAAATTTACATTTTATACATTTTTTATTTACATTTTTTTTTACATTTATAAACTTCTAAAGTTTATATATTCAAATATAAACTGACAATATCAGTTTTATATCTTTAAAATGAACAGGGATTTTGGTGTGATTTGGTGAGATCATTTAAAACCCACATCTTATGAATTCAAAGTGATAATACAGAAATGCATGTATTTAATAGCAAATTTAAACTGCTTCAAACCACGCTGCTTCCACAAATGTAAAGTTTATCATACTAGCTCTTATGTATTACTCACTAGTAATGTAAACAGCATTATTAGAAATATACATGTACACTTAAGTGATATTGAATGATTATTGTTGTTTTAGTACTCTTACAAATGATCATTTTATTTTATTTACAGGTGAAATGGATTGAGAAGATCTTGATCAGAGCTGAGATGAAACAAGAATAAAGAAGTCTTTAGTATAAGACAATCATGATGATATTGGAATTGGAACTCATGAGGCACGCACGCACATTTGCGCACACACACGTAAGGTCGCTCTCTCCCTCTCTGCCGTGCGCGCGCTACACGGTTTGGAGCTCGCGAGCTCTACATTGCGGGAGATTTGAACTAATTTGCGGGCATCAGGGAGTCGCTATCAATATGCGGGAGACTCCTGGAACTTCCGGGAGACTTGGGATATCTGTGAACGCATACCTCTCTGTCCAATCATCTTTGAAAACTCTATTTTCTTCATCAACTTTTCTTTTCCTGGACAATGACATCCTCCACACGCATTCAAACGCTTACTGCGGTGAAGTGTCGCGTTGCGCCCGATTAAGTCAAAAGTCATACGCTCACTGGATGTCATGGCAACTAAATCACGGAGGAAAACTTTAAATATCTCGCCTTCCTTTTAATTTCGGACCATCTCAAAAAATAAACAAATGATTTTAACATGCGTTTATCAAAGTAGGAAATCCACACTTTTAATCCCTTACACACAATTAGTGCTCTTGAAATACGAAATGGAGGCGGGTCCGGATTGAATTCCCTTCGGGTCCGGATCCGGACCGGAGTCCGGACTTTGAGAAGTACTGGTCTAAACCATCAAATACACACAAAAATATGACAAAATGACCAGCTTGTAGAGTATTCACTTAAACACCACAGTTTATGTCTTAAATGGGCATAAATAGTTAGGAGAAAATATGTTGTGTGTTATATCTGCATTCGGTCTTAAAGGGGCAGCAGTCTAATAAACCTGCTGACAATAACACCATTAATGCAAATCAAACAACAAAAGGCAAATAGAAGATTACTTACAGCTCTTGAATTACGGGTGGGCAATATGGCAAAAATATCATATCATGATTTTTTTCAGGAAAATCACGATTCACGATTTTATCATGTTTCTTTTTCATTTTGATTTTACTATTTTGCAAGTGACCATTACAGCCAAACTAATTTCCATACTTTAAAAAACAAAGCCTTAAGGAAACAAAATATAAAATAAAAAAGAATGGGTCACATTTAAGCCAAAGTGGCAAAGTCATTCTTTGTTATTAAAAAATAAGAACAATTCACATTATATATACACAACATAATATACAAATGTATATACAGTATTTTTCAGCTACAGTAGGTGTACTTAACCTACCCACAGACTAAATTTACACTCTATTCAACAGGTTTTAATGTAAAACCTTTTAAACATTTAACATATTTATTGATATTTGATTACATTTATTTCAAATGAAACTGGGAAGAATTTAACAGGCAGATATAAAATAATCCGGGTCCGACCGAGTAAGCAATGCAAGCAGCCGCTGCTCACACCGACTCAAACAGTAACGCACATATTTTCAAACTTAAAATAGGCGCGCACATTGTCATTGGCCAGTTTCCTGGAAGAGAGACAGATTAACCAATCATGATCAAAGTAAAATGGTGAAACAATAACTGACATATAACTTTGTTCTAGACTGGCCGCTGGCTCAAAACCACGCCCATAGCGGTAAACTTGAGGAACGCCCATCAACGTTAGCAACCGTTACTCTGTGCTAAAAGTGATGCTCGGAGCTCCAGTGGTTTCCTCTGTGGGTGAACGAAACTTTCGGAAGATGTTGTAGCAGAATCACGTGAACAATTCCAGGATATGATATTTTTTCATTGGTTGTTGCGTTAAATCTCACCCAGATACAATAGTGCTATATTCTGATTGGCTATTGTGTAAGCCCCTTTCTTTTTTTTGATTGTTAGTCTCGACTAGTAAGAACTCCGGGGGAGACGCGCTTGATTCCTGCCGGGTCCACAGTGAGAGCAATTTTGAGAAATTTTTGGCTCTGCGACATATTAAATATATATTATAAATAGTTTTTCCGCGTGAGAAATACAATGTGTGGCGGGAGTGCGTGACAAAAGAACTCAATGCGTGACACTTGAGAGCCCTGTAACTTATTTGCCTAGCTAAAAGCGGCATCCACCTCCGACTTCCGGTTATTAACGGCACCTGAAATCCGGTTTATTGGCAGCTGCTGGTGAACGGGATTTCACGTGTTCCTGGATCAACAAAATGGCGGTGAACGGCAGCTACTTCCTGCTACCAGCAGCCGATTTTTCGCTGATCCCCACTCCACCGTTGGTTCGGTCATGTACGCAACACAAACATTGGTCAAACTACATCTCAGTCATTACCCTCAGCACCACGAGAGCACAAGAGAGAGACAGAGCAGCGCTTGCTTATCAACACTCATGGTTCATGTTGTCACATTTCACTTCCATTCTTTCAGGCTAGGCTATATCAAATACACTGTATTAATGAAACAAAACCACATAGACGTGTGTAAAATTAAAAATGTGGGAAAAAATAAATTCTCTTAACCCCAAATTGAGAAAGTCAAAAAGTGTTAGTTGGGCCCCGCTCTCCCCTACTTTTTGTTATGTGTGTATTAATCGCAGTAATTAGAATACACTGCATTACTTTACATTCGCCACTGAATGTAGCCAAAGCACACGGGAGGAAAACGCTTAAAGTGCAATCTAGCAGTAGACTGAAACTGGTGCTCTAATATCACTGACATAAGCCCCTCTTTTAATGTGTGGCCTTCAAAAGTTTGTTCGTGTCATTTCTGGCTGCATCATCTTCTAATCTACAAGCCTACTGTAAATTCAAATTTACATCACTCTTAGACAAATAAAATCCCCAAATAACTGCAATTAAAGTTAAACTTACTTGCAATGCGACAATCTTGCTCACCAATAAGAGAATGATCCAGAAGTCTTTGAAGCACTTTTAATGTCTGATCGCTGTTGAGCATTTTCTTTTCTTTTTGAAGACATTGTAAGACTGGAAGAACTGGTTGATGGAATCAACCTCACCACAGGTCTATAAGACAAAGGACCTTGCTTGCACATTAACATTTGAACATCACACACACACCCCGCACCCCCCTTTCTCTGAGCACCTTATCTACATTTCTCTTCCCCATTCTTCATCCTGGAAGAGATCTCCCAAACTCACACAAGAATCTAAATGGTTTAATGTGAATGATTATCATCGAATTTTATACATGTTTGATATTATTTGAAATGTCTCGGTGCGACTGGTACAAAGGTCTTATTCCCCAAGAAATAAACCAAAAGTTAATAAAGTTCTTAGGAAGTTTAGAAATATCTTCCACACCCTGGTGTATCTTTGAGTTAACACCTTCTGACCATTTGACTGAATGCTAATTTCCACTATTCTTAGCAGATGGTCAACTTCTACCCCCAGTAATGGTGGGGGAATACAGTAAATTTCCACTAAACTCAAGTTTTACATATCAAATAAGGTCTGGCTATATAAGGAATATGCAAGGAGAGCTCAGGGCTGTTTTCTGTATTCAGATTAGCCCGTGTGGTTGAGGGTCTCGCGACTCTCAGCTCACGTAGCCATACAGTGTCGGGTAAAGGATTTTCCTCTTTGTTCTAGAACATTTGATGGTTTGCATTGATTATCTTTCAATTGATGATGGAATTGTAATAATACATTTACCTGACATAATAAATTGTTATATTTGATTATTCTAACAGACTTTGACTTTATTTTCATTGGAGTTAAAAGGAATAGTCAAACATTAACGTATATTTAATGATGCACAGATATCATTGAAAAACCTTTTCATTTTATGGAGTCAGATGAAACGAGTTAATACATAAGATAAAATGTATTGCATTTAACCAAAAATACTTTGCCGCGAGAAAAGACAGTAACACGCAGAGCCCTTCACCGCTAATTCGAATACCGCCATTGGATCGAGTTAGACGGCCTTACAACATCTTAGAGAAAAGGGAAAGAGAGATTCTGCACCATCAACTATAGGCTACTTCACGTCTGCAATACTTCTTTTCTCGATTAACATGGTGGGCGTTTTGACATCCTCCGTTTAAATTCTTTAGATTGAAAAAAGAAAAAGTAGGCCTAATAAAGAGTCTCTGTCTAGTAGACATGGAAACGGTGCCGTCTAGAGACACAGCATATCAGTTCATTACAGTAAGTCCACTGTTTATATTTATTATTAGCCTGAAGTCATCAGCAACATGAATAGTATTTAAACATTTCTTTTCTCTTATTTTCGGCACTGGGTTTAACTCTTTCAGCTTCGTTTCTATGTAGTAATTTACTGCATTGTATTGCACTGTAGGCCTATGAATTAATTTCTTTATTCTTTAAATATATTTTATATAAATTTGTATTCTTATTTCTATTTCCTATTTTATTTTTATTTAATTTCCTTCACTTTTATATAAAGCAGTTTGAATTACTATTTTGTATAAAATGTGGTATATTAATAAACCTGCCTTGCCTATTTTTTATTTAATTCTTGGTAAATGGAGGGGGAGGGGGAGGGGGAGGGGGGAGGGGGGGATTGGATTTAACCCTTAACTCGTTTGATACGACTGTCTGACAAAACACTGATATTTGCAGTTAAGAAATAGTTGTTTAAAAAAAAAAATAGTAGTACAGGTAAATAATAATAATTTTAAAAAGTACAATTGTACATTGTAGATAAAAGTTAATAAATATAATTTCTGAATCTTTCTGAATGCATGTAATGCCATTTTAACATTTTGTGTAAAACAGTTAATGGAAACACAGTCAGGAAACAATAAGATTTAACGACTTCTCAGTTTATTTGCATTCTGGGCTCTCTTTTCCCCAATAATGTAAAGATCATATATGCTATATGCTAAGACTATAATTTAAACTGAACATAA
Source organism: Gila robusta (assembly GCA_030770095.1). Classification (NCBI taxonomy): domain Eukaryota; kingdom Metazoa; phylum Chordata; class Actinopteri; order Cypriniformes; family Leuciscidae; genus Gila; species Gila robusta. The sequence continues at coordinate 107,553 of JAVALU010000749.1, forward strand.
ATGATTTTAAAACAGGGAAGGAGACTTGAAAATAAAAGCACAAACCTGAACAAAAATCACAAAAATCAAACAAAAAGATCCCCAAAACCATCACAGCACATTAACACACTGATAAAAGTTTGTGTCTTAATGTGTTCTATAGAAAGGCACTAACCTCAACTGAATCGGTATTGACAGTGATAGATAAATTAAAACTTTATATTCTAAAATTTATATTTATAACAGTTTATTGTTTAATACTTACATTTTAATGAACAATGAACAGCTCTCGTATTTACTGTCAATCCAATTTATTCTCAAATATTTTCCATCTCATCTGAAACAATAGCTTTCATAAAATCTTTGTTTAAATTAAAAAAAAAAAAAACCTGTTGGTGTTTGAACTGTGTAGGAAAAAAAAATAGTAAATCCCATTTCAATACATTTTTGAAAGCCACTCGGCTTCAGAAATTTTCATTTTGTTATTACTCTCATTTACAACCAACTTTACATTTAAAACTGAGAGACTTACAGTGGTAACCTCAGGCCACGTCCACACGAAGCCAGAGCTTTCCCTATCCGACCTTTTTTTTCCTCGTTCTAAAAAAAAATTCCGTAAACACGGCGCCGTCTCAAGAAATATCTGCTTACACACGAACCACTGAAACCGACTCAAACCGATGTAGAATACATGCCAGACCAGTATGAGGTGCTGTATTTCTGACACAGATACACTAAAAACAGAGAAGAAGACTTGCGCATAAACCTTTCGCGCTGTATACAATAATATACAGTATGTAATATTAGGCACAGTAGCTTCTTTTCTTTTTTACCAAGAACTTTATTGAACAATATGAAAAACCATAAATGGCCTGGTACAAAATAGGGATGAGTTACAATATTCGATTAGTTAGCTAAAGCATAAAGCTTGCCACAAAGAACCGGCAAATAGCCTAATCATTATGAATGTGTCAAATATAGCAAGGAGACATTTTAATTGTTTATTAATAAACTAGTGATTTCTGTGACGATGCTGACTCGCCACCTTCGCAGTGTTGTGAAGGTGCCTATAGAGAGAAATCCGCACTTCATATGTATTATTAGAGTTGTCTGTTTCTTTTCGTTTTGAATTGTTTTGTTTAAAAGTAGACATTTCAAGCTTAGATGTATTTCTGAGTTTCTGTTCATTTATGAGACAAGGCCAGTTCACGTGCGATGCAAGTTATATCGCGTCGGCGCCTCCATGTCCTGATTATAGGCTATTGTCTGCTATAGGCCTATTTGCTTCTTATTTATTAAATCCAGGAAATTGGTTGATGAAACATTGATTAAAATTAAGATACAATTTATACAAAACGAAATTCACTTTAAAGAAAGGCTTTATACAAAACAAAAATTAATGAAGTGGTCAAAATGATGTGTCTCGATATTGCGCATCTTATGATTAGGCTACTCACGCTGTTCACTTTTCATATAATCAACATATATGAAATGGAAAAAAATAACATAATATTTAAACATAAATATGAAACTAACTTTTCTTTAATGGCTACAACATGTAGGCCTACAGTACAGAGAAATTTAATGTCGGAGCGAACGGCGTGTTACCGGTGAGCATGAGGGGCAGGGGTGCGTTTTTTGAATAATAATAAAATAATTCCCAGCGATCGTCGAATATTATTTTTGCTTGAAATGCCCATCCTTACAAAATATGAAATGTCTTAATCAGACAAAATACAAGCATCATAGCATAAGAAAGAAATATAAATAAATAAAGAAGTAAAATAAAGAAATAAAATAAAAATACATTAAAGTAGGCCTAAATAGTAAATAAAGAAATAAAAGAGGCTCAGTAGCTTCTGAAGCATGAACTCAAGCAAGTAGTCGCAGACAGTTGTTGTTGCTGTTAGCCTGATTTAGCGTGTCTGACTAGTCGACACGTGGGGTGATGACATCATCGTTTCACAAAATATACGGATTGGCCGTACACACGAAAACGCAAGGGTGTCATTTTCAGATTTATCCACCCTGGGACCCGGTTTCAAAAAGTAGCGGTTTCAGTCTCCCAAAACGCCGGATACGTCTGGACGAAACGCCGATCCGATAAAAAATGTGTATGTATACAGCTAAACGCGTCTCCGTGTGGACAGGGCCTCAGTCTTGAAGACTGTTGAGCTCAGTTTGACCAGCTGTCCTGAGGAGAAACATTTGAAGAGGAATATTTGCCTCATAACCTTCATAAACATGTGTTTAATGGAAATGGAGAGATTATAGTTAAGCACAATGAACAGTTATAACTTACCTCAAGGCTCCAGATAAGGAATTTCACCTTAACTACTTGCATTAACTTACAACTAAGTACAATCAAGGAGGATTTCAGAATAAATGAACATTATGTAAACTGGAGGGAGTTTGTCAGCTGGCCAATCTAAAGCATTTATGAGATAGTGGATAACTTGTAGAGCGTCTGACTGCATTATCAACACAAGGAAGACACAGGTGCAATACATTTTTTTATTATTATTATTAACAAGACAATAGTGACTAACAGAACTAAATTAAAACCAGGAGTGGATAAAGAAATAAAGTGCATTAGATTCATAGAATGTAAGTGATTATGTTGTTGCTATGTTGAGTTATTGATGAAAAGAAAAACTGGTGAAGATGAAGAACCTTATTCTGCTTTAAACAAATAAACAAGATTATTTGTTGTTAAATGAATCCGCTATACAAAATCTAAATGTAAGTTTTTAAAAATAATTACATACTAATAATATACACTAATGCCAAGGTCTCTAGAAAGAGGTCTGGTTAAAGTGCAGCATTTTTTATAGATTTACTTGGATTTTAATCTAAACAATCGTTGAATCAGGATAATCAGGCTTACTGAAGAAGTTTTGTGTATACGCTTCTCAGAGTTTTCTGTACAGGTGATTATTTTCATTAAAAGCTGCATGTAACTGACCAAGTTCATTTGTTTCAGCTCAGTGGATGATTGACAGGCAAGTAGGCGGAACTTCACTTCAGTCTGGGATGCATTGAATGCTACTGTTAAAGGATTAGTTCACTTTTTAAAAAACTTTTGCTGATAATTTACTCACCCCCATGTCATCCAAGATGTCTATGTCTTTCTTTCTTCAGTCGAAAAGAAATTAAGGTTTTTGATGAAAACATTCCAGGATTTTTCTCCATATAATGGACTTCAATGGTAACCAGACGGTTCAAAGTCCAAATGAGCGTTTCAGTGCAGCTTCAAAGAGCTTTAAACGACACCAGACGATGAATAAGGGTCTTATCTAGCTTAACGATCGGTCATTTCAAAAATAAATAAAACATTTTAAGTTTTATAAGCACAAATGCTCGCCTTGCTCTGTTCTGTGATGCACGTTTGTAACGTCACGTAATACGCAATTACGTTGAAAAGGTCATGCTTTTCCTCTGTGTATTCCGGTTCAGAAAGGTGAAAAACTGCATCTCATCTTCTCCTCTAAGTTCAAAATCGCCCGACATCGTTGTTTTACCTTTTAATTTCTTTTTTTTGTAAACGGCGTTTCACTTTGTTTGCGCGTTCAACTTGTAAACACTGACTCGGTACTTCCACAAACGTCAAGAAGCGTGACCTTTTTAACGTAATTGCGTATTACGTGACCTCACTAGCACGCATCACAGAACAGAGCAAGGCGAGCGTTTGTGCTTATAAAACTTAAAGTTTTTTATTTCTTTTTGAAATGAGTGATCGTTTCGCTAGATAAGACCCTTATGCATCGTCTGGTGTCGTTTAAAGCCCTTTGAAGCTGCACTGAAACGCTCATTTGGACTTTGAACCGTCTGGTTACCATTGAAGTCCATTATATGGAGAAAAATCCTGGAATGTTTTCATCAAAAACCTTAATTTCTTTTCGACTGAAGAAAGAAAGACATAGACATCTTGGATGACATGGGGGTGAGTAAATTATCAGCAAAAGTTTTTTAAAAAGTGAACTAATCCTTTAATGCTATAAACGGATAAACACGTGTTAATGGAGATCATTAACTTAAAAATTGTACCGTCTTGTACACAAGAGTTTTACAAACGGGTAATGGACATAGGCCTACTGCAACCTGCATAAGATAAATAAGTTACCTCTGTGTGTGTTTTGTACTGCTTCACCATTAGCGTAGTGTGCTAGCGATATTAGCACATATTTGTTCTCTCATATATGTAGTTGAAATAAACCATCTGACGTTGCTGTTTGATGTTGTTGGTATGTGTTAATGTTGTCAGCTAGTTTAAAACTCAAACACATGAGAGGTAAAAGAGCCTCGGAATAAGTAAAGTGATAAAACCGTCATTTATTCGTTAGAAGTATGTTTACATAATCTCTTCTTAGATCAAGCATTGGAATAAGATTTTTTTGAGGAGAACTCCCAACAGAGAGACTACACCACCAACTACAGTAAGTATTTAGTCAATATTACCCACTGTTTCTAAAACCTACACAATCTTTAAACCAGCTTAAAAAAGTACAATTTCTTATAAAAACTACTTAACAGTAACGTGATTTTGTAATTCGTTACTTCACACCCCTGCATTTGTCACATGTGAACTCGATGTTGATATCAAAAAAGGAGCTTCCTCAGGGAACTACACTGCGACCAAAATGGTCGCATATGCGACCTTTTGAAATGCCATTGCGACCCTAATTTTTAATGGGTCGCAAATGTATCACTGATTATTTTTGTACCTACCTTATGTTTTAGGCAATATGCTATGATTTACTATGAGCATTTATTAAAACAGAAATGTGTATTTTAAGAATGTTTTATAACGTGCTCTGAGCATTCAACACATGAAGTTGGCTTAAGCACCGCGACCCCCCCCGTGCCCTCCCGGAATGGTATAGCCTAGGCGTAGCCTAACATTGATTTAAAAAAAAACTCTCGTTAAGACACGCGCAGCAATCGCATATTATATCAACATACCCTACAATCTGCAAGTGTTGAAATGAAGCGGACAATTGACTCCCTTTTTAAGAAAGGAAGTTCAAGTGTAACAGAACCATCACTATACGGTTTGAACATTGGTTGTTGGTCGTAAAGCGAGACACCGCTTCACTGCTGTTCGCCCTGCGATCGACTGCTTTTGTCAGCCTCGTTGCCTGCTGTGAGTTTGTTTGTTTTCCCGTCTATCGTGCGTCTACATTACACCCATACCACTGAAAAGACGGTTTTTACCCAAGACTTGAGTCATAAATTAGTATAAATATTAATAGCATCACTGGTTGCATCATTGCTAACTTACTGTCCATCTGTTAAAATGGTGAATATATCAGGTGTATGTTATCTACCTTTTGGTGCAGATGAGAACAAATCTGAATTGCTCGCGGTGCAGTCTGAATTAGAAGCTGTAGAAAAGCAGATCCGTGACCTTCTAGAGAGACAAGCTGAGCTGAGAGACCGGCGTTTAGCTCTTGAAACATCACGCGCTGATGCACACGGATCAGTGATTAACGTTAGTAACCCGCTGACGCTGACCTCGTCTACTCCGTGCGTTTCTCAGCATTGGTCCCGAGCGTCCAGGTCACGATCAGCCATGATTTCATTCACTCCGGCTCCAACACACCACCACGAAGCCTGGGTGGTTCCGCGGAAGCCGCGAGCCAGAACAAGAATCTTTTCGCCCCTCCCGGTTTTCGAGATCTCCACTCAGAACCGCTTCTCCCCTCTTCGCGAAACGGAACGCGATGCTGTGATCATCGGCGATTCCACGGTCCGACACGTCCACGCTACGTTAGGTAAAAGTAAGGTGCACAGTCACTGCTTTCCTGGTGCTCGTGTTCTCGATATCACTGCGCGGGTAACTGAGATCTTGAACGGTGACGAGCGCGTCGGAGCTGTTGTGCTGCACGCGGGAGCTAACGACATTAGGCTGCGACAGACGGAGGTTCTGAAGAAAGACTTCAGGAGCCTTATCGATACGGTACGCAGCACATCGCCTGAAACATCGATTATTGTGTCTGGACAGCTTCCTACGTACCGACGAGGGCATGAAAAGTTCAGTAGATTATTCGCGCTAAATGAATGGTTATTGTCATGGTGCAATGAGCAGAAACTGATTTTTGTAAATAATTGGAATCTGTTTTGGGAGCGACCAAGGCTCTTCCGCGCTGATGGCTTACACCCAAGTAGAATCGGGGCAGATCTTCTGTCGGATAACATCTCCAAGATGGTAAATACCATTTGACTAGTAACCAAAAATCCAAATCACAGTCTCTACTGCACCAATTTAATTGATATTAATACTAGTGTAGAACATTGCATAGAAACTGTGTCTATTCCTCGTCAAATGATTATTTCGGTCTAAATGAGTCTACTCCGCCAGCATACTGTTATAAGCATGAGCCCCGTCTGATTGGTCGTGGCGGCGGTGTTGCAACAATCTACAGAGATATCCTTAATGTTACTCAGAAAACTCGTCATAGGTTTAATTCGTTTGAAGTGCTTGTGCTAAATGTTACGCTCTATGAGCACCATTCTCTCTAGAACATTGGATATTGTTGCACCCATTAGATTAAAAAAGGTCAGAGAAAAAAGTATAGCACCATGGTACAATAATACTACGTATGTTTTAAAGAGAGAAACTCGTAATTTAGAGCGTAAATGGAAAAAAACTAATTTAGAGGTCTTTAGAATCGCGTGGAAAGACAGTATGTCACTTTATAAAAAGGCACTTAAAACGGCCAGGGCTGAGCACCTCAGCAAATTAATAGAAAACAACCGAAATAATCCAAGGTTTTTATTTAATACCGTGGCTAGACTAACAAATAAACAGACGTCGTCTGAACAAAATACCTCGTTACAGTTTAGTAGTAATGATTTCATGAACTTCTTCACCGAGAAAATTGAAAGCATCAGAATCAAAATCGTAAACGTTCGATCTTTGCTCACGCCTTATAATTCGGCCGCAATTATCACCCCGCAAGAACAATTACAATGCTTTACAACCATAGAACAAAAAGAGTTAAATAAACTTATCACTTCATCTAAAACAACAACATGTTTATTAGATCCTATACCAACTGAACTACTGAAAGAAGTGTTACCTATAGTGGAAGAGCCTCTTCTCAATATTATTAACTCATCTTTATCTTTAGGTCATGTTCCAAGAACGTTCAAGCTGGCAGTTATAAAACCTCTTATTAAGAAACCACAATTAGATCCAAATAACCTAGCAAATTACAGACCCATTTCGAATCTTCCATTTATGTCAAAAATATTAGAAAAAGTTGTGTCCGCTCAACTCGGCTCTTTCTTGCAAGAAAACGACATCTATGAAAAGTTTCAGTCTGGATTCAGGCCACATCATAGCACTGAAACTGCGCTTGTTAGAATCACAAATGATTTACTTTTAGCTTCGGACCAAGGCTGTATCTCAGTACTAGTTTTACTTGATCTTAGTGCTGCGTTCGATACTATAGATCACACAATACTCTTAGATCGACTACAAAATTACACTGGTGTTCAAGGACAAGCATTAAGCTGGTTCAGGTCATACTTATCTGACCGCTACCATTTCGTCTACTTAAATGGAGAAAAATCGATTATAACTTCGGCAAACTATGGAGTGCCGCAGGGATCTGTGTTAGGCCCTTTATTATTCTCAATATATATGCTGCCACTTGGTAATATTCTAAGGAAACATGGAATTAGTTTCCATTGTTATGCTGATGACACTCAAATATATATTTCATCACGGCCAGATGAATACGCTAAATTATCCAAATTGACAGATTGTGTTAAAGATATAAAAGATTGGATGACGCGTAATTTTCTTTGATTAAATCCAGACAAGACAGAGGTAATACTTATCGGTTCTAAAAACCGTCCACAACACCGATTTTATCATCACTTCATTGGTTACCTATAAAGTTCCGTATTAAATACAAGGTATTGATTTTGACTTATAAAGCTCTAAATGGTTTAGCTCCAGTCTATTTAACGGATCTTCTATCGCCTTACAATCCATCGCGCTCTTTAAGATCACTAAATTCGAGGCTTCTGGTCATTCCTAGGATATCCAGATCCACCAAAGGAGGCAGAGCATTTTCACATTTAGCTCCGAAGCTCTGGAATAGCCTTCCTGATTTTGTTCGTAGCTCAGACTCGCTCTCCCAGTTTAAAACTAGACTGAAGACGTATCTATTTAGCCAGGCATTCATATAAATTTTTTATCTTACAGTTACTGTAAATTCGGCCTCTAGTTCATAAACGCCAGATGAGAACTGGCCCCCGACTGAGCCTGGGTTCTCCCAAGGTTTTTTTTTCTCCATTGGGTCATCTGATGGGGTGTTAGGACACCATTAGGTCACTGGATGGAGTTTTTCGGTTCCTTGCCACTGTTGCCTTTGGCTTGCTCAGTTGGGGATATTCAAATTAATTAACCAATCATACCATTGATCAGCTCTACCAAACTTGGATGTCTTTTTTCCAGTAATAAACAAACATTGTTAAGTTGTTTTGATTGATACTGTGAAGCAGCTTTGATACAATCTGTATTGTGAAAAGCGCTATATAAATATATTTGACTTGACTTGACTCTTAGATGTAAGAAAAAAATCCCTATTATCTCTAGCATTGGCTACCGTATATAGACCTCCAGGGCCTTACGCCAATTTCCTAAAAGAGTTTGCTGACTTTATCAGATCTTTTGGTCAACGTCGATAAAGCATTAATTGTTGGAGATTTTAACATACACGTAGATAATTTAAATGATGCGTTAGGGGCTGCGTTTACAGATTTATTAAACTCCTTCGGGGTCAAGCAAAACGTCACCGGACCAACTCATCGTCTTAATCATACACTCGATTTAATTATATCATATGGAACCGATCCAACCGATATAGATATCATTCCACAAAGTGATGATGTCACTGACCACTACTTGGTAACTTGCATATTACGCACTGCTGCAATAAGTCATGCTGCGCCACGTTATCGACCAGGTAGAACAATTCGTCCATCCACCATAGATCATTTCTCAAATAGCTTATTTGATCTGTCTCAGCTGCTGCCTGAACCCAAACAAACAGATGAATTAGACGAACTAACTAGCACTATGAGCACCATTCTCTCTAGAACATTGGATATTGTTGCACCCATTAGATTAAAAAAGGTCAGAGAAAAAAGTATAGCACCATGGTACAATAATACTACGTATGTTTTAAAGAGAGAAACCCGTAATTTAGAGCGTAAATGAAAAAAAACTAATTTAGAGGTCTTTAGAATCGCGTGGAAAGACAGTATGTCACTTTATAAAAAGGCACTTAAAACGGCCAGGGCTGAGCACCTCAGCAAATTAATAGAAAACAACCGAAATAATCCAAGGTTTTTATTTAATACCGTGGCTAGACTAACAAATAAACAGACGTCGTCTGAACAAAATACCTCATTACAGTTTAGTAGTAATGATTTCATGAACTTCTTCACCGAGAAAATTGAAAGCATCAGAATCAAAATCGTAAACGTTCGATCTTTGCTCGCGCCTTATAATTCGGCCGCAATTATCATCCCGCAAGAACAATTACAATGCTTTACAACCATAGAACAAAAAGAGTTAAATAAACTTATCACTTCATCTAAAACAACAACATGTTTATTAGATCCTATACCAACTGAACTACTGAAAGAAGTGTTACCTATAGTGGAAGAGCCTCTTCTCAATATTATTAACTCATCTTTATCTTTAGGTCATGTTCCAAGAACGTTCAAGCTGGCAGTTATAAAACCTCTTATTAAGAAACCACAATTAGATCCAAATAACCTAGCAAATTACAGACCCATTTCGAATCTTCCTTTTATGTCAAAAATATAAAATATTAGAAAAAGTTGTGTCCGCTCAACTCGGCTCTTTCTTGCAAGAAAACGACATCTATGAAAAGTTTCAGTCTGGATTCAGGCCACATCATAGCACTGAAACTGCGCTTGTTAGAATCACAAATGATTTACTTTTAGCTTCGGACCAAGGCTGTATCTCAGTACTAGTTTTACTTGATCTTAGTGCTGCGTTCGATACTATAGATCACACAATACTCTTAGATCGACTACAAAATTACACTGGTGTTCAAGGACAAGCATTAAGCTGGTTCAGGTCATACTTATCTGACCGCTACCATTTCATCTACTTAAATGGAGAAAAATCGATTATAACTTCGGCAAACTATGGAGTGCCGCAGGGATCTGTGTTAGGCCCTTTATTATTATTAATATATATGCTGCCACTTGGTAATATTCTAAGGAAACATGGAATTAGTTTCCATTGTTATGCTGATGACACTCAAATATATATTTCATCACGGCCAGATGAATACGCTAAATTATCCAAATTGACAGATTGTGTTAAAGATATAAAAGATTGGATGACGCGTAATTTTCTTTTATTAAATCCAGACAAGACAGAGGTAATACTTATCGGTTCTAAAAACCGTCAACAAAACCTTTCACAGCACGACTTTAACATAGTAGGATGCCCTGTTACTTTATCCGCTACAGTAAAAGACCTGGGTGTTACATTAGACTGCAACCTGTCTTTTGAAAAGCATATTTCATATGTTACAAAAACTGCCTTTTTCCACCTTAGAAACATTGCTAAGCTACGTAATATGCTATCAGTCTCTGATGCAGAAAAGTTAGTTCATGCATTCATGACCTCGAGACTAGATTACTGTAATGCTTTATTAGCTGGTTGTCCTGCATCTTCAATAAACAAGCTACAGTTAGTCCAAAATGCAGCCGCTAGAGTTCTTACTAGATCAAGAAAATATGATCATATAACACCGATTTTATCATCACTTCATTGGTTACCTATAAAGTTCCGTATTAGATACAAGTTATTGCTTTTGACTTATAAAGCTCTAAATGGTTTAGCTCCAGTCTATTTAACGGATCTTCTATCGCCTTACAATCCATCGCGCTCTTTAAGATCACTAGATTCGAGGCTTCTGGTCATTCCTAGGATATCCAGATCCACCAAAGGAGGCAGAGCATTTTCACATTTAGCTCCGAAGCTCTGGAATAGCCTTCCTGATATTGTTCGTAGCTCAGACTCGCTCTCCCAGTTTAAAACTAGACTGAAGACGCATCTATTTAGCCAGTCATTCATATAAATTTTTTATCTTACAGTTACTGTAAATTCGGCCTCTAGTTCATAAACGCCAGAGGAGAACTGGCCCCCGACTGAGCCTGGGTTCTCCCAAGGTTTTTTTTTCTCCATTGGGTCATCTGATGGGGTGTTAGGACACCATTAGGTCACTGGATGGAGTTTTTCGGTTCCTTGCCACTGTTGCCTTTGGCTTGCTCAGTTGGGGATATTCAAATTAATTAACCGATCACACCATTGATCAGCTCTACCAAACTTGGATGTCTTTTTTCCAGTAATAAACAAACATTGTTAAGTTGTTTTGATTGATACTATGAAGCAGCTTTGATACAATCTGTATTGTGAAAAGCGCTATATAAATATATTTGACTTGACTTGACTTGACTTGATGTAAAACGGAGCCTGTGAGTGAGAATGATGAGGCTGAGAAGGATTCGTCAGGAAAAGCACGCGAAAAAACGATACGGACATGAATTTCGACACCAGTGGCTCGAAGAATACCAGTGGTTAAGGTACCAAGACGGAGCGAATAGTGCTGTGCACACTCACAGAATATCGATACGACGATACATTGTCATGAACTCCTAGGGTTGCCAACCGTTCCATATAATACGGAATCGTTCCGTATTTGACACATAAAAGGCTTGTTCCGTATTGAACTGATACGGAACGCACTTTGTTCCGTATTTTTGAAAATCAATTCAGTGTAAATCCATGACAGACGCATACCTTCTAATATATATGTCAGACAGACTATGAACGAAGACCCGCTGCTATAATGGCAAATTCGGGGACTTGGCGCCCCCTTGACGGGTTCTGACGTGTAATGACGTAGAGTTGGCTCATTGGTCGCACGTCAGAGGCGCCCGCGCCATTGGATGTGCAGCTGCCGCAGCGAAGCCTATGAGCGAGCCAGACGCTCTTCAGCATAGATATACACACGGCTGTGCAGCTGCAAATGCGTTTTACAGGCTTCAGTAAATCGAGTAAAATGAGACATTTGTAGGCTATGATAAGAAAAAGTACTACATTAAAAATAAATTTTTTTGCACTGGAAAGAACATTCTAGAAGTCTAATTCTATTGAATAAGTTTGCACAAGGCTACAGAAAACTGTTGTGTTTATTTTTCTTCAAATGCAGTAAGCCTCTGAGTTTTGAATGTTATGTTGTATTTGTTTAAGTTAAAAATAAAACGTATTATGAACTAAACAAATAGATGGTTCATTTTTGGCAAAATGATCATGATAGCCGTTATATTTATATTTATGAGTTTTGAATGTTATGTTGCATTTGTTTAAGTTAAAAATAAAACGTATTATGAACTAAACAAATAGATGGTTCATTTTTGGCAAAATGATCATGATAGCCTTTCTGAGTGGTTAAGTCATGTATATTGATTAAGGCTACTTTGCAATTCAAATTTTAATGCAACTTATACAAATATAAAAAAATATATAATGCAACTTTGCCTAATAAGTTGCATTATAATGTGCTATATAAAATGTATGAATTTCAGGGGGGTTTTTTTTCAAAATCCCCCCCCCCCCCCCCCCCCGTTCCTTATTTCTAATTCAGAAAGTTGGCAACCCTATGAACTCCTGACGATGCGCGTATCGATACAGTAACGGCTGTATCCATAGACATCTTATAGGTAGACGCCCTATCGACCGCTACTGCCTATTGGCACGGACGAGAATTGGAGCCGCCATCTTAAACCGGTCACCCGCTCAGCTCAGTGTAATCTGAATGGCAGGTAAAATGAGCTGTCAGCGCATTAAATTAATCATATCTCACTGAATACTGAACTGATTTTCACGCGGTTTTTTTTGCTGCAAAGGTCATTCATGTAGCTATGATACAGGACACATGGTTCGGCGTATTTTAATATCCATAGTAGGCTTAACAGTAATATAATATTCTGATATAAGATATAAAGTGACCAGACACATTATGTGTGATGAAGGATATAATGTATTTTATAAATCACACACTATAAATATAATAAAGAAGCAGAAACAGATAGTTGCAGTAAAGTAAGATATTTTAATAAGTTGAAGAAACAATTTATGATTTGTGACATGCACATAGGCCTACACACGAACAGACACACAAACAAACACGAACAGACACACACACACACACACACACACACACTCTCTCTCTCTCTCTCTCTCACACACACACAAACACTCTCTCTCTCTCTCTCTCTCTCTCTCTCTCTCTCTCTCTCTCTCACACACACACACACACACACACACACACAGAACGCAGCCACCGAATCCACCGAACGCAGCCACCTGTAATAAAAATTGAGAAGAAGCTTTTCAACGTGTTTGCATCAGTAATTTCTAAAAATTAAATTCGGACAACATTAAGCCTATACCTTTTGTATTGTATGTGGATGTGGGAGGGGAAAATGTCGAGACTAAAGCCCTATTCGGATTAACTTTACAAGGGTAGATGGAGTAAGTTAATAATGTAATTTTACCAAAGGACTTCTGTAATATCAATAGCCAAATCGCATGTGATAAGATATAGGTTATCAATAACACTAGAAGTTGGAGGGGTAACTCAATTTGCGCATCGCTGTCATGCGTGTATTACATTGCTTCCTGATATCATGTGCGCAAACACAAATAACCTATACAACAGGGCAGTTGAATGCTTATCTGATAACCTAGAAGCTCTTGTAATTATTACTTTAACAGTTACCCCACCTCTCCATGGCGGGTGAACACCGGCTGATGCAGTAAACAGCATTTCACAACGATTTCAGTACAGTAATAGCAAATATCCTTGCTCCTTCTCGATTATCTGGTAATATTCTATTCACAAAATACAACCAATAGTACGGTAATGTTAAGACTTACTTGTGAAAAGCCCTATTTTCGATGGTCCGGCGATTAGAACAGGAAAATACTCCACAATGCTCTGGCATCTTATCTGCTGCCACGCAACGAAACCAGGAATACGACCGGTTCAAGATGGCGGCCGGATTTCTCGGTTTCCAGTGGCCAATAGGGCATCTAGTCTCTATATGATATCTATGGCTGTATCAATACTGTCTTGTTTTTGAATGTAGCCAATTCAGGGCTCGAAGTTCAGCACGGGATTGCGAGTATTACGCATTATTCTAATCATTCCCGCAGGTCTCCCACTTATAATGCGGGAAATTCCCGCAAACATTAATTGAGTGTCCAGCTGTGCCGCGTCTTCTGTCTCTCTGTCTCTCAAAATGGGTTGCTCAAGGCAAGCGTCAAACGCGCTGAAGGCGGCGATACTCTCGCTTTAAGGAGTCGGGACATGACGGAATATTCACTTGCATATTCGGGCGAGCATTGCATTTTCACTTAAGTTTACCATTCGCTCGTCTTTTTAAGTCTTACCACGCTAAACATTCAAGCGATTTTAAACTATTCAGTTGGCCTACTCGCACGCTCTCTGAGAGATGGTTTTCTCTGCATGCATACATAGAGTAAAGCCGCCTCACAAACAGCCTGCGAGTAACAAAAGGTCTTTTTCACGAATTATATGCTTTTACAGACAAAAACAAGCAAAATTATGTCAAAAATGTCCGTCTTGGTGAGTATGCAACACAGTCGGTTATGTCTTAAATAAGCATAAAATGCATGTGACAGTATAATGAAAACAGGATCCGTGCACTAGCTCTTAATGTGACAGCAGCCATATGTGTCTGTCATTAATATTGTTGTCAAAACAACAAAAGATAGCTTTAATTATAAGGAATCTGGATTTATAGCCGATGTATTTAATTTAGTCAGGACTAAAATACTACCCAATGTTATTTTACATTTAATCACTTTATTAAGTTTCTGTAGTATTTCTAAATACTAGTGCTAGACCTATTCAAAAACTTTTCTCTTTATTGGTAGGCTATCTTTATTCTATTGTATTTATTTGTTTAAAATGATTTCAACATAATGTAAAGAAATTACTGTGTTTGGTGCACATTCCAACACTTGTTTAATTTAACTCTCATTGTTTTTTAATGAAAAAAACTAAATAGTTTTTCAGTTATCACAACTGTTATAACACTGTTTATTCAATAAAGATATTACTGTTACTAAACTCTGCTCAAAAGAAATTTAAATTCCAAATTGATCCATATCGTGATGCGTATCGTATCGTGGCTTTAGTATCGTGATGCGTATCGTATCGTGACATTGTTGGTGATACACAGCCCTAGGAGCAATGCACTGTGTGTACTGTAAATTCTGTGGGCCTTCAATTGCAGGACTGTCCAAATTTGTAACTGCGTCAAAACAATTCAAACACGAATCATTGAAGCTTCACAATGACCGTATGAAGCACGCGAAGTGTATAGACAGGTACATATCTTTGTGCCAACCATAGCATGTTGAAATCCAAAAGAAATTCATTTAGCACTTTATTGTGTACTGTATTTTCTATTGCAGTAAATCTATCCCAGCCAATTTTAAAGAAAACAAGAAGGCATGTGGTTTAAAAGATGGCAAGTAAAATAAAAAGCACATCTGTATGCAATACAGTTTCAATATTGTTCATTATTATCCAGAGCGGCTTACTATAAATAATTGGTGCGACCAAATCATGTTTTGCGCCAGTAACTGAAAAAGTTAGTAGCGCAAGTGCCACCAGTGGAAAAGGTTAGTGTAGTTCCCTGTTCCTACTAAAGCCTCTTTAGACACTGCCCCAAAGTGATCATGAAGGAGCTTATACCTGTTTCTTAAAGGACACACAGAGAGCTCATCTTAGAGATCTTAGAGATCGATGTTGCTGATAAATGAAGCTCAGGTGAGCGGACGCCTCAGAAGAACGAGTATCTGTAGCGAGAGCAGAAACAGTGGCCATCTTTAATACATCTCATCACTGCAGAGAAACACTTCATATCACTGTCTAGCTGGAGCTCTACTGTAAAAATGCAGTCATCAAACAGCAAAAGCACAAAACATCAATGAAAACTGTAAGACTGCAAAATCAAAGTGAGTGAGAGATTGATTCTGATCAGCATCTCGTCTTCATGTTGGTCTTCAGGACTCGCTCCACAATGTCACGAATGCCACACAACCACTCAACATTATTCACACTTGTTTCTAATGATGTGATCAAACCAACTGAACAAAATATGAGCCCGTTCAGAAAAGTTTACATTGCCATTGTTAAAAAAGAGCATCATGCTTGACTAGTGAGCATTGTGAGAACTCATGACCTCTCGACTACATGAAATGCAGACAGTGGAATAATAAAGTCTATAAAGTCTCAGGCAAACTTATAGTGAAAGGAGAAATCTGTGTGGAAGTGTTGAACAAAGGCTCAGGCTGAAACGGATAAAGTGCTGGTTCACTATAATGAAAAGAAACGCTTGGCAGTGTCTGAGACGCCTCACGCTTGGGCTTCAGGCTTTATTCACATGGATCTTGATGGATGAATTACGCCATATTTGATAATGAAGCTTTGGGGATGTTTTTGCTGTGGGAAAGTTTCACCATAGGCTACTTTTATTTGAGTAAATTTTAAGTGATGTATCGGTACTTTTACTCCGCTATTTTCCCTCCGTTTGTGGTCGTTACTCATAACATGCAATTTTATTTTTATCCATCAACATGATTTTATCGAGTAATCGGTCTCGTGACTGTCATCAAATCAAATTCTGCAAAGAAAGCGTTAACTGCTGTTCGCTATCAGTCGCTCACGTTCGACGTTACGTCTCCTTTTCCCTCCTTCAGGGAACGAGGGTTACATTAGTAACCGAGATGTTTCTCATGGCTGCTCTGGAAGTGCATCAATTCAATCGAGATCTGCATCTTCCTTCAATATGCTATGGTATATTTTATATTTCTGCTTACTAAATATTCTTTATATAGGCTAGCCTATCTACTGGCCCTGACATGTGGTGCGAGGTTGGGGGTATTAGTGTAAACTCCCTCAAGTGACACGTTCATAATGCACGTAAATGCTGTGAACAGATGGACGAACGCAAAATATGATTGATGCTAGCTCTGCGATATATGCGAACTTCACCAAACATCAGCATGATTTAGTGGCGGAGGACGAAAAGTGCCTTCATAGCAGCTGTGCATGACTTCAGTTACTGTGTGCGAGAGAGGTCTCAGGACTGATGGGAACATGTGTTTAAATATTGGCTTTAACGAGGAGCCAACCTTTGATATGTTTTGTCAATGTGTGTCCACATTCCTCTTCAACGACGACACAACGTTTCACAGATGGTGTTGTTCTGAACAGCTTCAGTTCGTCTGTTAAAGTCACTAATGTTCTGCTGATGTAAATCACTGTTAATAAATCACAGATTATTACAGTTTTTTACAAGCGCTATGACAATTTTTTCAATACTTTTAACAAATTTCCTAAACTCTTAACGCACCAACACACCTACAACACACAACTGGCAAAACAGTTAATTTCATGCTCAAAATCACACATAGTAAACTAAACTCCAACACTAATTTTCAAAATACAATAATACACTAGCAACAATACACAATGTCAACCAAAACACTGCAAACATGTCTCAAAATCAAATAATTTTTCAAAACACTAACATATGTTCTCGTCCAACAGGAAGATTTAGTCAATCACAGCACAATGTCATAAAAACACGAACATCAGATGGAATTACAGAAACTGCATTATTTTATATGTGTCAGGTATATTCTCTTATACAACACACAGTATATTGTATTGATCATAGATTGTGTTTTGCACTGCAGTTTCTTTTGAAGCCTCTCTACATTTTTGTTTTGTTGGGTTTAGGTCTTTTGCTGCAGAAATTAAATAAAAAAAGACCCATCTCAGAGTGCTTTATAGAATGTGCGGTTACTGTAATGAAAAAACGAAGACAGAGACAGAATTGCTGCAATAAATAAAATAAATAAAAATAAATGTATATATTTGCATAATTCAATCAACTGTTTCTCAGTAACAATAGAATAAAATACAGGGGATATATTTGTGTTTCAATTCACAATATAAAAGCTGTTTACTTGACTTTAGCCTGGGTTAGGTTTAGAACATGGTGTTTTCTGTTCTGACATACAGTGTTAAAGCATTGGTAAATTTGCCAGTAAAAATACATTGTTTTGGTCTTGTTTGAGCTTGTGTTAAAGAAGTTCAAGAATTTTAAATTTGTGTTAATTGTATGCATTTTGTGTTAAAGCAACAAGAAATGTGTTAATAGTATAGCTTACACAGACGGATGTAGTGCTAACTGTGTTAAGAGTTTAGGAAAATTGTTAAAAGTATTGAAAAAATTGTCATAGCGATTGTAAAAAACTGTAAATGAGCAGCTGATGGAGTTTATCAGATCTGAGTTTTACATTTAACATTCAGACTCTTGAAACTCTTCAGGAAACAATACGACTGCGTCTGAAATCATATATTCTCTCATAGATATTGCTTTGAAGAAGTTATTACTTCACAACTGTTAAAAAGATACTTTCTGTGAATGTGTTGATTTATTTTCATCTTAGATCGAAATTTTCTAACACATATTCAGAAATAATTGCCTTATTTTACATCTTTTATAGCTTTAAATGAGGGAAATATTATACTGAGACTCATCATTGTAATGCATTTATGACTGATATGAGTTTCTGCATATTGTTCAATCAGGAGATGATGGAGATTTGCCTGATATGAAACATCATCATCAGCATCTGCTAACAGAAGAATCCAGAAACACAGTCTCTGTAAGAACATCAATTATTCCTGTTTCTAACTCTATCAGAAAGAGAAACAGAGAGATCTTCTGTGTGAAACGACAGATGAAGCACATGATGGAGAAACCGGAGAATAAAAGTGATTCTGTCATAAACTCATCATAATCACAGGCTGCTTTATGATATTAAAGCTGAAGCGTCACAGAATTCACTGGAACTGAAGAGATCTTGATTCTGATCAAACCATTCAAACCTTCAGAATAATATCAAAACAGCAGAAGTGATATTTTACAGTGACTTACATTTGACATCTTTGTGTTTCACTTCAATAATGATTCCCTTAAAATGTAAACGTGTTGATTTTCATATTCCCTGATGAACTGAAATCTGTAAGTGTTTTCATTTGTTGCTGTAAAACACATTTTCATCTGTATCTTCTTTAACTCTGCTGTGATTCTGATGATGTCCTGTAGAGGGAGACACGTGACTGACTTACAGGGTCAAAGGGCAATCTGTGCATTATTTCACAGATTCTTTTCTTTTATGTTTATTTGTATAGTGTTTTTCACAATACATATTTATTAAAAACAGCTTCACAAGAAAGTTTCTATACAATTAAGATTAATCTGTTATCAGAGGCTGTCAAAGTAATGTCCATATGTCAGAAATATACAGATAATACAATCATAGTTACAGTAGTTAATGTCACATATTCATTTAGGCAGAAACAATGAACATGTTAAAGATGATTACAGTGTTATGTATTGTACAGATTACAGTATATAGATGATAATGTGTTGATTCATCAGCCAATCAGTGATGACATGATGTCATTTCCCTGCAGCTCTAGAGTCAGTCATGTGACATTTCCAGCTCAGGTGATTGGCTCGAGTCAGTCCAGCATCAGAACTCTTTACTCTATTAAACACAACATCCAAACACTATCAAATATAATATTGCCTTAAATATGAGGGGAATATTACTTACTTGCAGCTATTGTTAAAAAAATATGTACAATATACAAAATAAAAATATAGTATAAATAAATGACCTGAAGAATACGGGTAGAATAACACTGTTTCCTCACAGTCAGAAAGTCCCAGTTTGGGTTCTGAACTCTGTGTGTGTGTGTGTGTGTGTGTGTGTGATGATGATGATGATGATGATGAAGGGTTTGATGATGAGAATCTCCTCAGTTTTGACATCAGAATCAAACATTATACTAGAAATCACAAATATATATCAGATTATCCTCATATGGATTATGTTCTCAATTTAAAACAGACTAAAACATGATGAAAAATTAAATTAAGTTCAATAATGATCAAACACTCACAGTCTGGATTGAGATTCTCCATACTGTCACATCTATGAAGTCTCTGTCCTCTTTCCTCTCGTGATTCACTGGTTTGTGTCTCATTTCTGTCCTCCATTTTTCTCTTCTTGTTTTCTGCTGATCTGTGATTTCTGCTGATTTTCTTTCTCCTCTTCATTTGAATCTGTTCAATCACACAGACAGAGTTTCATTAAAGCGATATAACATCATATCACGAGACATCAGATCAACTCCTGATCAACATCTGCATGAGCTCAGTGTTATTACAACATCTCAGATTAACACTACAATATTCATAATAATCAATGATGATGATAAATATATAAATGTCCTGATCATAATCATCTTTCTCTTCTCACCTCATGTTTGATCATATTTGATTCATCAGAACGACACTTTACAGCTCGACTGGATCAACAGAGACTGTAAATGAAGAAAACAACCCGTTATCATCATAATTATAATACAGAGACTGAACTGATGATATAGATTCAGATCATGTCACAGATAACATGCACTTCAAATATAGAATTTAAAACATTTGTGATAAAATAGCAAATAATCCAGTCATGGATATGAAATAAAGCTCCTCAGTAAAGATGAGAAATGAAATGTGTTTAGAAACATGTTTGTGACCTGTGAGAAGAAGAGAGATGTAGAATAATCCAGAGTGTTTATAAAATCACTGAATATAGAAAGATAAATCCTTCTTCTGTAGTTTGTGATAGTCCAGATATATTCCTGTCATGCATTCATTTCTCTTCTATACAGATTCTGCACAAATCTGTTTGAAAAAAATACAGATATATAACATATAGTTAAAATGAAATTTCACATTTGTTAGTGATTTTATAGTTTAATACATATTTATCTTTCAGTTTCACTACAATACTTTGTACACTAACATCTCTGTTCATAATTAATTTCTAAACAAAATACTGTTATAAAATGGTTAAAGATGAAAGTGTTTAATTACCTTGTGATGATCTGGAAAGAGAAGCTCCAGTGTTTCACTGAGAGTCTGAGAGCAGAACTGACTTTATACCCGTACAAACCTGTGAACACACACACATGCCACAAATACTTTTACTTTAGAGAATGCTCACATATCTTACATGCCTATCACACACCTGTCACTTACAGACTGAGGAAATTTACAGACCCTATAATGTTATTACTCCTCTGGCTCTGAGTTCACACACGGGTTGTTCTCTGTGTTGTTTGCACATTTTCTCTATAACTGCTTGTTTCATAAATAAGTAATGAAACAGTTATTCAGTGTAGAGATGGTAAATGGTTGTTATATGATGATATTTTCTTGATCTGGTAAGAAGTGTATTCTGCACTATAAGTGTAGTTTGTTGATTGAGAATGATCAGGATAATCTAGTAATGATTACAGTAATCCAGTCATGAACGCTTGAATGAGTTTTTCTGCATCAGAAACATGTTCTGTATTTTGGTGTTTCTGAGGTGAATAACGCTGAAGGATCGGCCAGATCTTGAACTGTACATGATGAAGAAACACACACTGATGCAGATTATTCACCAACACATTCTGTGTACAGGATTATGTCTCATCAATAATATCATCTTATTTATCATTATCATCATTTATTATAAGACAATTACTGCTCATCCATATCTTTAACACACTCTGGTAACTTTGATAATATACTAATTTCATTTTTTCTGTAAGAAATATATAGATGATTATTAATAAGCATAACAGTGTAAACTAATCTCATGTTTTCTAATAATTTTACAGACCCACATTTGACACACAATAACACTTTACATTCAGACACAAGCTCTTCTTTCTGCTGAATCTTTATCATGCAGTGAATATTAAATATCATAGTAAAGTTATAAGTTACTGTATTATTCACAGTTTTCATGAATCTTTTTTTATTTGGTCAGATTTGTGTCATCATCTCCTTCCTCTGCTCTAAAATCATTTTACTCATTTTTATCCTCATGAAGTTGATCATGTAGAGAGAATAACACTGAATCATCTGAGACACATTCAGAAACATCAGATCTGTCAATCTAGTCTTTACAACTCGTTCCTCGTTCCTCGTTCCTCATTCCAATAATAGCATAAACGCCTCGAGCAAGAAACACACAGTTCATAAACACACATCAGAATGTTGAAGACACGTGGTTTAAATAACTTTGAGTCATTATTGTGGAGTTAAGAAACTCTTGATCTACTGGGAATTTCACAAACATCTCTAGAGTTTACAGAGTAAAAGTGTGTTGGACCGAATCCATTTGGATAAGCGCTTATCCTCGTTCCTCGTTCTTCTCAGTGCAATCGTTCTACAAAGAGAAAATGTCCCGTCCAACTTAAAAACTCAGGTATCAAAATGATCTCCGTTTTTAGAAGTAAATATGATTTGAGAGGGCGTTCATGTCCAGTTTTGAGCTAGGAAACACATGTAAGCAGCACATGTAGGTATATAGCATAATTAACCCCAAATCCAAAAGAAAAATGAATATTAATCCCACAACCCTACATAGGAATGGATGAAAATTAAGCATATTTTCAGTAGCTTATAAATGATCGATAAACTGTTTGATAGTATTGTTAAAAAAATATTGAGGCTGACCAAAATATAGTTACTCCTGAACATTAAGTAATTTAGTTTTCACGTAGATAAACTTCTTAAACTCTGATATTTCAATCTCAATCTGATCCTTTTTTTTTTTTTTTTTTTTTTTGCTTTGTCAGAATTCGTTTTGTGTGTTATGTTTATGTGAAATTGTGTAAAATTTTAGTACGGCCATCCAGGACCCCCTGGAAGAAGAGATTTATTTTAATCTTAATGGGACCTTCCTGGAAAAATAAAGGATGAATAAAAATAAAGTAAATATAGATGATCATGTGATCTGTTCTTCTGACACTGATACACTGAACTGTGTCTCTCTTGATCTCATTCTCATCGTAACATTGAATGTGTTTGCAGTCAGAACTCACACAGGCTTTTCTCACAGTTATAATAAATATCATCCTGTTAGCCAGCATCTCATTCTCATCTAATGTAGGACATTTGTTTTAGTGAAATTATCGGATACATGTCAGTCCGATGATGAAGACTAAAGGCAGAGATGATCACATATAAGTCCTTTTATTTAAAATCAAAGTAGACTCAGATTATCCAAGGTGTAGAAACAGCAACTAGTCAGAGTGTAGCATGCAATACACCAACAATACCAGATAACTGAAGTGAACACACAGAGAAACTAAAATACACAGTGATTATGAGACTATGACAAACAGCTGTGATAATTAATGAGTGTCCATGGAAACTGATGATGAGTGGCGTGAAATTGAACAAAAGAAACAGGCAACGGATGAATACAAACTAAGCCTGCGTTTGTCTTTTCAATGTGTATGTGGACAACATCCGGATACAGGTCGCATGTTAATGCCAAGTGTATATAAACGCAGCCTCTACGTCCATGAAAATGAATAACTAGACATGATTGTGACTAGAGAGATACCAGCATTTTTTAAATGATAAATCCAAAAGATGTTTTGTTCTGGTTCCATCAGTGTTCCATTCAATGTTCACTAAATTCATCTCACATTTTCAGACAAGAGACAAAATTTATCAAATGTTATCTTATTTTGTTTTTATAACCATTGGAATTTACTTTACATTTATTTAGCAGACGCAAAATGAATATACTTGTATGTATATTGATGATGAAGAAGCACATTAAAGTGTTTTCTGGACTCTCAAGATCCTGACAGCATCTTTATTCATAACAGAACATGATGAAATAATGTTTCCAGACTTTAAATCTTCCTCGAAGAACAAACCAGCGGAGAAATACATGTTGGATAAACTGTGAGGAAATTATAATAGAGTTATATAATAGAATTATTATATAATATAATCATTTATTATAATAAATTATACTATAATTTATAAATTAAATGATAATATATGAAATTATAATATATCTTTTTATAATTATAAAAATATAGGCCAATCACTACATACTATAAATATCTGAAGAGAAATCTGGAGATGTCATAATTTTAGACAGACAATGATGATGCCAAAATATTTTAACCAAAATTTATGTTTTTACCATTTTTACCAAAATGTCATTTAATACAAATGTGCCTAACACGTCCTCCATCTGATAAAGAGATTTGTTTCAGGGAAAAGCTCTGATAATTCACATGCTGTTGTTTTTTGTTTTTTTGTTTCCTCTTCCTTGGATCTGGAAGTGCAAGTTCGTTCTTCTCCGCTAGTGGTCCTCCTAATGTAAATATGTGTCTTTCTGAAAAATACAAGTGAAACGAAAATACAACCAGTAATTATACTACAAAACAAACAAGTCATTGTAAAGAAAATACATCCTCGAATTTGCACGAGTGGTATTTCAGTTTCACAATGATATCATTCAGACAAATCACAGTCGGGACCATTAATTTTTGAAAATTACTAAGCATTTAGTTCGTTTTTTTGATGTAATAGAATATATGATTTCAGACGCAGCCGTATTGTTTCCTGAAGAGTTTCAAGAGTCTGAATGTTAAATGTAAAACTCAGATCTGATAAACTCCATCAGCTGCTCATTTAATCATCTCTGATTTATTAACAGTGATTTACATCAGCAGAACATTAGTGACTTTAACAGACGAACTGAAGCTGTTCAGAACAACACCAGATCAACACTTACTCAATACTCAATATCTACTGTTTACTAACATCATAGTGTACATTACTGCATAAGCTGATATCACTTCTGACATTTCACACTAAATGCTAAATCACATTATTATTTGTGAGTTGATAATGAATGACATTCAGTGAATTAAACTGAAAGAATGTCACTTGTTTATAATAGAAATGAAGGCATTGTGAATACATGTGTATGAGTGTGTGTTTTCTATTTGTTCTCACACACAGAATATGATCTGCAGTTTTCATCTTTGTCCACTAGGTGTCAGAAGTAGATTTGAGGTGAAACTCAAAGGCCTTTAGTTTCAGGATCAGAGACAGTGAAGAGAAATCAGAGAATGGGGGCAAAATAACAAACAAAATAATTCTGCCTTGAGAGTTAAAAACATTTTCTCAAAGAAAACAAATCAACAACAGAAATGTGCACTACACTCGTTCCCTATCTAGCCACAAACCAGAAGTAAGCAGAGGGATACAACAACAATGGCACCTTCCAAAAGCCTCCCGACAGCTTCCGAAACGAAAGAAAAAGAAACAAACAATCAAGATGGCAACTGTGTAAAAGGTGAAAGCTTCACCAATAAGCAAACAGTAAAGCAACATATTAAAGCAAGGAGCCAGAGTGGGAGGGGCCTGAGTGGGGAGTGGGAGGAGCCATAGTGGGGGAGGAGGAGCCATAGTGGGGGAGGGGCAAGAGTGGGAGGAGCCAAATGAGATCAGGAGACACAAAACGACAACAAAAGAAAGAAAACATACCACAGTACACTATGCAGTTATCACAAATATACGTCTTTGGAACATAAGTGATGTTTTTTGGAAATGTAAAGTGTGTGTGTGATTGTTGAATTATGGTTTAAGACTGTGGAGTGTCAGATGCTCAGGTTTTTCTTCTTAAAAGTTGTGAGAGAGTGTGGATGTCATTCAAAAACAACAAAATGCAGTTCACATGCACTCACCCGTATACGGCTGAACTACACCATGCAAACAATGTAAAACATCTCAAACACTCTTGTTCTTGTTTCCTGTATGAATGAGTAATGAATGTCAGCGAAGGCGTTGCTCAGTGTTTCTGCTGTAAGAAACCAGTTCAACCAGTTCAACACCAGCAGATCTCAGAGACGTAGTGAATATATCGGCACTATAACTCATCAAGGTGAGTAAAACATTTCATCTTTATGGTCTATATAAGAGATTAATTTATCTGTTTAAATCCGGATATTGATGTTTGTATTAAACTGAAACTTAAGTGTAAACCTGTATTGCACAATAATTATAAAAACAAATTTAAATCCTCTTTAACTCTAAATTGTACTTGTTTTGTTTGCAACAGTCATTCTACAAAGAGAGTTTCAGAGAAATATCGTATGGCATGTGGATCAGTCTACAGAAGAAGAAGAGAAGATAGAAAGATGGCGTGTTGAAACCTGAACCAGGAGAGAGAAAGAGCGAGAAAGAGCGAGAGAAAGAGCAAGAGAAAGAGCGAGAGAAAGAGCAAGAGAAAGAGCGAGAGAAAGAGCGAGAGAAAGAGCGAGAGAAAGAGCAAGAGAAAGAGCGAGAGAAAGAGCAAGAGAAAGAGCGAGAGAAAGAGCAAGAGAAAGAGCGAGAGAAAGAGCAAGAGAAAGAGCGAGAGAAAGAGCGAGAGAAAGAGCGAGAGAAAGAGCGAGAGAAAGAGTGAGAGACGAGCTCGCAGGAACAGCTTTCAGTTCGACAGACCGAACTGTGAGTTTCAGGATAAAACACGTCTTTCATCATCAGATCTGTGTCTGAATCAGTCAAACGCTTCATCCACTCCACATATAAACTATGAACACAATCATTTAGACATTTGTTTATACAAAGAAACTTACATTGAATTCATAATCTGACCAATTCATGAATCAGTTCAACCCTTCCCTGAGAATAAAACCCATGACCTATAATCAGATGTTTGTGTTTTTAATTTGTAGATTCTTGTGGTTCTGAGATGTTTCTGAAGAAGTCCAAGATGAGGTGAGAACTTATGAGAATGAGCTGATCCGGGTGTGTGTGTGTGTGTGTGTGTGTGTGTGTGTGTGTGTGTTTGACTATGTGTTTGACTACTTTGACTATCCATTTGCACTGTTTTTTTGCCAAACACCAAAATTCAAACTCATTGATGCCACTTTATACTTTTTCCATGGTGTAAAAAAAGCATCAGCATCAAGATGACATTCAATTATTGATCTATTGACTGTAAATCCTGTTTGGAGGATCTGCAGCATGTTGGTTATATAACTATCCGTTTAATTTTAATTTAATTTACTTAAGATTATCGTATTGCAAATCAAATATTGCATTATTTAACCCTAAAACAGGCAACGTGACTCACGAGGCACATAGTTTTTATTGTCTTTTTTGGGGCATAAAAACGATTTTTTTTATCAAATCCTTTTATCACTTATGACAGCCTGGTCTGTCTTGAGTATGCTGGTCACATAATTTGCTTCAAATTTTTTGTGATCAATTAGTCAGCCTGACCTAAATCCAACATGGCCACCAGTGGTGCAGAACATTCAGATTTTGAGATAAGTAAATATATATTAAACTTACTTTTCTTCTGAAAAAAATAATAATACTGCTAACATTAATTGTGAACATTGTCTTAAGGTGCTGAAGGAGAAAATTAAGTAATATGTTGTTCATGTTGTTATTTAGCACGTTTGGAAATGTATGTGACTCCTGAGACACGTTGCCTGTTTAGGGTATAAAAAAGGGATTAAACTATCTCTATTTAAAATGCACTATTCAAACTTAAATGATTGTGATTCAAGAATGCTTTGGAATATAGACCTAAGTTTGGTCTTGTTTTAACCCTCTGATGGTCTTAAAAAAAAAATCACACTTGTGGTCTTCGGGGTCTATTGGACCCCAGACAATAATATTTAATTTTGTAACAGAACAATATTTTTTTTTCTAACAAATATAATTTTTCTCTGTTTATTAATGTTTTTACTCAACATTTGTGCAGTTTTTGGAGGATTTATGATTTATTTTTAATTTCTATAAATAAATAAATAAATATTTATTTAAATAGGATTTTTACAAAAAAACAGCATTTTACGTTAAATTAAATTTATTAAAAACCCAGATTTCAAAATTTCATTCCTGGGGATACCATGGATAATTTTACAAGGTTTAATGTAAGATTTTTGCCCATTTTTTTTGAAAATACAGGTTAAAATTTTTAATAAATCACTTTAACCACTAGATGGCTATAGAGCTCCATAAGGCCTATATGCTATTTGAATTACTGAAAGATTCTAAAGTTTCTAAAGTTGGATTCAGTTGGATTCAGTTGGATTCATATATAAAAATTTTAAAACACAATTATAACAAAAATAAAATACTTTTTGTCAAAGTTTAGCATTTTTTTTGTACTGAAAAAAACAACAGTTTTTCAATAATGTTACAGTATGATTATAATCAAACCTGAACAACATGTTACACAAATAAATGTTGGAGTCTTAAGATTTTATCATTTATTTCAACTGAACTACAATAACAAATTAGCAAATAAAGCAGTAAAAAAAAAAAATTGTAAAAAAAAAAAGATTTGCGTTATGTTCTGCGTTGTTTCTGATTTTGATGATGAATTTTGTCTATTTTGAGTCCAACGATAAATAAATATGTATTTATTTATTTATAGATATTTAAAAGATATAATAAATCCTCCAAAAACTGCACAAATGTTGAGTAAAAACATTAATAAATAAAGTAAATTTATATTTGTAAAAAAAAAAAAATATTGTTCTGTTACAAAATTAAATTGCATTTTTTGGGGTCCAATGGACCCCGAAGACCACGAGTGTGACTATTTTTGTCACGCCTACATAAAAACAGATAATGTTCCATTTTAAATTTTTTTTTTGTAGATCTAGGAAGTGTTGAGAGCCGTAGGAAGTTTCATACCATTTGGAAAAAGAGAACATTTTTATTAATTCAAGCAAAAGTCATTTGGGGTCCAATGGACCCCACCGTTCATCAGTTAAAGAAAACAGTCAGCAGATTATTGTTGAAGTGAAAGCACTTCAAAAAAATGAAAGTATGAATAAGTTATGGAAGTTTAAACTTACAGTATATCAAATATACTGTACTTAATTTTTTTTTTAAATAAAATATGTATTTTACAAAATATGTTTTACTATAAAATTACTATAAAATCAAAGCCATATATCTAACCAAGTTGTGTTCCAAATTTGAAGTTGATATCACAAAAATTGAAGTTCCCATGAGATTTTGTTTAGGCATAATACTAAAAATAGCCACCGGGTGACTTACATTCCATTGAATTTAATTGTATGCATTCTGCCATAACAAATTAATACATTTCTTTCCAAATATCACTTCTGTCACAAAATATGGAACCTTGAGACTCAGACCTTTCTGACAATATGTGTTTTGTCAAGATTAGAAAAGGTTTTGTGATCATAAATTATGAAACATGACGATTCCCAAAAGGGGAGGAGCCCGATAAAATAATTTAGAGTACCGTTTCTATGGTAACACAACGTCCAATTTCAAAACGGGTTTCACGGGCTGAATCTTGAGTTCGTAAGCTTTCGAATTATACATCATTTGTCAACATTAGATCAGGTAAAGTATGGGATATAATTGTTTTAAAAATGCAGTGGCAGTAACAGTTGACAGATTAATGACTTGGTCCTTTTTTTATACCCTAATCAGGCAACGTGACTCAGGAGACTCATAAACTCATAAAATCCAAAATATATCAAATTTTTTTAAAATTATTTTGGATATGTTTTATTTAAGTCCAGATGATATAAAAAATGACATGAATTTATTTTTTGCTTAGCATTATCCACTCTTGCCTGTTTAAGGGTTAAAGGTCTGTTTCTGTCTTTTCTATGAAATCTGCCTTGACCACATGACCACATTTTTAACAGCAATAAAACCAACTTATCTGATCGTAGTCATGGTAACCAAGACCCTTCTTGCCCTTGTTGGGGGGATGGGACCATAGATCCCAGAGTGAGTTTTAAAGATTATGTTACATATAACAAATAATTGTGTCTGATTTGTCTGTCGTTACACAATGGTGTGCGACAAGGAGGAATTTTGTCCCCTGTTTTTTTTATCTTTATATGGATGACTTATCTAAATGCCTGAATGCTTGTAAAACTGGTTGTATGGTTGGAGACATCTTGGTGAACCACATTATGTATGCAGATGATCTTGTGGTTTTTAGCCCTGGTCTTGAGCATGATATTTTATATAATGCTAGTAAGAGTTTTGTGATGATTTGCAGAACTAATGAGGACAAGAGTCTGATAAGGATCTTGTTGTGTGTGCAAAAGTAAAATATCTTGGACATTTTATAACTGAACATATAACAGTTGATGAGGACATTGAACGGCAAATGTCCCATGTTGTTTATGCAGGCTAAAATATACTTTTGCGTAAATTTAGCTCTTGTTCAGACAAAAGTGAAGACATCACTGTTCAAAGCATATTGTACACCACTTTATACTGCCCATTTGTGGACAAATTATAGAATATCTATCTAACAGAGGCTTCAAGTACCTTAAAATGATGCAATGATAATTTTATTAAGGAGACCTAGATGGCATAGTGCAAGTGAGATGTTTGTATGGGAGTTATCACATTTAAAGCTGTGTTACAGAATATTATGTACAGATTTAGCTGCCGACTTAATGCTTCTAAAAATGAGGTTATCATAGGTCTATCAAATATAAGGATTAGCACTACACAATATCAGTCTAAATTGTGGAAACATTGGTACTTTTGTATTTTTTGTAATGCATACATTTATTTATTTTTTTGTTGTTGTTATTTTTGTTGTTTTATATGTTGGGTGTGTTTTAAAAATTGGACCCTGAGTCTGTAATAAAGTTTTTGATTTTATTGATATTCGTTGAGAGTCGTTTTTTTGATTTAATATCGAAGTAGAAAAAGGAGAAAATGGCTCCTTTTTTCGTTTTTCTTCTTCATTCTTTAAAACAAAACAAACAAAAAACATGAATTATGTTTTATTTTTTCATACAGGGCTACAAAAATGAATAAAGAGTTTGAATATTCGATCTCTGTACGGGGCGGTGAACGAAACGCCCCTTTCTCGGTTAGTCAGCGAAGATCAAACCGTGCCATCTTCAGTTCCTCAGTTCCGCGCTGCAGAATAGCTGTACGGATTCTTAATGTGGTTATAAAGATAATGACATAAATGTAGCCAATCAGCGTCCTCAAATCTTGTCCGAAATGGGCAATGTTCTCTATCACCCCAAACGAGCCACTGCTGAAGTCAGGACTAGTCTGTATGGGTTGATTTAAAGCAAACAAGTATCTCACCAGTAAAGGGTAAAAATGATTACATTGGCATACAAGCAAATGCCAGTCCATTATTATTAATGTGAAACAAGCCGTGTTTGTGTAACGTAGGCTGTGCGTGTAAATCTCACTGTGGTCTTTAGCGTCCTTGTTAGTGCGCCCAGTTCCCATCCTGGAGACCCGGTTCGAATACCGCTCGGACAAGGTTGAGTAGGACCGGTTACATATGTGCGCTCTCGCTGCTCTGAAAGCTTTTCCACGAGCACATTTCAGTATGGTGGCATTTCTGGTTAGTGTGTTTTACGTGTTTGCAAGGGTCAGTGGTATTTATGTACATATGGACATCAGACATCACTCCAAGCACAGACACAAACACTGACTCTGACAGAGGAACTGTTCACTGATGATCTCGAGCCGCCTTCAGGTCGCCATTTTCAAAATGTTTTATATTTAATTTGTATTTTGCTGTGTTTAATAATTCTTAATGGATCTGTATCTGTATGCTGTAAGGTTAAGGCAGCTGGTATAGTAGTCTGTTGGCATCTCCATGTGGTCCTATTTGGCATTGCATTTTTCTACCCCTGAACGAAAAAGCAAGCTGAATTCTTGTTTTCTTTTTTATAAATGAAAAATGAGCCATTTTCTAATTTTTCTACTTTCAATATTAAATAAAAAACCCTGAATGAATGATACACGTATTGAGGGGAGCATATGAAAATGATTAATATACTGTGAACTTGAAATAATGATCAAGTGACAAAAGAATCGACAATAAAACATTAAATATGATTGTAAAATGATACTAAACTGCAATAGAGAATGTAACAAACTGGGTTCATTTTCACACTCAATGTTTTTAACACAGTGTAAATGTCTATTCACTACTACATTTAGAGCCATGACTCACTTTATGTTATAGTGTTTGTTGTTGTTGCTAACTTAACATTCTTCATTATTTTCTTGAATGACTGCCATGTTATTAATCTCAGGAACATATATTGCCATCTCCAGGTCAAACTGAACGACTGATTGTTTCCACAAACCAGTGCTGATCTGTTTTCAATGTTAGTTTAGCTGCGGTATGTCAGAGGAGCGAGGAAATGACTCTCTCTCTAAGATGAGTCTCTCGGAGAAACAGAGGTAAGACTGCGTCTGTTTTCACACAATCATTCTAAACTACTGAAGTTTTAGATTCTTCCTGTGAAGAACTAAGCATTGTTTTATATTTGCAAATGCTTTGCGGAACTTCTTAATTAAAAAATAGCATAAAATATAATTATTGTGTTGCCGGTAGATGATAAACATCTTTAATCTGAAAAGGAAAATTAAAGGCAGGGTAGGTAGAATTCCCCCAAAATACTTTTTTCCAAATTTGTTTAAACTGTCTTTATATATCAATGCATAATTAAAATGTAAGTACTCTGGAAAAGAAATTATAAAAATCGAGTGTCTGTAGTCCTCTCAGGACTGTAATAAACACAGCTCATTATTCCATTCGGGACGAAAGAAATGATTGGCTGGGGCGACTGTCACTCTCCCTCGCTACCATGGATACCACCTCTGCTGATACAGGAGCAGCCCAAATGCGCGCACCCGTTTGAAGAGGCACGGAAGCTAGTAATAACAATTATGGCAGAGAAAGAACAGTCAAAATTCTCAGTACCTGCATATAGAGGCAGCGAAGTCAAACAAGTTAAAAAAAGGAAGACAGTATTTGAAAAGGCTATGAACAAAAAGTCTTTGGATAAATCAGGAAATCATACGAGAGTCAATATCGGCGTGGCTTTCCAGCGGTGGCGACAACTGAGGGATCTCAAGGGGCTGAAAAGTGACTCCATGATGGCTTTATTTCTGCTGGACAGGTAATCTTGCTGTTTTCATTTTGATGGCATTTATTTTGTATCACTGTATCACTGTCGACTGGTATAACGTTACTGTTAGTGAGCCAGGGTTGAGACGATAAATAAGCAATAGGCCTATCTGCAGTTGAAAGCTGTTTTGTTTAATTTCGCCAAATCTAACTTTAGGTTTAAAAGTTTAGGGGATCTATTTTTATACCTAGCTTTACTCTCTGCCTAAACTTTGTTCCTATGTTCACCGTGAACTCTTCCTGCTCCGTTTTTTCACGTTTGGTTTGTTGTTATATGCTCTACATATGTTTACCTATGTCTTTATGTTGTATCTGTATGTGTTATACAATATATGTTGTGTGTGTGTGTTATATTATCTTGTGTCTGCAATGCAGTTGTGAGAAGGTGTTTGAGTGTATGTTACTCAGTTTATCTGTAAACAATACATTTAAAAAATGTGGTGATTTAACTGTTATGGTGATTTGCTTGTTTTTATAGTTATGAGAAAGACATATCAACGTCCACGCCATCAAAAAGTGGATTTACAAGGCCACCACCCCCTGTTTCCACTATTGTCACGGAGTCACTTTCTGACAGGTGAGACTTTTATGTTGTGTCGTTCAGTGAATGAGTGACAGTTTGTACAACAATCCACATTTTTATCTGTTTTATTGTCATATTGTCAATTGCAGAGATGATGACTTCTCAGTAGCTGGAGTTGAGGAGTTGGACAATAGCAGCGTTCAGGAGAAAACCATTCAGCAATTGGATGCAAGGTATTGATTAGTGAGAAATTTGTATATGTAATATTTCCAAAACTTCACTCTACAGTCATGGTTCCTTCATTACTTCAACCACCTGCTGGTAAACGCGTCCGACTCTTCCAGCTGAGCGAACGGCCGGGATCGCGCGTTCCTGTGTTTTGGGGGCGTGGCTTTGGAAGGAGCCTAGAAGGGAGGGGGTGGGAGTTAATGGAATAATGAGCTGTGTTTATTACAGTCCTGAGAGGACTACAGACACTCGATTTTTATAATTTCTTTTCCAGATTACTTACATTTTAATTATGCATTGATATATAAAGACAGTTTAAACAAATTTGGAAAAAAGTATTTTTGGGGGATTCTACCTACCCTGCCTTTAATATTTACAGTCTAAATCAATTTTCTGCCTCTCCTTCAGCAGTAGTGTTACATTGCAGTACTAAAGTAGTGTTATAGGCTAAATTTACATTGATTTTTAAAATTAAAATGTATGTAAAAAATTCTAAGTTTACAGTAATGATTGTGCAAATGCTTCATCAGCATTCCGTCTGTGAAGGACTAGAGAGAGTTTGTGCCGTTATCAGACACAGATGAACTTCTGTAATTAATTTTTTTCTTGTCTCTATTTGTTATTAGTGAAAGATCCGGCTCACATGTGTCAAGCTCTGTGTCTGTGAGGAGTGACTGTTCAAAGGATGATGGCCTACCGAACTTCAGTGAGAAAAAGACATCTATCAAAAGGTATTTTTATATTTTTTACATTATAGAGTTATAATTTCTACACAATGTGATGAAACTTAACTAAATACAACTATAATTCACAGAAAACAATGTCCGCTAGTCTGATTTCCTTTTTACTGAACTCAGTCTGGAGCTTCTTTCCAGTAACACAATTACACAGAACGCCACTAGGGGGCATACATTTACCAGAAAATATCATGCAACCAAACATGAATAAATCCATCTGTAGGAGCCATTTGTTGGATGGTAAAGTTTTTCGTCCACTGGATGGTGCTGTGGCTGTGTATAATTAGAGCACCTGAGCAACAAGTGTGTGCGTTGGTAATTGGGAAGCACACCGTTTTTTGACCGCACAGCAGAGTGACTCGCAAGGTGGATTTCTTATGCTGTCCACAGGGAATGGCTTTGTGTGTACGTATGAACGAGGAAAGGCCACAAGAAGTTTTAAGACAAGTTTTGAGATCATGTTTAATGGAGCACAAGTAATAAAGAAAGACATTTGTTTGCATCTACATCCGTCTGCATGGACTCTGTTTGTACGCGTTCTAAACTTGCTTACTCCTATTATCAACGGCAACGGCATTGGAAAGTCAATAAACCATCGATCCAGTCATGAGAGGGACAAATACACAACTATACTGTATTTAATTACCATTTGTAACATTAAACGTCCTCTTAAAATGAGACTGAAGTATCTCCTGTAGTGAAGTGTTTTTTCTCTCTGTTCTTTGTTTCATCCGTGATAGTTCAAGTTCACATGTGTCCAGCTCTGTGGCTGTGAAGAGTGACTGTTCAAAATGGTGGACCTACCAAACTTCAGTGAGGAAACACCATCACCAACCAAAGGGTATTTCATGTGTTTCTTATTTTTGGGCACAGACTGTGTTAGAAAGTGTATCAATGAATAATTAGCATAAAGCTGTATAGTTCAAATATTTACTAGAGTATATTTTGCTAAAATCATTTACTAGAGATTTTGGTAATATATTTCCTGGAAATGCAGTATTTAGATTTTTTTTTTTTTATTTGCTAACAGGCTTAAATATGAAACATTAGATTCAGATTTCCAGACTCACAGGAAACACAATAATTTCACAGAGAATCTCCCGTGGATCTTCCAGGTAAAAAAAAAAATCTTACATTTTTATAAATATTTAATAATTATAATAAAAAATAGATTATTTTCATGTTTTTCTGAAAAAGTACTCAATAGAAATGTCATTTCTAATTATTTTTGACCATTTACTTTTCATTTTAAGAACCCATAAAATAAGAACGAAATGTGAAACAGTTTATTTTTATTTATTAATAATTACAGCTAATTATAATGTTTGTGTTTTTACTTTTATTTTTTTTTATGAATATAGATGTACGGTTTTTTTATTTTTTTATTTTTTTTTTTTTATTTTGCTTTGTAGGATCTTGAGAGCAAAATAATCACCTTACTGAAAAATGAGCTGGAAAAGTTTAAGAAAATATTACAAAACGAGAACACACAATCCTTAGTGGAGGACTTTAATAAGAACAGATGCAGTATTAAAGAAGCAGCTCTTGATCTCACACTACACTACCTGAGAGAGATGAAGCAAGATGAAGCTGCTGATACTCTAAAAGGTAAGAGACTCATCATCATCTGGCAGATTAACACCTATAAATGTATGAGAGAAAATTAAGATTAAAACTGTCTGTTTGTTGTTCCTGTATTTAGATGAGCTGATCTTCATTCATCAGCTTAAATGTAGGCCTAAAGAAGAAGCATCAATGTGTGTTTGAAGGAATTGCAAAGCAGGGTGACTCCACACTTCTGAAGAACATCTACACACATCTCTATATCACTCAGGGTGGCAGTGAACAGGTCAATACTGAACATGAGGTCAGACAGATTGAAGTTGCTTCCAGGCATCATGAAGCACAAGAGATACCAGTTGAATGCAATAATTTGTTTGAAGCCCCTGAACAACACCAGGAGATCCGAACTGTACTGACAAAAGGAGTTGCTGGCATTGGAAAATCCGTCTCTGTGCAAAAGTTTGTTCTGGATTGGGCTGAAGGAAAAGAAAATCAAGATATCAGCTTCATATTTCCTCTTCCATTCAGAGAGATGAATTTAAAGAAGAAAGAAAAACAAAGTTTAATGGGTCTTATAACTCTATGCTTCCCAGAGACAGAAGGACTGAGCCTTATAAGAAGGAATAATTTCAAAGTGCTGTTCATCCTTGATGGATTGGATGAATGTCGTCTTCCTCTGAAGTTTGAGAGTAATGAGACGTTGCGTGATGTATCGTCACCAGCCTCTCTGGATGTTCTCCTGACGAACCTCATCAAGGGAAATCTGCTTCCTTCTGCTCTCATCTGGATCACCACCAGACCAGCAGCTGCCAGTAAGATTCCTCCTGACTGCATCGACCGTGTGACAGAGATACGAGGATTCAATGACGCACAAAAGGAAGATTACTTCAGAAAAAGATTCAAAGATAAGAAAATGGCCAATGAAATCATTGACCATGTTAAACAATCAAAGAGTCTCTTTATCATGTGCCACATCCCAGTCTTCTGCTGGATTTCAGCCACTGTTCTCCAGAACATTTTAGAGGTGGAAAAAAATAATGTGAAAAACAATCAGTCTGACGCCTCTAAAACACTGCAGGAATCAAACACTGAAGACACTCCCAAGACTCTGACACAAATGTACACACACTTTCTCCGCTTTCAGATCCAGCAGAGCAGACGAAAGTATGATGGAGAATACACACCAGATGTTTCCTGGGATAAAGACGCCATCCTTTCACTAGGGAACCTGGCATTTCATCAGCTGGAAGAAAACAACCTGATCTTCTATGAATCAGACCTGGAAGCCTGTGGTATTGACGTCTATAAGGCATCAGTGTACTCAGGCATGTGTACCCAGATCTTTAAGGAGGAAACAGGGATCATTCTTGGTACCATGTACTGCTTTGTTCACTTGAGCATTCAAGAGTTTATTGCTGCCCTTTATGCACATCTGTTTCTTGACATCAACAAGAAAAGTGTGTTTGTTCATGACTCTGCACAACAGGAAAACAAAAATGAAGTCATGATTGATTTGCTCAAGACTGCAGTGGACAAGGCGCTCGAGAGTGACAATGGACACCTGGACCTTTTCCTTCGCTTCCTCCTCGGTCTGTCACTCCAGTCCAATCGGCGACTCTTACGAGGTTTATTGACACAGCTAGATGACAATGACCAGAGCAACATAGAGATAGTTCGACGACTCTTACGAGGTCTGTTCACACAGCGAGACAGCAATGACCAGAGCAACAAGGAGATAGTTCAGTACATCAAACAGAAATTAGAATCTGATCTGTCTCCAGAGAGATCCATCAATCTGTTCTACTGTCTGAATGAACTGAACGATCAAAGTCTGGTGAAAGAGATTCAGACCCACCTTAGCAAAGGAAGTCTCTCATCTGCTGATCTTTCACCTGCCCAGTGGTCTGCTTTGGCCTTTGTGTTGTTGACATCAGAGGAGGAGCTGGAGGAGTTTGAGCTTCAGAAATTCAAGAAATCAGACGAGTG
Source organism: Gila robusta (assembly GCA_030770095.1). Taxonomy (NCBI): domain Eukaryota; kingdom Metazoa; phylum Chordata; class Actinopteri; order Cypriniformes; family Leuciscidae; genus Gila; species Gila robusta. The sequence continues at coordinate 145,609 of JAVALU010000749.1, forward strand.
TCTTATTAGATTATCAACAGTCATCAAAACCTCCAAAAGAGCTCTGTAAGTCATTTAATGTAATTAGTCATGTTTTGGTCTCATCTCATTTATCTACACTGCTCTATAGTGATTCTTAATCATATACCACATATTTTCAGCGAAACATGAACTTCGGTTAGCAAAGGACGAAGCACACTATTTATGTTTGTTTTATCTAGTAAATTTTTCAAAAATACTAAGATATAGAAAATACTAGTTAACCTGTAATGTCAGTGTAGCTCACCCTCCTCACTGTATATTTACTGTTAATCAGTCCCTCCAGGATTTCACAATTTTTTTTGTGTGATTTTTGCGATCAAAATGACTGATTTTGTGGTGGTAATTTCCAGAAATTTGTGAAAAAATTTGCGATTTTTTTATTTTATAATTAGGACATCACATTTACCATAATAGTATTATGTCAGATGCACAATAGTCATACATAGGGCTGGACAATAATTCAATATCAATATATATCGCAATATTTTTTTTTTTCGATAATGGTGATATGATTTTTAAACACATTTTCGATATTTCAATATACATAACTGACGTTAGGCGCGCAGCCGTCAGAAAGAGCTAGGGATGGGTATCGTTAAGGTTTTAACGGTATTACTACTCTTACCGATACTGCTTATCGATCCGGTACGTTAACGGTATTCTTATCGGTTCTTTTAAGAATTAAGAAAATAATTTACATTGCTTTATATTTTTAAGTGTAAAATATCTATAGCAAAGGAAAAAGCAATGTTTTAACAAAATGAATAAAATATCTATTTGTTATGCAGCAGTGTGCAGGCTTTTTTGTTTTATATACATGAGATAGGACACTATAAGTAAAAACAAGTAAACACATGGTCAAAAAAGAATACAATTAAACAAATATACAAATTATATACACAATGCTTTAATTACAGGAAGGTCTACTAACATTACTTTTCAGGTAGGTGTTTCTGTCTGAAAATAAAATAATTTAGTAATCAAATGTAAAATAGCACTGCATAGTTTATCATAGATAGATTAATGCTTATTAAAGTTTAAGTTATTCATTCAAGAGCTGTGAGTGATTTTCTCTGCCTTTTGTTGTTTGATTCGCAGTAATGGCTCAATCGTCAGCAGGTTTATTAGACGCTCCCCCTTTAAGACCGATAATTTTCTCCTCTTCTTTCTCCTAATTTTCTCCTAACTCGTCCATTTAAGACATACACTGTGTTTCAGTGAATCTCAGAGCTGGTCATTTTTATATTTTATGTATATTTGATAGTTTAGATGTGCACATGAAGCCCAAAGTTAAGTATAGTTTTCTTGTCTCATTGCAGTCCATTTCGGAGCGCGCGCCACCTTGTGAACAGCGTCTCTTGTGCAGATTTTTGTGCTTTTAATAGCTCTTTTTATGATTAAACGTGTCCGCAATTTAGCAACAGTAGAGACTGCATTTTACAACAATCACCGATCGTGCTGATTCTGACGGTACGTTTGGGTTTTAGGAAGAAATGACAGCGCATCGCTGTGAAGGGAAGGAAGTTGCGCTAGGCAGAATGCGTCTAGTTTGTAATGGTTTCATCTCAAATATCTTCTTTTTATAATCTTTGAAAGCCGAAATCTAAAATAAAAGTAGAAATAAGTCCTCATTGTCACTCATTAAGCAGGGCTGTCGTGTTGTGTGCGCTGTGGCTCCGCGTGGGAGATCACTCTCTCTCTCTTCTGGACTGCGATTAGCAAAATTGCATCACAGACAAATGGTTTAATATTATTATATATAGAAATTGCTGGCGAGATAAACAACATGTTCAAGATAACATCTTTATAGCAATAATAAACAGTATGTGTATTTTCTTAATTTTTCCAGTACCGACAGCAGAACCGATAACGTCCAAGCTTATCGATACAGCGGTCTTTCAAAATTCAGCCCCGGGGCCCGTTTAATACCGGGTTTCGGTACCCATCCCTAGAAAGAGCAGAACACAATTGGTTACTTTCGTGATGACGTACACCACAGACACGCAGCCAGTGCTCAGCAGTAGTAGGCTGATCTCCAACGCGGCAAGTTTCAGCTACAGAATGAGCGCCCCTGACCGCAATACAAATGTGACTGAACGAGCTTCCACAAGTTAGGAGAAAGCAGATGAAATAGTTGATAAGAGAGGAAAGACTAATTCAGTGGTATAAATTCAGTGGTGTTTCGGTGTTTCAGCGCTCTTTAAAATGTGCCGGAGAGTGACTGCCGACTAGCAGCGGAAACACATCAAACCTGTTCCACTATCTGAAGCAGTTCCACCCGACCCAATAGAAGCAGCACAAACACAACTTTAACCGGCACAAACGAAGCACAAACAAACGAGACTTTTTGCGTGAATTTGGAGCATGTGGGGATGCTGAGTGACCTCAGAATGACCAATACATATGATTGTAATATCTAAGAAACCGAAACTTCCTGCAGTGATTGACAGGGTGGAGGGGGCGTGATCGGCTCGGAATGCATTTTCAATTTGCACATTGAATTTTGCTACATTCATTGCGGGACATTTAATGAAAATGTAATCGCAAGTGTCTTAACTGTGAGTGTAAATGCAATTAAGAAAAATAATATTTAAATGATCATTTTGCTATAGTTTTTGCTTGAACATGTTAAGCATATCTAATCACATCTGTAATACATTTTAATTTTGCAACTTATAAAATGTTAAAATATGTATTCAATTTACATATTAAAACTAGTGTATGAAATGGCAAATGTAAATTATATAAATGAATTTTAATTTTGCACCAAACGTTGCAAAAATGTAATGGCAAATGTACATTTAAAAACAAAAATGTATTGCCATTTTACATATTGCATTGTCATTTTGCATATTACATTTCAAATTAAATATTGCTACCCATATGCTTTCATAGTCTTGTAGCAGGTATTGAGAAGAGAATATTATTGTTATGATGGGTTATTTCATTGCTTCATGTAGTTTGTTATGGTGCAGTACCGAAAGACTCCAGCAGGTTTCATAGACTTGGCAAATTCATTTTTCAGAAGATTGTATGTACAGACATCTGTTGTGGGCGTTCTTGGCAGTTTTTCTGAGGCTTTTATATTGGTCATATCGATGTCGGAATTATATCGTATCGACCGAAATTAAGAAATATATCGTGATATAAAATTTGGCCATATCGTCCAGCTCTAGTCATACATGACACAAATCACAAACAAAATGCATAAAGCTTGTTTATTTGGTCTAATCAAATTCTTTTTTTTTTAAATTGTGCTGTATTGTTGTTGCTTGATTAACATTAACAACACTGACAACAGCAGGTAAATTAGGTTACTGTCACTTTAAGACCTACTACAGTAATGACAAACGTCCCAATCAGTTATTACTGATTGTTTTACGTAAATACTCGCCAAGATGAATATTTTGAAGTAATTGTAGCTATGTGTATTTGTTCAAGCGCTGTAAAGAGAATTCAATATTCTAACGCTGACAGGCGGTGACACGCAGTCAGTCACACACACACACACACACACACACACACACACACACACACACACACACACTGCAGTCAGAGACAGACTGTCACTCGACTGGCTGAAATTAGTTCTCTTTCACGGTATACTGCGCTTTTAATAATTCTTTTTAGTACCATCAAGCATATCATACTTTTTGTTATATCATTCAATCATGTTAAACGTGTTAATAAGTTTGCCCTAGCCTACTGCCGAATTAAAACCTTGGTGCTTATGTGAGAGGGCAGGTGAGACATTTTCTTTCGCCATGTTTCTGACAGACCGCTCACAGACATCACGCTTGCGCAACATCTGTATCCACGTAAAAATGCATTGGAACTTTAATTAAACTAGAGATATTTCAATTGGGTGATTATAATTTAATGTTTTGTGAGGTATTTTTCATTTTTGTGATTATTTTGCTGTTAAATTAGGAATTATGCAGGATCGCAAAAAAATGCGACATTTTGTTGATTTTGCTTTGTATTCAGTGATCGCAGAATCGCGAAAAACTGGAGGGACTGGTTAATGTAAAAAAAAAGGAAAATATTTAATATTTTAATACTGAGAATGTATTCTATATGTTCCATCCAATTCTTTGATTTGATTTGATTTATTTATATTGTAGGTTAAATTATTGTGACTTAACAGACAAAAGCTGTTCAGCTCTGGCTACAGTTCTTGGATCAGATACCAATCTGAAAGAGCTGAACATGAGCAATAATAATCTACAGGATTCAGGAGTGAAGCTGCTCTGCGCTGGACTGAAGAATATAAAGTGTACATTGGAGATACTGAGGTAAGTGGTGTGTCAACAGACAAAAAAAAATAACTCAACCAAAATTAAAGGTGTGATTTGTTTTAGATATTCTCTTTACAAAATATATGTATAAGAATGTGTTGTTTGGATGTAAGGCCACATAAGCACTGTAAAGTTTCAGGATTGACAACTGCATTTAAATGTGAGAGTGAGTTCCGTAAATTATCTTTCCATGTATGTAAATTATCGTAAATAATCGTTCCCTAAATAATCTTTCCATGTGTATACGGAATGTGACTCACTCCCAAAATTGCAATGATTGGCACTGTGGTAACCATAATGTTCTGACATCTTGCGTGTTGAGTATCCTCTATTCTGACCCAAAAAACTATTAAAGCGACAAAAGACTCTTAGTATGTCTGTTAGCTTTCACGAGGACGCCGACGCACTGAATCGTTCTTGGTTTAAATAGTTAAGTTACTATCAGATTTAATGTTATTACCTTGACAAACTATACATCATTATAAAGATATAAGACTCAAGTTTCAGTATTTGACCACTATTTTATTCTGAGAAACTTATAGTTACAGTTATGTATTAATTTGTGTCAGGAGTTATGTAATGAAAAAATTTGTCGATACCTTTAACCCTCTGGGGTCGGCAAACGCGCCGGTGCGTTTTGCTCTATTTTTTTTTCACATGGCAGCAAAATAGACTTAAAATACTCCATTTATGGTCATACAGACTTAAGAAATGTGAAAAAATAAACTGTTAAATGTCTACTTTTTTATGTGTCCACTTACAATCGAAACAAAACATTGTGCTTTTGTAAAATAAAGAAAATAAACAGGGTGTGCTTTCTTGCTCTCAGTCTCCGTGAACTTTTTTTTTTGGAGCATGTCTCTAAACTTAAACAAAACTCAGCGAATACTATTCACCCAGGCATGAGCAATATATCTTTATAATCATTTAAGTGTGTACTTTTAAATGATCTAATTCATAACAAAAACAAATATTCTCTGTTTATGTAATCTATATGAAAAAAGAGCGATGTCAGTCATTCTCATTTCAGCTAATTATAGCAGATTATCTTTTAATGTGACGCCCACGGAGAGCGTGCGCTATTCAAACGCAAATGATCTGAGGCGATCCATGCAAACGTGTAACGCCCTTCATCAACTTGATAAAACACACCAAAAGTAATCAGATTACAGTACTTTACATCGCCTTGCAGGCTGTGAGGAATAATCCTGGGAAATTTACCTCAGAAGTACTGGTTTAAATTCATTTCGAGGAACAACGGATCCATCTGAGAAGAATAGTAAGTTTTTTATTATTGTTCTAATCGCGATATCCTAGTGTATGTAAACCGCAAAAATTTTTAAATATGAATCGCGTGTATGTGTGTGAATGAATGGCACAGATGTGCGCTGTTGTTTACTACAGCTCGCATAAAGACTGTTTAAATTAATTATTTAAAATTTGAATCGTGTCTGTGTGTGAATGAATGAACAGCTTTTACCAAACTATATTGCTATATATGAATCGCGTGTTTAAATATGGATCTCGTGTATGTGTGTGAATGAATGGCACAGATGTGCGCTGTTGTTTACTACAGCTCGCATAAAGACTGTTTAAATTAATTATTTAAAATATGAATCACGTCTGTGTGTGAATGAATGAACAGCTTTTACCAAACTATATTGCTTTACTGAGATGAGTAAAAATCGACTGAAATGTGTTGAAATAAAATGTCTTTGTATAAGCAACGTATTAAACTGCAAATTAAAATTTATATGCCCTAATATATAATAAAACGATATGTTACAGACGAAATATGAAAGACAGCATTTCGTTGACTAGTTTTGGATAGATTATAGATTTTTTACTGTAAAATAGACCACTGCCACATCAAATAAGCTTTTGTTCGCCAATTTCTGCTCATTGTTATAATGTCAGTCTGTGTTCCCCTGTCATTTCTTGTCTTAGAAGTTCCCTATGATGTCTATTAGTCTTCCCAGGTGTTTCTCATTGACCACGCCCACTTGTTATCTTGTTCAGCTCGTTTCCCCTTGTATTTAAGCCCTGTGTTTCAGTCCAGTCTTTGTGAGTTCTTGCTTTGATGTTATGTGTTTGGTTTTGAAGCTGTTGCTTTGAGGTTTGTTGTCTTGTTCCTAGCCTGAATCTATGCCTAGTTTCCAGTTTAATGAATAAAGTGTGTGTGCTGCAAGTGGATCCTGCTTCTTCCTTGCTTCAACCACCACCATCGTAACAGAAGAACTCACCTGCCATGAATCCAGCAGCGCCACTGACCCAGATGGATCTAGCAGGTATTGTCCAGGACCCGCTGAGAAAGCTGTGTACCATCTACCAATATAATCGCAGCATTGAGGATTATGTGGAGGAGTTTATTATTTATAGTCATCTCGTTCCTGGTGATGATGTCATGCTAAAGGAGTGTTTCTAGAGTGGACTAGACCCGGACATTAAAATAAATTTGCCAGAAGAAGACCCCTGCTGGACTCTGGCACAGTTTATAGACTTCGTCCTGGAGTTTTGCGGGTCTCCCTTCACAGTAAGCGAGGTGGAGAAACCTGCTGGCGGACTGCCCAGTTCTCCAGCGAGGCCTGTGTCCGAACCGCCCAAGTCTCCAGTGAAGCCTGCCGCCGAGCCTGTCCATGTCCAGCCAGAGCCTGTCCAGCCAGAGCCTGTCCAGCCAGAGCCTGTCCAGCCAGAGCCCTCGCCGCTGGTTCCGTCCAGCCCAGAGCCCTCGCCGCTGGTTCCGTCCAGCCCAGAGCCCTCGCCGCTGATCCCGTCCAGCCCAGAGCCTTCGCCGCTGGTCCCGTCCAGTCCAGCGCCCTCTCGCTCTCAGAGGAGGAGGAGGAAGAAGACTCCCCACGCCTCACAGTCCCCGGAGTCCGTACCTGAACCTCCAGTTAGCCCAGAGGCCTTCCCCAAGCTCCTGGCCCTGCCGGCACCGCCCAGGCGTCTAGCCCTGCCACCACCGCCCAAGCTCCTAGCCCTGCCGGCGCCGCCCAACCCTCTAGCCCTGCCGGCGCCGCCCAAGCCTCCAGCCTTTGACCCCGTAGCTACCCCCAAGAAATTTTTTTGGGGGGGGCAGTAGGCCACCGCCATGGCCACCCGAAGGTTCCTCTCCGCCATGGCCACCCGAAGAGTCCTCTCTGCCGTGGCCACCCGAAGGGTCCTCTCCGCCGTGGCCACCCGAAGGGTCCTTTCCGCCGTGCCCACCCGAAGGGTCCTCTCCGCCGTGACCGCCCGAAGGGTCCTCTCCGCCGTGGCCGCCCGAGGGGTCTTCACCGCCGTGGCCGCCCGAGGGGTCTTCACCGCCGTGGGCGCCCGAAGGGTCCTTTCTGCCGTGGCCACCCGAGGGGTCTTCACCGCCGTGGCCGCCCGAGGGGTCTTCACCGCCGTGGCCGCCCGAAGGGTCTTCACCGCCGTGGCCTCCTGAACTACCTAGTCCACCCTGGTTGCCTGCGCATCCTGCTCCGCCCTGGCCGCCTGCACGTCCTGCTCCGCCCTGGTCGCCTGCACGTCCGGCTCCGCCCTGGTCGCCTGCGCAGCCTGCACAGCCCACTTTCCATGGCTCAGCTCCGCCCATGTTCCATGGCCCACCATTGCGGGGCCCTGGTCCTGTTCTCCGCGCGGACCTGGCCCTCCATCCCTCCCCCGGGACCGCCTCCGCTCCACCACCCTCCTGAACTGTCTGTGTTTCCTGTTTTGATGGGCGTCAGGAGCCGCCCATAGAGGGGGGGGGCTATGTTATAATGTCAGTCTGTGTTCCCCTGTCATTTCTTGTCTTAGTAGTTCCCTATGATGTCTATTAGTCTTCCCAGGTGTTTCTCATTGACCACGCCCCCTTGTTATCTTGTTCAGCTCGTTTCCCCTTGTATTTAAGCCCTGTGTTTCAGTCCAGTCTTTGTGAGTTCTTGCTTTGATGTTATGTGTTTGGTTTTGAAGCTGTTGCTTTGAGGTTTGTTGTCTTGTTCCTAGCCTGAATCTACGCCTAGTTTCCAGTTGAATGAATAAAGTGTGTGTGCTGCAAGTGGATCCTGCTTCAACCACCACCATCGTAACACTAATATGTTAAATATATAGTATGTTTTTTCAAAAATAAACTCATCAACTAAGATGTTATTATAGTGTTTGTTCCTATGTATGTTATATTCAAACTAATGAATGCTTAACTTTGAAATAAGTATGATACAATGTATACTTTAAAAAAAGATTACACTTCAAATATTGTTAAAATTGTAATTGTTGTTGATTTACATGTGAAAACTTTTTAATAAAATAGCAAAAAATATATTTACAAGGTAGATGTAAGCAATATCTTAATAGGTCAATATAAGCCTTCTCATTAAATTATTTATTATTGGGTTTTTTTAGTGACACATTTGGGGAGAGGATATATTCCAAAACTTTCTGAAAATACAGTATGAGAATTAACTGCATAGTTACTAGAAATGTTTACCTTGGATATTATACAATTTGCATGCATACAAAATAAGTCCTCACATTCTTTCTTGTGGTCTCTCAGTGACACACCTGAATGAAAGGCTCATTATGCAGCTCATTACTTAATTGTAATTGAGATAGTAGTGAATTATGAATCATGGAATACTGAGTGAATTTGATTTTTTTTATTATTATTATTACTCACATTATTATTATTACTCCAGGCATATTAATAAAGGGGCACACACTATAGCTAAAGTTCAACTTGCTCAGTTAGCTTGGTTCTGGTTCTCAAAACCCCCAACATTGTTGCACCTTCATGGATGAGACATGCAGATAACTACTGTAGTTCAAAGATTATTCAACCTTCATTGAATTTTATATAATCAATGAACTCTTCAACTTTCTATATTAGTTTTCAAAATAAATAATCTAAACTGTTCTATCATACCTAAATTAAAAAGGGGGGAAAACATCTCTTTTGAATCCCTATGTGCAAGAATGTGAACAAGGCGGAAGTCAACAGCACATAAATGCCAGAAAGTAAAATTGGTTATTTTATGGATTTAAAAATGATCAATTTTTGCTTGTCCTTTACAAATGAACGTAAAATTACCACCTATCTTCTAGTACAAATGCACAGTGCTCACATTTATTTGTACATTAAAAAATTACATAGCCTATCAGTTTGTGCCTTAAATTGTGATCTCACATGGCAGAATATTTTAGTCGAGACATATGTGACGCATATATAACAAATACATGCATGATAAATAATGATGATAAATGCAAATAAATGCATGCAGTTTTGAGACAGATTTTATCGCCTTTTTGATTATTTCATGAGTTAATTGACGACAGAACTACGGCTACAGCACGCCACATTTGCAGTACAGTACAATGACTGACAGGACAAGAAAGTTAGTTTTACTGACATTTGTCCTTACAACATCTCATCTTACCGCAGATAGCCTACTGATTCAGAACAACGCACTTTTCTCAGCATCTGACAGAAGTGTCACAAGCTTTCACACAGATCTTTCAAAATAAAAGTAACATCAGAAAAAAAAGAAAATTACGTTTGTTGTTTCTTTGACTGGACATATGCGACTCACTCAAAACGGTCTTGCAACCCACCAGTTGAGGAACATCGCATCTATATTTACTATGCTCCGATCACTGCTGAAGCTTATTCGGCACCTGTACATTTCCGCACTCGTTTGACTTTCGCCTGGCGCTCAGGTGAAGTTAGAGTGCGCGTCTGAAAAGTCTCACGTTTTTTGTGGTCTTAAAGAGACAGTTCTGTGTTTTAAAAACGCAATTCTTGTATTAACGCAATTCTTGCCATGGCCACCCCTGGCTCCGCCCCTGCAAACAACATCCCTCAGGGCTTTTAGCTAAAAAATTTGCATATTTAGAGAAATATTGATAGATTCTCATAGGTTGACGTCAGATTTGTATAGGGAGGAATAATATTTATTGAAATTTTACCCAAAATGGGCCATTATGAGCGCTGGATACTCTGATGTACTGTGTTTTCAATACACACTGGCAGCCTGAGGGCGCCCTGTGCACATTTAGTCCATATATGGAACACATGAAGAAGAGCCATATCATGTGACATTCCAGGAACTCCCTGACATAAACAAAGCTTATCACAAATCGCTGTAACATGCAGATTAGGGTTGGGTATCGTTTGGGTTTTTTTCGATACCGGTGCCAAATCGATACTTTTAAAATGGTACCGGTGCCTGAACCGATACTTTAAAAAAAAAGGACGTTTCTTATGTCCGTTTCGGAGAACCAGAGGGCAGATATTTCAACCGACAGCTGAGGCATTTAAGTGGCACCGAAATCTGCGTTTTGATTCGGTCCGGTTACATACCAGTTACTTGGGTACCGGTTCCATATCAGTGCCAGGTTTCGGTACCCAACCATAATGCAGATAATGCAGATGTTTTGGAGACAATAAACATGATTGCAATGGTAAATGATTTATCTGTGATCTTCGAGTCATGTCAGGTATTTTCATCATAATAGATTTTTATTATATTTATAATGTAATGCTAATCGATATAGTCTTTATCATCGTGCAGAATACTATAAAATAATATATTTTCTGTCTGATTTTTTTATCTGAAGCCAAATCAGATCACAGAAGGTTATTTAAAACACTCAACTTGCGTTATAAAGTAAGTTTGGAGCAAAAACATGGTTTTAATCTCATAAATTGTTGTGTATTCATGGTGTGCTAAGCTAACATGCTAGCGAGCAGCACTAAGATGCACCTGCCACCTAGCTGTTATTTTTATGAATTTTTTTTAAATAGGAATGCTTACTAAAATGTTTATTTTTTCAAGAAGGGAATCTGATACAGTTTTAAATGTGAAGTGAGAACTTTTGATAAAAGAAATTAGGGATTAAAAACAGCATGAATAGCCAGGGGTTAGTAATTATAATGAAAACAAAAGAAAATAATATTTAGAGCCATAACCAGGCCGGAGAGGTGTGAATGTGTGCAGGGGAGACTGAAACTGAATGGGGCTCGTTTGCACCACAAAACAGTAAAGACAATAGACTGAATGGATGCTTAGAAGATGACAATAAACATCAGTTTGCATTTTAGAGTCTAATCAAAATAGTCACATCACATGATCTTGAAAAACATTTAACTAAATACAGAGTTTTAGACTTATCATCTTCAGATTTTAAATATAACATGGTCAGACATGTGGCTTTAGCTGCAGGGCATTTCTAGATTGATACAATGCCAACTCCAATTTTATTTTCATGAAGATATTCCATAAAAATATATTTCTAATAACTTTACAAAACTTTGAAGCTATTTATAACTATTTTTTTCAAATGAGATCATACTTGTGCTTTTAGTTCAAAGGGTTCATGAACTGTATATGTTTTAGTTTGGGTATGCCATTTCTGGGGATTTTCAAAAGTGGGGTTGCTGGCTAACAGGTTAAGCAATTTTAACTAAAGCACAGTCGACAGAGGCTTCGTGTTTTTATCCTTGTAAAGGCTGTTTGAAAGAGTGTGCTTTTGCAGTGTTGCCATGTCCACTTATTATAAGCATATTTGGGTTTGTTGTTTAAGCTTGGCTCATAAAGCAATCAACTTTATTATGTAATTAATGTGCAGGTCACAATATTTTGGTCTTATTTTCAGCATAAAGCATTTGGATTTATTTATTTTTATTGTGGGCTTGTTCTTCTTTGCTGTTTTTATAGCAAGATCTGACAACACAAATGAGGCTCAAACCGCTTTTGCTGTGATTTCTTGCTTCGCGCATAAGAAGATTTTTTTTGATGCATGTTAAAATATGTTATTAACAACTAGCTGTTCAGTTCTGTTCTATACACACTGCGTAGAATTTTTTGTAAATGCGGTTGTCACTACCTGCATTTTTAGGGAGTTAATTCGGTTGCTGAATGTGCTTTTCATTCTTTACACACTCTGTGTGTACAAAACAGAATTAAGCACTAAAAGGTGAACTGACAAATGAATTTAGCTGCAGTGTGTACGTGGATTTTTTTGTAAAAATATGACCCAAAGTACTGTTAATATAAAGGAATGTTTCGTATTGATTTTTCACAGGTGTTTTACCCTTATTCTGAATCACACATTGCATTGTGTTGTGTTTTAGAGTTGAAGGAATTGTCTGTAAAGGTACTGGCAGTTTTCTGCCAAGACATTATCCATTTTTCTATGGGTTTCTTTTATTACAATTTACATTAAATAGACAAATAAGGAATTATCTAATTTTACCATCTCATTTGTTCACAAATATGGGCAATATGCAAAATGCATAATATAAATAAGACAGGGAACAACCAACAATGTAAGACACCCCCATTGGGACAAACACACAAAGTTTGAAATTGAGAAGGAATAAAATAATAATAATAATAATAATAATAATAATAATAATAATAAAAACACACGGAGGAAGGGTGAAGACAAACAGCTAACCTATATAGACATCAAAGAAAAACATGCTAAAATAATAATAATAATGCATATTTTGACAAAAAAGAAAAATAAAGCTTCAGGCTTTCGATTATGTTTTTTTTTAAGCGTTTGAAGCTCTGAAACATTTTAAGGCTTACATTTTCTTTCCATTTACAAGTGTGAATATGATATTTACCCATCAATAAAACAAAATTTACAACGTCAGAGAAGGGTGAATTTAAATCACACCTAAAAAGGAGGATATATTGTTGTGTTATACGAGGAATTGTCTCAATTTTAACTGACAATCTATGTATATCTAACCAAAATTTTAGAACCTCATAACTCATAGTAAAATAATAGGTGATCAAGTGTTTCAGGAAAAGAAGAACAAAAGCCACAAGGATCCACCTCAAAATAAAATTGTTTCTGTATAAAGTATAAAATCACTAACTGGGTAAATCTTAAACATAATTTTGTAATGAGTCTCCTTGACCTTAGGAGCAACTGGGTATGCATAAATCAGGTAAAAGCTTTAAAATTCCCTCAATTTTACTCAACAGGATTCTACCCAAAATAGATGGGTCTTGAGAACCAATTATATAAGGATGTTTTAATACTTTCTATTTTAGAGTTAAAATTTTAATGTTCTTTATTAACAAAATCTTTGGTAATCATAACCTCTAGGTATTAAAGGAGTAGTTCACCCAAAAATGAAAATTCTGTCAGTAATTACTCACCTACATGTCGTTCCAAACCCGTAAGACCTTCGTTCATCTTCGGAACACAAATTAAGATATTTTTGATGAAATCCCGATGGCTCAGGGTGGGCTCCATTGACAGTTATTTAATTAACACTTTGAAGGCCCAGAAAGTTAGTAAAGACATTAAAATAGACTTAAAATAGTCCATGCGACTACAGTGGATCAACCTTAATTTCATCAAGCAACGAGAATACTTTTTGTGCGCCAAAAAAACCCCAAAATAACGTCTTTATTCAACAATTTCTTCTCTTCCGTATCAGTCTCCGACGCGCGTTCAACTTATTAAATACAAACTTATTAGTGGCCTTGTTAGTGTAATCATAAATATTAATCAAGATTTAATTTCATCCATTTGATTCAAGAACCACGATAATCCAGTGACCCTCGTTATCGCCTGAACTTGCAACAATTTTGCTGTCCATCCGTTTAAACAAAAGAAGACTCCTGCTGATGGGACGTTCCAGAATAATGAGAGAATAAAGCCTCTCCACCCCATTGTGACTTCCAGAATCTCACATCGACATCAGTTGAATGAGTCTCTTGAAGAAAGAAACAATTAACTTTTACTTGCTTTTAGAAAAAGTAACTTACGTTTAACATTACATAATACCTTGAACATTTAAAGATAACAGAGAAAAAGACATGAGCTGAGTGGTGTTGTGTATATTGATTTATATCTGTCTGTTAACTTGAGAAAGAAGGGTGAGATCTGATATTTGTCACTTAGATTATTTTTTATTACATATAATAGTAAGATATCTTAGTGCTTAAAGATATCTACTTATTGTTGATTCTGCTTTCACCTTGCCAACTTTGTCCCAACAAACCCTTCCTGTAGTTGTTTACCCTTTTTTCACAGACTAGGCTTTAGTCTAGTCTCAGACTAAACTGCATGTTTGAGCTGTTTTAACTGAAAGCAACTTGCACTGAAATATCCTAAAATATGTCAGTGCCATTGTTTTGTTTCAAGATGCACAGCACTAATGTTGTTTACTAATGCACGTTTATAAAAGCTGTATACAGGGTTCGTACAAGGTGCTTAAAGTGCTTGAGGTACTTGAATTTGACTTTTTGAAATTTAAGTCCTGGAAAACCCTTGAAAACAGACACATTTTTGAAGAGGTACTTGAAAAGTGCTTGAATTATTAAAAATAGGGATGCACCGATACCGAGCTCATATACTCGTAAAAATGCTCCGATACCAACAACCGATAGGCCTACCAGGCAGCGTGTGTATAGTAACACATAGCTGTGGTGCGCGAGCTGATCAGAGAAAACCGCCCAGTGGATTGAGCGCGCAGCGGCACAGACACGCGAGCTGGTCGAGCACATCCCTTTAAACAGACATCAGTGGAAGGTTTGTAGTTCAGTCGGATGTCAATGGCTAAGAAAATAAAACAATGCATGTAGCTTATTATTAACGTTAACTGACGAGAGAGAGCGCAGTTCTGTTGAATGCTCTTGATTGCTGATCGTTCACTCAGCAGTATTATTTGGATGAAAACGAAATCGTATATGTAAGCAGGGGTATGATAATTTTTAACGCAGGTGCTGAGGGGGTGCTAGATCATTGACAGGGGGAGCTGCGCAATTATATATATATATATATATATATATATATATATTAGGCTACACGCACCACACACACACACACACACACACACACCACAATTATTTAAATGAGCAAAATTTATGATGAGATGTGCTCCAGTTCACGTGCAATGCAATCGCACCGGCGCCTCCATATCATGATCATATTGTCTGCTATATTTGCTTCTTATTTATTATATCCAGGCAATTGGTTGATGAAAAATTGATTAAAATTAAGATACAATTTATACAAAACGAAATGCACTTTAAAGAAAGGCTTTCTACAAAACAAAACTTAATTTAGTGGTCAAAATCATGTCTGACCCATCATATCTTCCGATATATTGCGAATCTTACTCATGCTGTTCAATTTCCATAATCAGCATAGATGTAAAAAGAATAACATTATAATATTTTAACAAAAATGAAACTAAATGCGCTTATTTAATGGCACATATAGTGGGCCTACAGACTCTCTAAATATTGAAATTAACATTAATAATGCTGTAGAAGTGCAGTTTATTAATAGTAAATGTTAACTAATCTAATTAAGTTACCGATTTTTTATACACCGATTCAGAGGTCTCGTGAGTTCAGTGTTGGACTGGTCAGTTGTTTTAACTATTCATTAAAGTGAATGGTTAAAATGAGTCGTTTGCGTATCGGACGTGTCATAATGGACGTCCAGCCTACAGCACGCTTGTGTGAATATCTCGGCAGTTTAGGACATCGCACAAGATTTGCGTCAATACAGAAAACATTTAAAGGGATACTCCACTTTTTTGGGAAATAGGCTCATTTTACAACTCCCCCAGAGTTAAACTGTTGAGTTTTACCGTTTTTGAATCCATTCAGCCGATCTCCGGTTCTGGTGGTACCACTTTTAGCATAGCTTAGCATACATCATTGAAGTGGAAGTATCCCTTTAATCACTGGATAGGTTTTTTTCGTTTAGTGAAATGTGGTTTATGTCAGCTGAATGGGCGGAACGCTTTTTAGAGCGCAACGTGTTTTTTTAGCACAATTCACACACCGCGGTAATTCAGGAGAAAAAAATCTCCAAATGCTCCATGTGAAACTGCGGTCTTCCGACCTTTTACTATCGTGTCAATTGATTTTGATTAATATGCGCGAGGGAGAGAGAGCAACACAGCGCTCGTGTTGTTTGAAGACGTGAGAGTGCGCGCGCGCGCAGCCGGTGCGTTCTCTCTCTCTCTCTCTCTCTCTCTCTCTCTCTGCTCGTGCGCCCTGTCAAGAGCAGCAGTCATTCCTATTCTACATCGCTCACCGATCAAAAAAGGCTTTGCGGGACAAAAATTTGCTTTGGCAACCGCCAAAAAAATTCAATGCAGGAAAACCCCTGTTATTATGTCGAAAAAGGGAGATATTACATTGAAATAACGACTTAATATCGCGAGATAACAAGATAAGTTTTCTTTTTTCTTCACCATGCGGCTTCCATAGAATACAGCCTGAATATAATTGATTCCAGACATATGTTTGGGGGTGCTATCGGGGTGCTTTGGTCTTTCTTGGGGGTGAAGCACCTGCTAGCCCCTCCCTAGCGCCGCCCATGTATGTAAGTAAAGTAAAACATGAACTGTTACCTGATTTATGTGTAACGAGTGATTACCTACATTATTACTGGACGTTTGCAGTCAAGAAGTTCCATGAACGCAAACATCAGCGCGCGCCCCGCAAACCAGCGTCACCGCGCGCGAATACTGAATTAAATTGTCTTTCATGTCTTGAGCTTGTACGGAAGAATTAACACAAAATTATGTAAAAACGAGTATCCTAGTAAACAAAGTCAGTTATTTCTCAAGTGAACGTAGCTATGTTCAAATGGGGTCCGTGCGTTCGGTCTTAAAGGGGCAGCAGTTTAACAAACCCACTGCAAACCCACTAACTTTAATGTTAATCAAACAATGGACAAAGAAATTACTCACTGCTCTTGACTAAAGATACTACCCTTTTCAACTTATAAAAATACCCATCTATATTTAATTTATCCAGTAATGAATATGCAATTTTTTCACATTTTATTACTTTATTCAAATTTCTGAACCTGTTAGATCTACCAGAAAAACTCTAAAAACAATGTTTCTTTCATTTGTAGCCTTTCTTTGTTCTTTTGTATTTATTTGTAAGTTGATTATTCGTTCTTATTTTGTTGCTGACTGCTTACCTTTAATAATGTTTTAAATTCACATTAATTAGGCTGGCAGTTTTTGTTGTAGTATCAAAATTGGATTAAATAATTGATATTTCACTGGTGTCTAAACATTTGTACCACTGACCCAATCCTCAGCACTGACCCTTCTGGAGCTGCTCTAGTCTAAATATGTGCTGTGCTATTCAATGAAAGATAAAATATGATAGAGCAATAGAATGTACAGTAACAGAAGCTCATACAATGCATTTTAGCAGGCTTAATTAAGCATGAAAATAATTGAAAGAAATATATATTTGATGAACAAATTAAGCCAACTAATATGATTTATATTCTTTTGGTTTATCTAATACATTTAAAAATTACAAATGCAGTGAAAATTCAGGGATCGGTTACGGTATGGGTATCTCGTTCTGCAAAAAGTGGTATGGGTGCATCCCTAATTCAAAATATTGTGATTTTTTTTTTGTTGTTAAAAAAATAAAATTGTTTCACGCTAAATCAACGCTGCTGCCCATCTGAGATATAGAGCTATTTCTCATGGCTATGAGCATGATATTAAGTTTATGATAAGTATATAATACAACTTTCATTCTTCAGGTCAATCATATATTAATGGAAAAAAAATCAGTTTCAATATCCTTTCAAAGGGGATTTCCCATGCCTGACAGAGCTGGTCAATGGATTGACCTCTATGAAGTGAAACATCAGATACCATATATATATTTAACGAGTTCGTTTGCCCATAGAATCTTTAAGATATTAGGTTAAACTTATTTGGCTTGCTGTCCACTGGAGAGGGGCTCGATGAAGCAGCTTCAACTCGAGCTCTGATATACCCCCCCAGTGGCTAAATGTAGGACCTGATAATAAAAAGGGCAAGGTACCTAAGATGAAGGTGGTGTTTGGGGAGGTGGAGGGATACTGGAACAGCTGATGCTAGGGAGAGGTAAGCGGCTGCTTATATACTCAGGCTGTTGATTGAAAGATTAGATTGGCTCACTCCTCCCTAACTTACGTTTAGGAACTTCATTTAACGAGTTTGTTTGCCCATAGAATCTTTAAAATATTAGGTTAAACTTATTTGGCTTGCTGTCCACTGGAGAGGGGCTCGATGAAGCAGCTTCACCTCGAGCTCTGATATACCCCCCAAAAGTGTTGAATAAATATTTGGGACAGCAAGTTAGAATTACGTGATCAAATACAGGATGCCTAAGAGCTTAAAGCATGTTACCCCCCAAAAAGAGTGGAAATTGAAAGCTGTATGGAGCATGGATGGACGCTGCTGCGGCAGTGATATGTTTAATGGGGCTCCTGGCTGGAACTGCGTCTCCCTACTATGCCCACCATGTGGGGCTATGAGTGGAGCTCCGGCGGGAGCTGTGTTTTAAAGAGTGTGCCTGCGTTCGTTGTGGAGTGAAACGACATGGGCTTGTGGAAATTTGACTGGGGTACATCTCACCGCTGCACTGCTGCGGCAGTGACTTTCAGATATTACTCCTGCGGGAGTATCTTGGGACTGGAGGTTTGAGTACGAGGTTGGAGAACGCCCTGCCACATCCATGACATGGAGCTCCATGGAGTTAGAGAACATAGGGCTTCCAGATGTCACAAACGGGGAAGGAGGTCCTCGTCCCTAGAGGCAAACGGGCCACCAATATCTGAAGTGAAACTCCCTACGCAGCAAGAGGGAGCCTACGGTATACATAGGAAATGCAGAACTACCATCCTTCTGACGCAGGGGGCGGCGATCACATAAAGACATAATGGCCCGTCGCGTTCGAGGGACGTACGATCCTTGATACCTCCAGTCCTGTTTTCGGATAGGAGGGCCCACACTGCGATCCGAACGGGAGAGCCTCCATGGTTAAAAACATGAAGGATCACACAGCGATTCGGAAAGGGAGAGCCCCCACGGCGCCCGAACGGAAAGCTCATACTGCGATTCGACCGGGAGAGCTCCCGCTGCGTTTCAAAGGAGAGAGCCCCCCCCCATATGTATAAATAGGGAGTTCACTCGGCGATCAAAACGGGAGAGCCCACACAGCAAGTCGAACGGGAGAGCCTATGATGCATCTGAACGGAAGAGCCCACACAGCGATTCAGATGGGAGACCCCACTCCAGGAGTGGTAGGTCACGCACATCTGAAAAGGGAGAGCTCTCACTGCATCCAGATGAATACACGCCCTGCGGGGCTAGGTAAGCGGGGAGATGCAAAATAGTAGGGAGAAGCGGTCCAGACTCAGAGGGATGCTAGTGTTTGCTGAGCTTGTCTAATGTTATGCAGATCTGAACGAACGTATGTTTCGAAGGCGAGGGACAACCATCGACCTAGCATTTTGATTTGATGATCGGAAGAAAGCCAAATTGAACATAGCGTCTAGGGTTCTTGTTTTGTTAGGAGAAAAAGACGTGAGCGGAGAGTGGTTAGGCAGACGTTAAGAATGTCGATGGTTAAAGTTAGCTGAGGAGCGGCGCACAGGGCAAATAGAACGGGCGTGAGCTCCGCCACAGAAATGACAGACATGGGGGAAGTGGCATCGTTGTCTGTTGCAACGTGATGAATTAAAGCTGTTGCACACTTGTCTGCCTGAAACTGAGGAAAAAATCTGGTTACGGTCATTCCTTGATTGAGAGACATATGAAGTGGATTTTTCTTGAAAAGGAGCTGGATGGGTTGGAAGATCTGGGTTGGTTTGGGGACATTCTGAAGTAGAATGAATGATAGACCTGCAGATGGCGCAAGAAGGGCTTCGAACGCCTAAGAAGACTCTGTTAGTTTGAGGTCCAAGGCTCCCCAGTAAGGACACTTGTTCCAGTGTATGACGCGGGCGGCGCATTTAGCTGAAAAGCTTATGGTATGTATAAAAATGACTACCTCCGAAAGAGAGACTGGGCTCTGCTATGATAGAGAGGTAGTCATTTAATTCCTTGCGTCTGGCTGGAAATGAAGTGCAAATTACTTCTGTGTATCTGGCAAAAGCAACGCAGAATTCTGCAAGTGTGAGAACTCGTTTTGAAGGCTGTACGGAATTTGTAAGATCAACGATTTAAGTCAAACGAGCGGTGGGATTCATTGAGAGGGACGGAAGTCAGTAGAAAAGGAAGATCGATAGTTGCACCTGATAGAATTAGGGAACGGAGATGGGCTGGGACTGGAGGTGGTTCCATGGCGACTGCATTGTTAGGAGCTGGAAGATTGACTGCTGTTGAGAGTGAATGGGCTGGCAAGCGGATTGTACCTGAGGAGCAAGTGTTAGTGTTGAGAAAAGTAAATGAATGTTGATCGGAGGGTCCCATTACTGACTGGTGTCCAGTGTTGGAAAGGATACTTTCAAAACGTATTTCGTTACAGAATACATGCCCCAAAATGTAATTTGTAACGTATTCCGTTAAGTTAATCAATCTGAGTAACGTATTCTGAATACTTGGATTACTTCCACATTGAACTGCATTTTATAAGTGTAGGAATGCGGAATGGTGATGCGGTGGTGACGCGTTGTAGGGATGGTGCTGCCAATAAAGCACCTAAAAGCTGTCACAAAGAGTCTGCAAAAGAATTGATTATGAATATGTCAAATATAGCAAGTATATATTTTAATTGTTTATTAATAAACAAGTGTCTTCTGTCTGTGACACTGTAGCCTGCAAAGATGAAGTTGACGATGCTGACTCGCGATCTTTGCAGTATGCTAGTGAACGTGCCAGAGAGAAATGCGCATTTCATTGGATTACTTAAGCAGAAATCAGTTTGTTTTGTTTCGTTTTGAATTGTTTAGAGAGTGACTAAACTCGTGAAACAGAAGTATCGTAATGTAATCCATTGATTTTAACAATGTAACTGTATTCTAAATACCAACTATTTAAATTGTAACTAACGGAATACAGATGGGCCTACTCATAATTTGTATTCTGAAAACGTAACGCCGGTACATGTATTGCGTTACTCCCCAACACTGCTGGTGTCCAAGATGGCTGGCATGGCCTGAAGTGAGAGGAAGGGGAGGGTTTGTGGGAAAGAGAAAAAAAAAGTGTAGAAATCCTTTGCTGAGGCAACCTCACGCTCTGATGTGAACTGAAAAGAATATTAGGAGACAATTGGAAGATAGAAGGGGAAAAAAGGAATGAGGCGAATTGGAATGGAAGGAAAGAGGGAGGATGGCTAGCGAAGGCGACCTCGCGCTAGGATCCGCTCTTTGAGTAGGTTGGTTTGAGGGTGAGAGAAATGTAAATGTGTGCGAGGGTGACCTGGCACAAGGGTTATTATAAAGAAGTTTAGAGAGAACTGGAGAAGCAGAGGGAAGTGCGGAGGAATGTGTTTGTGAGTTTGGTTCTTGCCTGGGGAGTGGGGCTGACTGCATGAAGTTTGTGAGAGCTGGAGAAGAAGCGGAACTGTTTTTGCGGCCACTGTTGCTGGCCGGGTGGAAATACCGGCGGACAAGGAAGTGCGAGCCGCGGCGGCGCCGGCGGCCTTTGAATCGGCACGTTGGGATTGTGTGGGTTCAGAACGCCGAACCGGGAGAGAAACGGAGGTAGAAGAGGTGCGAGTCTTGCCTTTATAAGATGTTGAAGTGTTTGATGGAATGCTGGAACTGTAAGAACTGATGAAAAAATCGTAGAGTTGAGCTTTTGATGATCTGCAGGAGAAATGGATTCTGGAGCTGGAGGACTTGACGTAGGCTGTTGACTGAACATTTTGAAATGGGTGGAATCGGTGTATTAGCAGCGGAAGAATGGAGAGAAGAAGACGGACGAGGCTCGGTTAAAACTGGCGATCTTGAAGATGGAGGAGAGCGTTGCCTTTGGAACGTGGTTTATATGAGCGCTGGATTTCTCGATCAGAACGCTCATGAAGATGATCCATAAGATCCGATCTCACGCGGGGTGTGACTGGCTGTGTCCCAGGAAGGCTTGTCAGTTCGTCGTCTGACGGGAAGAGCTGGATTTCCGGGATGTCGGACATTATTCCGTGCGGCAGTAATGCATACTGGAACAGCTGATGCTAGGGAGAGGTAAGCGGCTGCTTATATACTCAGGCTGTTGATTGAAGGATTAGATTGGCTCACTCCTCCCTAACTTACGTTTAGGAAATTCATTTAATTTGAGTAAAAAAATAAAATGAAATAAGTAAAAATAATAATAAAGATATTGTTTGATAAGTGCCGATTGAAGTCCTTGAAATCCAAAAAATGGGGCGGCAGTGGCTCAGTGGTTCATGTAGGTTGTCTACAAACCAAAAGGTTGGTGGTTCGATCCCCGGTTCCACCTGACCAAGTGTCGAGGTGTCCATGAGCAAGACACCTAACCCCAGCTGCTCCCGATGAGCTGGATGGCGCCTTGCATGGCTGACACCGCCGTCGGTGTATGAATGTGTGAGTGAATGGGTGAATGAGAGGCAATATGTAAAGCGCTTTGGTGGCCATTGGGTCTATGAAAGCGCTATATAAATGCAGTCCATTTACCATTTACCAAAAAAGTAGTGCTTGAAAAGTCCTTGAAAGTCCTGGAATCCTGGAATCCTGGAGTCTGTACGAACCCTGTGTATAAATGTTCTAATTTAACTGAAGCCTACTCCTGGCTTAATTTAAGCCCTGTCTGTGAAACCAGGCCTATGAGTTTTACACCACTGTGAAGATATTGTAGACCCATTTTGTTAGATTCCTCCTTACAAAACTGCTTCAGCTAGAGTGAAATATGTAGGCTTTCCAGTATGAACTGGACATTTCAGGTATTGCCATAACATTTCAATGGGGTTTATATGTGAACCTTTAGGACATTTCAAAACATGTTGCTTGTACATTGTGGATCATTCAGATCAAAAACTTTCACACCTGTGAAATATAGTTGAAATATAATTTTATATAATTGAAACTTTGAAAGTGATGTTGATATCTTCTTTGGGGCCTTTTGTTTGACCGCATTTCCAGTTGTCTCTTTTTGTTTTGCAACTGACTATAATTTTTGTTGTGCAAGGAACAAAATATAATTCAGTTTATTGAATTTCATTTAGTTTGTTCAGGTAGTTTCTAAAAAAACAGATTAATTATCTGAATATTACATTGTCTTTTTTTCTAGACTTTCAGACTGCAGTATCACAGAAGAAGGTTATAAAGCTCTGGCTTCAGCTCTGAGATCAAACCCTTCACACCTGATAGAGCTGGATCTCACAGGAAATGATCCTGGAGAATCAGGAGTGAAGGAGCTCAATGATTTACTACAGGATCCAAACTGTCAACTGGAGACACTGAGGTGAGACACGATGAAATAATAGAAAATACATTATATGCAGCCAAATTATTTATAGAAATATTATTTCAATAATACAATAAGCTACATAATATGTTGTTACATCAAAGTTGACTGAGTGATTTCAAGACAAAAACTGTGTAAAATGGATTTTGTCATTACACCAAGTTTAGTTGAGAATTTAACTGAATCCTGCTTCATCTTCTCTTCTGCAGGTTTTTGAGTCCTGTTGCATATGAAGCCTGTCAGTATGTGACTGGAATTGTGGGTAAAAACCCATTACTCATGAGAGAGCTGAATCTGAGTAAACGTGAACTAGGAGACACACGAGTGAATCAGATCGCTGCTTTACTGCAGGATAAACACTGCAAACTCAACACACTGATGTGAGTATTTTACATGGTTAAAAATGTATTTTTATTACTTTCATTAGTAATGTTACAGTAGTTGGTGTTACTATTTCCAGTCAGGGCTGATTTTCCCTGGGCAGACACAAAACCACAATAAATTGATTTTAATAATATTTCAGTTTTTGACTGTTGAACGAAACACATTAGATTATTCATATATATATATATATATAATTTTTTTTTCAGTTAATAGGTGTAGTGATTTTCAAATGACAAACTACTATCAGACATGACAAGGGGCGTAGTCCCCCAATAACCAAAACATGCATTTATAGCCTACCATGGTTAATGTAAACATAGAATCATAGAAACATAGCCATTAATTAATTATATACATCACACGTTCAGAGCTTTTATAAGCACAAAGTTCCTGTACGAATCAAACGGTTTATTTGACTGTGCATGTGCATGAGTGCCGCTCGCGAATCACCGCTACTCTACGAGCGTTCACCAGCGCGTTACAAAAGTGTGATAAGATTTGCTCGAGCCGTTCCTATCGTGACGCTGGTGATAAAATGTGCAACCCATTTGAATTCTATTGAGAATTTTCTGCTTTAAAACACAATGGAGAAAGTCAAACATTATCTAAAACAGCAGACCTGCCAACCTGTACACATTTTGCGTAGCGGATACGCATTTTGACCTCAAAGTACGCTGGTACGATTTGTCACTCTAAACTACGCAAAAAACCGGTGACGCGCCTCTGTCCACGCGCAGTCCTCAAATCAAGCAACAGCAAAAGAAGCGGAGTTCGACCAATCATAGCGCTGGGTTCATTCCCCAAATAGCAAGCGGGAATGATTGACAGATGCGTAAGGCCTATCATTAAAAAGAGACTAAAAAACTACAGTAATAAAGAATCCCGCTCGATCCTCTTCCACTCCCGCGGCCCGCCGTCTGACTGAGTTCATCAGCGAGGACAGTACAGTAGTCACAGCACTTCTGACTCCTGAAGGGGAACGGGCTGGGGGGATGTGGAAAGTTGAAATATTGTATTGAGTTAACTTAATCTGGATTCGATTATCACACGGGAGTGATCGCATGGATTATTTTAAAATACTCCGTCATTCATGGTCACTCAGATAAGAGGAAGACATCATTCAGCCATGCAAATTATAAAATGCTTAAGTATTGATGAACAATAAATCTAAATAAAATTAAAATCGCTATGGCTTAGTGATTATGAAAGTTCTGTGATTTGTGGATTGATAAACGCGAGTCTGGAGAAACAGGCGTTTATTTATTCATTCTCAGTGTTGAGAAACATAGCCTGCATGTGTTACGTTATTGTGTTAATAATAACTAAAGTACTTAATTATGTTACATAATCATTTTGTATGAAAACTAGCGCGCTAGTTACTTGTGGATTAAAAAGTACCGTTGTATCGGTGCTTTGCGAGCTCTCTCTCACAAACACAGACCGCGCACACAGAGAGAGAAGATAATTGTAAAATGAAAATTGACGGGCTAAGATTAAATTTTGTTCTTGGTGTTTTTTTTCCTGTCAAAATGTCAGAAAGCATTTTTTAATATCCATCCGTGTTTTTAAAATTCGTTAAATGACGGACATTTCACTATTAACACAGCCCTATATCTCAGATTCGTCTAACTTATACTTGATATTCTTTTTAGAATAAGTGATTCATTTTGCTATTATTGGTCCTGTGACAGGAGGACTCCTGTCTATTCATTGTCAACTATTTTCTATAAGTATGTTTGTATTGGCTAACGTTTATTCTGCTAATTCGTGTCCTGTTTAAAATGTGCAATGTTCAAATGCAAAGACAGTACGTCACAAATAAAAGCCCTTTTTTCTGTGAGATTTAGTTTCATATTTGGATATTGGAATAATAAATTAAGTTGCCTATCTTAAATGTACACACAATGTTCCTGTTGTTGTTTTTTTTTTTTTTACTGTTTTCTAGGGGTTTCTTAATTTTAGACTAGTTGACCAGCACACATTACATGCAATGCAATATTAATCATGAATAAAAAATGGTTTTGAGCAGTAATGAAACTTTGGACTTTCACTGTATGTTGCAGTGCAGTGCAAGTGAAATTTTGGATTTGGGTCGAATTAAAAAAAGCTTTAGAAGTCAAAACTAGAATTATGAAGATAGGCATGTGTTTGTGTGTGTCTTGCATTCTCAAAAAATAATGACAAAAATATATGACAACCCACCCCAGGTTGGCAGGTCTGAAACAGCCACATAAACCAAAAAGTCTGATGAAAAGAGGAGAAAACTTCACCCTGCACCAACATAAAATAGAAAGCTTTTTAAATAACTCATGACCACTCTTACTAGAATTTATCAAATTCTATAGTATTTATTGTGGTAAATTTTGACAAACTTGTAGAATTTATAATAGATTATCTGTTAAGGGAATAGATTTTTCACTAAAGTTTTATATTACAACTGTGGCATGTGTAGAGTTTCTGAATGTGTAGGTTGCTATTTTTCATTGCAAATGCTATAGATAAAAAAAGCAAGAAAAAAAAGTTAACATTCATTCATTCATTCATTCATTCATTATTTATTTAGGGGTGGTGATGGTGCAATGGATAAGACACATGCCTTTGGTGTGAGAGACCCGGGTTCGAATCCACTGTGAGACACCATTGTGTCCCTGAGCAAGACATTTAACTCCTAGTTGCTCTAGAGGCGTGCGACCTCTGACATATATAGCAATTGTAAGTCGCTTTGGATAAAAGCGTCAGCTAAGTGAATACATGTAAATGTAAATGTATTTGTAGAGCAGATTTAAAAACAACCCATGGTTGACCAAAGTGCTAAACAGGACAGAATAATCAGTACAAAGATAATATGATATAATAACATTTCCAGAGCAATCGATACAATTACAAGCAATAGAATAACTGATACATTAAATATAATGCAGTTGAAAGTTAAGAGAGTGCATTAAGAATCCACATTAAGAAAGTGTTTTTTAAGCTTTGACTTAAAAGTGGCAAATGATGAAACTGTTCTGATTGATAGTGGTAGACCAGTGGTTCTCAACTCCAGTCCTCGGGACCCACTGCTCTGCACATTTTGTATGTCTCCTTATTTAACACACCTGATTCAGATCATCAGCTCGTTAGGAGAGACTCTATGATCTGAACTGAGTGTGTCAGATAAGAGAGACATACAAAATGTGCAGAGCACCGGGTCCCGAGGACTGGAGTTGAGAACCACTGTGGTAGACTATTCCATAATTTGGGGCCTGCTAAAGCTTGGTCGCCTCGATGTTTCAGTCTCGATTTACGCACAGAGAGCAATCCAAGGTTACTGGACCTAAGTGACCTGGTTGGGTTATGGTAGTGTATTAAGTCAGATAAGTACCCTGGTGCTAGGCCGTGTAGTGATTTAAAAACAAAAACTAAAATTTTAAACTCGATTCTCTGTTTGATTGGTATCCAGTTTAGAGAAATTAAGATCGGAGTAATATGATCAAACTTTCGATTGACATGTCAACAGCCTGGCGGCAGCATTTTGTACTAGTTGAAGGCGCCCGATAGATAATTGGTTAGCTCCAAGATAAAGTGAATTACAATAGTCAAGTCGCGAGGTGATAAAAGCATGAATGACTGTTTCAAAATTCTTCGGAGAGAGAAAAGTTTTGACTTTTGCAAGACGCCGTAAATGAAAAAAAAAACCAGGATTTAACGACGGAATTAATTTGTTGATCAAACTTAAGGCCCGAGTCAAACAAGAAACCTAGATTTTTTGTAGATGAAGTAACATGAGGATTTAACTCATCAAGATCTAGAATACCGGAGTCATAACGATCACTTGGTCCAAACAATATTACTTCAGTTTTGTTCTCATTTAGAGCTAAAAAATTGAGCCAGACATAGCTTCACTTCCTGAAAACATGCAAGCAGGACTTCTAAAGAGCTTGAATTGTTTTGTTTAAATGGGAAATACAATTGGGTATCGTCGGCGTATAAATGAAATGATACTCCGTGTTTAGAAAAGATGGAACCCAATGGTAACAGATATAAAGAGAATAATATCGGAGCTAGAATAGATCCCTGTGGTACACCACAGGAAAGATGCGCTGCTGAGGAACATTGGTGACATCAATGATCTTACCTGTGATTATGTCCTTATTGTAATAAATGCTATAGTTAAACAATTACAAGAACTACTTTGTATGCCAAGTACAAGTTAGAATCAAGAGGACCTTCTTGAATTATTGTCTAAACAATTAGTTTTCTGCTAATAATGACAGATATTAGGAAAAACCTGGCTTTCAGATATGCCAAGAGATGACCGGAAATTAACATTTTCAATATAAGAAAATATAAAGTTAGTTTGACCTACCAAGGCACTTTGATTTAGAAAATCTGTCAAACTGATAAGTTTTAGCTTAAATAAAATAAAATAAAATACATTATTATCCTATGTAAACAAATAATTGTTAACTAGGAACCACTTGCACAAAAAAACTATTTTGCAAAAACAAACAAACAAATAAATCTCATGAGAGAGCATGCCCCGGGACCCCGCTAAACGGTTGACACTTCAACTCTCCCCAATGTTCAAACCCAAACTACACCCTTGGACATGACCTCCAATAAACAAAAAAAATAAATAAACAAAAAAAAATGAGTGGGCCATCATAGATCTAAGTCACTTTCTTTTCTCTTTCTGTCTTCAGTCTGTGGAGTTTCAGTATAACGGAGAAACAGTCTCATCCTGACTTACTACTAAATCTTATTGTACCAGTGTATATTTAAATTTTTCTCACAGCCTCATTTTCATATACATAAAATTCAATATGGAGTCTAACCTGACTAAGGTCTATTGCGTTAAAGTTGAAGAATTTGATACAATGTACTGATTGTGTAAATGTCGTTCTGCAGAAATATGCTGCTACAATAAAGAGTAAAGAAAACTGACAAAAGATATTGTTGAAAAATTATAGAGAAGAATCGACATCTTCCAGCATACAGAACTAGTGTGACAGTCTTAAAAACAGAGTATGGGAATTAAACTAAGTGCCTGATGTAGCATTTCAGTCTTTTCTCTTTCTGTCTTCAGTCTGTGTGAATGCAGTATTACAGAGAAACAGAGTCTCATCCTGACTTCAGCTCTGAAATCAAACCCGTCACACCTGAGAGATCTGGACCTGAGTGAGAGTGAACTAGGAGACTCTGGAGTGAAAAACCTCAGTGATCTACTGATGAACCCACAGTGCAAGCTGGAAAAACTACAGTTAGTAACATTATACTGTACAGCAGTTACTGTGATATTACAGTTCACTGTTTATTTTCAGACAACAGGACAAGTAATAGTGTTTATAGCTCTGCACCTTCTGTTACACTTTATTTTAAATGTCTTTTAACTAGTAATAAATCTTAGTACACTGCTATATATTACAATTTTTCTAACAGCCTCATTTTTATCCACATAAAATCAAATATATCATCTAACCTGACTAAGGTCTATTGTGTTAAATTTGAAGAATGTACTGATTGTGTAAATGCGGAAAATAAATTTACTGCTACGATAAAGAGTAAAGAAAAGAGACATAAAAGAAATAGAAGAAAAATGAAAGAGAATAAACAACAGCTTCCAGGATACAGAACTAGTGTGACAATTGAAAACAGAGTATGGGAATTAAACTGAGTGCCTGATGTAGCATTTCAGTCTTTTTTCTTTCTGTCTTCAGTCTGCGTGTATGCAGTATTACAGAGAAACAGAGTCTCATCCTGACTTCAGCTCTGAAATCAAACCCATCACACCTGAGAGATCTGAACCTCAGGAAGAATAAAATAGAAAACACAGGAGTGAAACACTTATGTGACATATTGAAGGATTCACTCTGTAAACTGGAGAAATTGAGGTCAGTAACATTCACAAACTACAGTGGTTCTCAAAGTTCTCTTATGGACATAAACCACATTTTGTTTAATATTAATATTTCTGTAGTTCAGAATCACGTGAGTGAGTGAGTGAGTGAATGGGTGAATGTGAGGCAATATGTAAAGCGCTTTGGTGGCCATTGGGACTGTGAAAGCGCTATATACTGTAAATGCAGTCCATTTACCATCAGGAATAAAAATATCTCTCTTTCTCTCGATGAGAAACCGCTAAGTTATATCAAGTAACGTTATTCTGGACGGATATTAATGAGCAAGACATACGCGCCTGATCAAAGCTTATTAGTTTCTGTTATTGGTAAGTTCCAATACTCCTAGATGACCAATAATACCTTTGCTATTAACTGATATACGATGGTAATAATCTGTACAATATTGTGAGCACAGTGTATATCGTTAGCGAACGTGTATATATCTATAAGCTAACACTGGTATCTCACCAAGACACCTGCCCTGTTCTCCACTGGTTCTCCTCACACACAACCAGAGGTGGGTAGTCCAGGGGTCAGAAAGTAAAAGTCCTGCCATATGGTTATTCCACCCATGAACTCAGCCAGATGATTTCTATCTCCTGGCTGAAAAACTGCTAATTAGCAAATCCAGGTGATTGGAACAAAATACTGAGGACTTTTACTTTCTGAACCTGGACTTTACACCTCTGCACACAACTCAGTGTGTCTCCTCTGAGCGTTGTTCTGTCTAACATTAATCCTGGCCTGTCCCTGCTCTCTCGGCAGCATAGCAGGCTCACAACTGTATGGCTGTGGTCCGTCATACGAGTAAGTATGAACAATTTCCTCAGCGTCCGAAATGTCATTGCGATCCATTGTTTTCCTGTTGTTTGAATCGACCGCTCTCCCGCCCGTTACGTCACGCCCGTCACGCCCATTTTCAGATGCGGAAGTAAGATTTTCTCACAAAGCCAATGTTTTTCTCCAGAAGCCAATGTAGCGTATTTATAAGTATATTTTAAAGAAAATCTAGTTCCTACATTATTTTTCTATACATTGACTCGTTGGGTCCTCTAACCTGCAAGATGCCCTTTAAGTCTGACACAGAGAAAGGGACCGATGGACGGCCAGCCGGGGTTCGTGTTTGGGAGAAAAAAAAGAAATGACATTTGGAAAAACTTTCATTTCATCATGTGTGTACTTCTAACATGTTTGGTTGGTAAAATAAATATGTTGTAAATTCAAGTGTCTTCCGTGTCTGGAATGGATGTATTCTTGAGTCTATAAGGTAACAATAATCTAATAAAATAACCTTGTTTGAAATGGGTTTGGCTAAAAGAAAATTTTGGTTTCGTCTATACTACTAGGTACTTATACTATATTGACCGGGTTAAATAGAATTGCATTACTAAAAAGAGACTAAAATACAATTGTCATTGACTAAAACTAGACTAAATGTCATCAGTTTTCGTTGACTGAAACTTGACTAGACTAAAAAGAGTATGAACGTAACTAAAACTAATAAAAACTAAAATGACAGCTTGACACAAAGACTAGACTAAAACTAAAATTAAAACAGGCCGCCAAAAACAACACTACTTGCAACAATTTTGCTGTCCATCCATTTAAACAAAAGAAGACTCCTGCTGAGTGGGAAGTTCCAGAATAAAGAGAGAATAAAGCTTCTGATTCTGCTTTCACCTTGCCAACTTTGTCCCAACAAACTCTTCCTGTAGTTGTTACCCCTGCTTTCACAGACTAGGCTTTAGTCTAGTCTCAGACTAAAATGCATGTTTGAGCTGTTTTAACTGAAAGCAACTTGCACTGAAATATCCTAAAATATGTCAGTGCCATTGTTTTGTTTCAAGATGCACAGCACTAATGTTGTTTCCTAATGCACGTTTATAAAAGCTGTTTAAATGTTCTAATTTAACTGAAGCCGACTCCTGGCTTAATCTAAGCCCTGTCTGTGAAACCAGGCCTATGAGTTTTACACCACTGTGAATATATTGTAGACCCATTTTGTTAGATTCCTCCTTACAAAACTGCTTCAGGTAGAGTGAAATATGTAGGCTTTCCAGTATGAACTTGACATTTCAGGTATTGCCATAACATTTCAATGGGGTTTATATGTGAACTTTTAGGACATTTCAAAACATGTTGCTTGTACATTGTGGATCATTCAGATCAAAAACTTTCACACCTGTGAAATATAGTTGAAATATAATTTTATATAATTGAAACTTTGAAAGTGATGTTGATATCTTCTTTGGGGCCTTTTGTTTGACCGCATTTCCAGTTGTCTCTTTTTGTTTTGCAACTGACTATAATTTTTGTTGTACAAGGAACAAAATATAATTCAGTTTATTGAATTTCATTTATTTTGTTCAGGTAGTTTCTAAAAAAACAGATTAATTAGATGAATATTACATTGTCTTTTTTTCTAGACTTTCAGACTGCAGTATCACAGAAGAAGGTTATAAAGTTCTGGCTTCAGCTCTGAGATCAAACCCTTCACACCTGATAGAGCTGGATCTCACAGGAAATGATCCTGGAGAATCAGGAGTGAAGGAGCTCAATGATTTACTACAGGATCCAAACTGTCAACTGGAGACACTGAGGTGAGACATGATGACATAATAGAAAATACATTATATGCAGCCAAATTATTTATAGAAATATTATTTCAATAATACAATAAGCTACATAATATGTTGTTACATCAAAGTTGACTGAGTGATTTCAAGACAAAAATCGTGTAAAATGGATTTTGTCATTACACCAAGTTTAGTTGAGAATTTAACTGAATCCTGCTTCATCTTCTCTTCTGCAGGTTTTTGAGTCCTGTTGCATATGAAGGCTGTCAGTATGTGACTGGAATTGTGGGTAAAAACCCATTACTCATGAGAGAGCTGAAACTGAGTAAACGTGAACTAGGAGACACACGAGTGAATCAGATCGCTGCTTTACTGCAGGATAAACACTGTAAACTCAACACACTGACGTGAGTATTTTACATGGTTAAAAAAAATATTTTTATTACTTTCATTAGTAATGTTACAGTAGTTGGTATTACTATTTCCAGTCAGGGCTGATTTTCCCTGGGCAGACACAGAACCACAATAAATTGATTTTAATAATATTTCATTTTTTGACTGTTGAACGAAACACATTAGATTATTCATATATATATATATATATATATATATATATAAAAATTCAGTTAATAGGTGTAGTGATTTTCAAATGACAAACTACTATCAGACATGACAAGGGGCGTAGTCCCCCAATAACCAAAACATGCATTTATAGCCTACCATGGTTAATGTAAACATAGAATCAGGCCATTAATTAATTATATACATCACACGTTCAGAGCTTTTATAAGCACAAAGTTCCTGTACGAATCAAACGGTTTATTTGACTGTGCATGTGCATGAGTGCCGCTCGCGAATCACCGCTACTCTACGAGCGTTCATCAGTGCGTTACAAATGTGTGATAAGATTTGCTCGAGCCGTTCCTATCGTGACGCTGTTGATAAAATGTGCAACCCATTTGAATTCTATTGAGAATTTTCTGCTTTAAAACACAATGGAGAAAGTCAAACATTATCTAAAACAGCAGACCTGCCAACCTGTACACATTTTGCGTAGCGGATACGCATTTTGACCTCAAAGTACGCTGGTACGATTTGTCACTCTAAACTACGCAAAAACCTGGTGACGCGCCTCTGTCCACGCACAGTCCTCAAATCAAGCAACAGCAAAAGAAGCGGAGTTCGACCAATCATAGCGCTGGGTTCATTCCCCAAATAGCAAGCGAGAATGATTGACAGATGCGTAAGGCCTATCATTAAAAAGAGACTGAAAATCGACAGTAATAAAGAATCCCGCTCGATCCTCTTCCACTCCCGCGGCCGCCGTGTTTATCAGCGAGGACAGTACAGTAGTCACAGCACTTCTGACTCCTGAAGGGGAACGGGCTGGGGGGGATGTGGAAAGTTGAAATATTGTATTGAGTTAACTTAATCTGGATTCGATTATCACACGGGAGTGATCGCATGGATTATTTTAAAATACTCCGTCATTCATGGTCACTCAGATAAGAGGAAGACATCATTCAGCCATGCAAATTATAAAATGCTTAAGTATTGATGAACAATAAATCGAAATAAATTTAAAATCGCTATGGCTTAGTGATTATGAAAGTTCTGTGATTTGTGGATTACAGATAAGCGCGAGTCTGGAGAAACAGGCGTTTATTTATTCATTCTCAGTGTTGAGAAACATAGCCTGCATGTGTTACGTTATTGTGTTAATAATAACTAAAGTGTTACGAAGTAGGCAGGAATGAAGCAGAGAGTGAATCCAAATGCAAGCACTTTAATAATCCAACAAACAGGTAATCCAGGGTAAACTCAGAACAAGGTACTCAGAACAAGGTACTACAAGCAACATTAAACAACAACCGACAGCAAACAACTGAAACACAGGGGTTTAAATACACAGACAAACAAGCTAAACAAGATAACAAGGGGGCGTGGTTAATAAGAGGAGAGACCTCGAGACCTGGGGAGACTAATAAACCTAACGGGGAACAGCTGAACATGAAAAGACAGGGAAACACATGACAGACAACAACAAGGGACAAAATCCAAAACCCACACCGTGACATAAAAGTACCTAATTATGTTACATAATCAGTGTTGTGCAAGTTACTTCCAAACTGTAATACATTATACATTACTTGTTACTGTTATTTAAAAGTAATTCATTACCTTACAATATTACTGTCTCAGAATTGTAATGCGTTACATTACTCCTGTATTACTTTTGAGTTACTTTCACCAAAATAGCTATACAGTAGTAGAACTTAACATTCTAAGGCTGTAACGATATGCGATATGAAACCGAAATCGCGACACTCAGATCCACGAACCTGCAGAATCGCGACACACCCCTTCCAACTCCAAGAGTTATCCTTCCCGTCCAGATCCAATGCTACCACATTTTTTAATTACTATTAGTATTATTTGAATTTTGAAGTTAACATTATAAAATACGTAGACCTACACCACAAAACTAGTTGAGGATAAATTATTTAAAATTGGGGAATTCCAGCGTTATGGACGTGACATTTGCAGTCAAAACTTGAAATATAAATTCTCAGAAAATGCATTTAATACCAATATATTGAAACGTCTGTTTATCCATAGGCTACCCCCTTAAAGGAGTCCAGACATTAGAAAAATATCAGTCTACACATGCATTTTAAATTTAATATGAGGGAAATACACATGCATTCATGCGTGACAAAAAAAAATTTAACCTTTTAAGAGGCAAAATATTTTTTTGTAATTCTGTGAATTACACTGCGCAAATAAAAAGTAATACTACCCACCGGATGAAGAAGGGTTGGCTCTCCACAGAACATAAAATATTCATTTTATTTGATTATCGTGTTTGCATTTATGAGGAAAAAAACAATTTAAGGACGTGACAGTTCTCCGTTACGGACGCGACCGCTCTGAAGCGGCACTAAAAGACTGTTTTAAAACTTTCACAGAGACCTCAAACAGAAGACACAAAGCCTTTCTTTAAAGTGAATTTCGATTTGTACTAATTTTATCTTAATTTTAATCAATGTTTCATCAACCAATTACCTGGATTTAATAAATAAGAAGTAAATATAGCAGACAATAGATAATCACGACACGGAGGCGCCTGCGCTTGAACTGGAGCGCGTCTCATAAATTAACCGAAACTCAGCGTATAAGGTAGCCTACTTCACAGACCTGAAAAATATATCTATATTGAAATGTCTACTTGTAAACAGAACAATTCAAAACGAAAGAAAACGGACTGCTCTCTGCTTATGAAATGTGCATTTCTCTCTGGCGCATTCACTACTGCGAAGATCGCGAGTCAGCAACGTCAACTTCATCTTTATTAATAAACAATTAAAATGTCTCCTTGCTATATTTGACATATTCATAATCATTGCTTTTGCCGGTTCTTTGTGACAGCTTTTAGGTGCTTTATCGGCAGCGCCGCCGCCACCCTGACATCATGTTACGTGAACGCGTCACCACCGCATCAAAAACATGATTGCGTGATGAAAACATGAAAAATACCACCTAAACATAGCCTAACTGTTTAGAAAGAAAACACAGAACAAATAGAGTAGCCTAATGCGCATACGTCCATCTCGCGAATGTACAGTCTTCTTCATGCCATCTTCACCCATTAGCCGCTTTTCCACTGGCCAGCGCAAGCACAGAGGCTGAAATCATGCCTCACGGCACTAATGTAGAAAATAAATCGCTATACAAATATATCAGACGCTGCCACGCTGCCATTTAGTCTTTATTTACAAACTTGGACACCACACGCGGACGCGGCTATTGACTGACCACAAACAGGTAACTTTTAGCCTACTTGCATTTTTCATTCGTTAATGTCTCGCGGTCTTGGTGTTTGTTTTTTTGTTGTTGTTTTTTTACAATTAAAACTAAAAGTGTGTTGTAACGCAAGCGTAACTGAACATGTACCGAGTAAAATATTACTGAAAATTGATTAGTAATGCCTTACACTACTGCGTTACAGCAAAAAGTAATATGTTACTGTAATGCATTACTTTTGTAACGCATTACTCCCAACACTGTACATAATCATTTTGTATGAAAACTAGCGCGTTAGTTACTTGTGGATTAAAAAGTACCGTTGTATCGGTGCTGTGCGAGCTCTCTCTCACAAACACAGACCGCGCATACAGAGAGAAGATAATTGTAAAATGAAAATTGACGGGCTAAGATTAAATATTGTTCTTGGTGTTTTTTTTTCCTGTCAAAATGTCAGAAAGCATTTTTTAATATCCATCCGTGTTTTTAAAATTCGTTAAATGACGGACATTTTACTATTAACACAGCCCTATATGTCAGATTCGTCTAACTTATACTTGATATTCTTTTTAGAATAAGTGATTCGTTTTGCTATTATTGGTCCTGTGACTGGAGAACTCCTGTCTATTCATTGTCAACTATTTTCTATAAGTATGTTTGTATTGGCTAACGTTTATTCTGCTAATGCGTGTCCTGTTTAAAATGTGCAATGTTCAAATGCAAAGACAGTACGTCACAAATAAAAGCCCTTTTTTCTGTGAGATTTAGTTTCATATTTGGATATTGGAATAATAAATTAAGTTGCCTATCTTAAATGTACACACAATGTTCCTGTTGTTGTTTTTTTTTTTCTGTTTTCTAGGGGTTTCTTAATTTTAGACTAGTTGACCAGCACACATTACATGCAATGAAATATTAATCATGAATAAAAAATGGTTTTGAGCAGTATTGAAACTTTGGCAGGTCTGAAACAGCCACATAAACCAAAAAGTCTGATGAAAAGAGGAGAAAACTTCACCCTGCACCAACATAAAATAGAAAGCTTTTTAAATAACTCATGACCACTCTTACTAGAATTTATCAAATTCTATAGTATTTATTGTGGTAAATTTTTACTAACTTGTAGAATTTATAATAGATTATCTGTTAAGGGAATAGATTTTTCACTAAAGTTTTATATTACAACTGTGGCATGTATAGAGTTTCTGAATGTGTAGGTTGCTATTTTTCATTGCAAATGCTATAGATAAAAAAAGCAAGAAAAAAAAGTTAACATTCATTCATTCATACATTAATTCATTCATTCATTCATTATTTATTTGTAGAGCACATTTAAAAACAACCCATGGTTGACCAAAGTGCTGAACAGGACAGAATAATCAGTACAAAGATGATATGATATAATAACATTTCCAGAGCAATAGATACAATTACAAGCAATAGAATAACTGATACATTAAATATAATGCAATTGAAAGTTAAGAGAGTGCATTAAGAATCCACATTAAGAAAGTGTTTTTTAAGCTTTGACTTAAAAGTGGCAAATGACGAAACTGTTCTGATTGATAGTGGTAGACCAGTGGTTCTCAACTCTAGTCCTCGGGACCCACTGCTCTGCACATTTTGTATGTCTCCTTATTTAACACACCTGATTCAGATCATCAGCTCGTTAGGAGAGACTCTATGATCTGAACTGAGTGTGTCAGATAAGGGAGACATACAAAATGTGCAGAGCACCGGGTCCCGAGGACTGGAGTTGAGAACCACTGTGGTAGACTATTCCATAATTTGGGGCCTGCTAAAGCTTGGTCGCCTCGATGTTTCAGTCTCGATTTACGCACAGAGAGCAATCCAAGGTTACTGGACTTAAGTGACCTGGTTGGGTTATGGTAGTGTATTAAGTCAGATAAGTACCCTGGTGCTAGGCTGTGTAGTGATTTAAAAACAAAAACTAAAATTTTAAACTCGATTCTCTGTTTGATTGGTATCCAGTTTATAGAAGTTAAGATCGGAGTAATATGATCAAACTTTCGATTACCAGTCAACAGCCTAGCGGCAGCATTTTGTACTAGTTGAAGGCGCCCGATAGGTAATTGGTTAGCTCCAAGATAAAGTGAATTACAATAGTCAAGTCGTGAGGTGATAAAAGCATGAATGACTGTTTCAAAATTCTTCGGAGAGAGAAAAGTTTTGACTTTTGCAAGACGCCGTAAATGAAAAAAAAAAAACAGGATTTAACGACGGAATTAATTTGTTGATCAAAATTAAGGCCCGAGTCAAACAAGAAACCTAGATTTTTTGCAGATGAAGTAACATGAGGATTTAACTCATCAAGATCTAGAATACCGGAGTCATAACGATCACTTGGTCCAAACAATATTACTTAAGTTTTGTTCTCATTTAGAGCTAAAAAATTTTGAGCCAGACATAGCTTCACTTCCTGAAAACATGCAAGCAGGACTTCTAAAGAGCTTGAATTGTTTTGTTTAAATGGGAAATACAATTGGGTATCGTCGGCGTATAAATGAAATGATACTCCATGTTTAGAAAAGATGGAACCCAATGGTAACAGATATAAAGAGAATAATATCGGAGCTAGAATAGATCCCTGTGGTACACCACAGGAAAGACGCACTGCTGAGGAACATTGGTGACATCAATGATCTTACCTGTGATTATGTCCTTATTGTAATAAATGCTATAGTTAAACAATTACAAGAACTACTTTGTATGCCAAGTACAAGTTAAAATCAAGAGGACCTTCTTGAATTATTGTCTAAACAATTAGTTTTCTGCTAATAATGACAGATATTAGGAAAAACCTGGCTTTCAGATATGCCAAGAGATGACCGGAAATTAACATTTTCAATATAAGAAAATATAAAGTTAGTTTGACCTACCAAGGCACTTTGATTTAGAAAATTCTGTCAAACTGATAAGTTTTAGCTTAAATAAAATAAAATAAAATACATTATTATCCTATGTAAACAAATAATTGTTAACTAGGAACCACTTGCACAAAAAAACTATTTTGCAAAAACAAACAAACAAATAAATATCATGAGAGAGCATGCCCCGGGACCCCGCTAAACGGTTGACACTTCAACTCTCCCCAATGTTCAAACCCAAACTACACCCTTGGACATGACCTCCGATAAACAAAAAAACAAAACAAAAAAAATGAGTGGGCCATCATAGATCTAAGTCACTTTCTTTTCTCTTTCTGTCTTCAGTCTGTGGAGTTTCAGTATAACGGAGAAACAGAGTCTCATCCTGACTTACTACTAAATCTTATTGTACCAGTGTATATTTTAATTTTTCTCACAGCCTCATTTTCATATACATAAAATTCAATATGGAGTCTAACCTGACTAAGGTCTATTGCGTTAAAGTTGAAGAATTTGATCCAATGTACTGATTGTGTAAATGTCGTTCTGCAGAAATCCGCTGCTACAATAACGAGTAAAGAAAACTGACAAAAGATATTGTTGAAAAATTATAGAGAAGAATCGACATCTTCCAGCACACAGAACTAGTGTGAGAGCCTTAAAAACAGAGTATGGGAATTAAACTAAGTGCCTGATGTAGCATTTCAGTCTTTTCTCTTTCTGTCTTCAGTCTGTGGAAATGCAGTATTACAGAGAAACAGAGTCTCATCCTGACTTCAGCTCTGAAATCAAACCCATCACACCTGAGAGATCTGAACCTGAGTGTGAGTGAACTAGGAGACTCTGGAGTGAAAAACCTCAGTGATCTACTGATGAACCCACAGTGCAAGCTGGAGACATTACAGTTAGTAACATTATACTGTACAGCAGTTACTGTGATATTACAGTTTATTTTAAGACAACAGGACTCAAGTAATAGTGTTTATAGCTCTCCACCTTCTGTTACACTTTATTTTAAATGTCTTTTAACTAGTAAGTACTAAATCTTATTGTACCAGTGTATATTTACATTTTTCTCACAGCCTCATTTTCACATAATATTCAATATGGAGTCTAACCTGACTAAGGTCTATTGCATTAAAGTTGAAGAATTTGATGTCGTTCTGCAGAAATCTGCTGCTACAATAAAGAGTTAAGAAAACTGACAAAAGATATTGTTGAAAAATTATAGAGAAGTATTGACATCTTCCAGCACACAGAACTAGTGTGACAGTTGAAAACAGAGTATGGGAATTAAACTAAGTGCCTGATGTTGCATTTCAGTCTTTTCTATTTCTGTCTTCAGTCTGCAGAGTTGCAGTATTACAGAGAAACAGAGTCTCATCCTGACTTCAGCTCTGAAATCAAACCAATCACACCTGAGAGATCTGGACCTGAGTAAGAGTGAACTAGGAGACTCAGGAGTAAAAAACCTCAGTGATCTACTGATGAACCCACAGTGCAAGCTGGAGACATTACAGTTAGTAACATTATACTGTACAGCAGTTACTGTGAGATTACAGTTTACAGTTTATTTTAAGACAACAGGACTCAAGTAATAGTGTTTATGGCTCTGCACCTTCTGTTACACTTTATTTTAAATGTCTTTTAACTAGTAATAAATCTTATTGTACCAGTGTATATTTTAATTTTTCTCACAACCACATATTAAATTCAATATGGAGTCTAACCTGACTAAGGTCTATTGCGTTAAAGTTGAAGAATTTGATACAATGTACCGATTGTGTAAATGTCGTTCTGCAGAAATCTGCTGCTACAATAAAGAGTAAAGAAAACTGACAAAAGATATTGTTGAAAAATTATAGAGGAGAATCGACATCTTCCAGCACAC
The DNA here is from genome assembly GCA_030770095.1 of Gila robusta. Classification (NCBI taxonomy): domain Eukaryota; kingdom Metazoa; phylum Chordata; class Actinopteri; order Cypriniformes; family Leuciscidae; genus Gila; species Gila robusta. Next base: position 186,530 of record JAVALU010000749.1, read on the forward strand.
AGAACTAGTGTGACAGCCTTAAAAACAGAGTATGGGAATTAAACTAAGTGCCTGATGTAGCATTTCAGTCTTTTCTCTTTCTGTCTTCAGTCTGTGGAAATGCAGTATTACAGAGAAACAGAGTCTCATCCTGACTTCAGCTCTGAAATCAAACCCATCACACCTGAGAGATCTGGACCTGAGTGATAGTGAACTAGGAGACTCTGGAGTGAAAAACCTCAGTGATCTACTGATGAACCCACAGTGCAAGCTGGAGACACTACAGTTAGTAACATTATACTGTACAGCAGTTACTGTGAGATTACAGTTTATTTTAAGACAACAGGACTCAAGTAATAGTGTTTATAGCTCTCCACCTTCTGTTAAACTTTATTTTAAATGTCTTTTAACTAGTAAGTACTAAATCTTTTTGTACCAGTGTATATTTACATTTTTCTCACAGCCTCATTTTCACATAATATTCAAAATGGAGTCTAACCTGACTAAGGTCTATTGCATTAAAGTTTAAGAATTTGATACAATGTACTGATTGTGTAAATGTCGTTCTGCAGAAATCTGCTGCTACAATAAAGAGTAAAGAAAACTGACAAAAGATATTGTTGAAAAATTATAGAGGAGAATCGACATCTTCCAGCACACAGAACTAGTGTGACAGTCTTAAAAACAGAGTATGGGAATTAAACTAAGTGCCTGATGTAGCATTTCAGTCTTTTCTCTTTCTGTCTTCAGTCTGTGGAGTTGCAGTATTACAGAGAAACAGAGTCTCATCCTGACTTCAGCTCTGAAATCAAACCCATCACACCTAAGAGATCTGGACCTCTGGAGGAATAAAATAGAAAACACAGGAGTGAATCACGTATGTGACATATTGAAGGATTCACACTGTAAACTGGAGAAACTGAGGTCAGTAACATTCACATACATCAATCATAATTCTTAAAATCACTTCTACAGTTTAAACCAAGACACTGAGTTCACAGTTTTGGTGATTTTCAATTGGAAGTGAGCATCCTTATGCCCTTCTTACTCTGATAGTTCTTGAAATGGAGACTTTAAGGGCATCAGGGCCAGGGCCGGTTCTAGCCCTTTGGTTGCCCTAGGCGAGATTGAGTTTTGCGCCCCCCACCCCCCTTAAAAATACTTACAAATGAAAAGTATTTATTAAACTAAACAAAAATGCTCTTATAGTTACTCCAAAACTTCAACAAGCAAATTATGACTTGAAGGATCAACTGTAATAAATTGTTCATACAAATGCTACAAAGAACGTTCAATGATATTTCTATCATCCTACATAGTTGCATTAAACAAATACATTTTGTCTGACCATGTAACTTGTAGTATATAAAATAAATAACAATTACTACCACCACTACTATTATTACTAATCTATTAGGCTGCTACAAGGCTAAGGGGGTTTTGGGGGTATGCCCCCCGTAAGAAAATTTTGTGCATTTTAATGTTAAATTCATCAATCTGGTGCACTTTGAGAGTTCAAAATTAAAAGCTCCAACCCATATTCAGTGTGCAAATTGAACAAAGAAAAATTCAAACCTCTTTTAGTTGCAGTGTCTGTCTACATTACACTGCTACATAATAATAGTTATAATATTAATCCCATGACAGTAATAGCCATAGGCTATTATTAAATAAAGGAAATTAGTAGTCATAATTAGTTTTGTTACTTGGAAGTAACCCAGCGCCGCCAATTAAACATAACAAAACAAAACGAATGGGCCGATGTAAGAGTTTTATGGGCCACTAAGACAAAAAATAATATTAATAATAAAAGTATGAGATGTATCGGCCCAAAAAGCACGTCGGCCCACCGGGAATCTCCCGGTAGTCTCGATGGCCAGCATGACTGTGCACAATACTAAGTAAATTTATTTCGTTTGACACCTTAATGTAGGGTGACCATATTTTGATTGCCAAAAACCAGGACACTCGGCCCGGCAAACAGATACTCAAATGATACTCGAAGTTTACTAAAAGATGCCTTATTAATTTCAATACATTTAAAGTAGGCTATGCCTCCTCTGTATGGATAGAAAATTGTTATATTACAAGAGACAAATTCAGATAGGCTTCTCAGAGGTTACTCAACATGTTTTATTATGACAGGTTTCAAAAATAATGAATGAAATAATGATAGAAATAATGTCTCTTCTGTATTAGAAAAATAAATATATAAATAATAAATAACTAAAAGAAATACCTCCAAATTGAACAAAAATAGCTCTCACAAACTTACAAAAACGAACTAACAAAATATATTTATATCTTTAGTTCTCTTCCTCTTTATCCTGTTTTTCTTCCTCATCCTCCTTGTTTGCCCATCTATATTTTACTGTAGAGCTGATCTTTCCCAGCATTTATTTGAAAACCAAGACATTTTCATCACTTTATAAAAAACAGCCGGACGGCCAGGACAGGATGTGAAAACAGGACATGTCCTGGGAAAACAGGACTGTTGGTCACTCTACCTTAATGGCTGTTGCCAGGGCCGGCCCGTGGCATAGGCAGTATAGGCAAATGCTAAGGGCGCCAGTGCCTTATACCCTAGGGGGGGCGCCAGAGCCGCGTAAGGAACTTTCCGCTTTTATTGTACTTCATTAACAGTGTCACTGCAACGAGTGGAGCAATTACATAAGCCTGCCAGTGGCGCAAAAAGTGGGTATACCGGTATGTGTAGCGGAGTAGGCGCCCTCATAAGATTTCATCATAGAATTTTGACAGGGGACCCCCCTCCAATAATATCGCGAGCGGGCGCGGGTGCCGTGAGCGCTGAGCGAACAGGCACGAGTAGTGAGTTGTCGTCGAAAAAGATGGATAAAGCAAAAAAGCGGATGGGGGCTCGCAAAAATCAATCTCGCCTAGGGCAACCAAAGGGCTAGAGCCGGCCCTGGCTGTTGCTTTCTCCGTTTTCGTCCCTGTGCACCAGAGGGTTTCGATCAACGCGCCAGCAGCTGAGCACTTGCCTAACGTAACGTAACGTAAACCCCCATCCCCCCCGTTAGGAAATGATCGACAATAATCATAAATTCAATCTAATAATCAGGTTGACAAGTAATTAAACGTGTGGCTGAGGGGGCGCCTTAGGATGATCATGTTTAATAAACATGTTTTTGTTTCTCTTGTCATTCTAATTCTGTGATTAATGGGAAGTAGGTCAAGCTACGCGCCCCCAACACATTTGTCGCCCTAGGCAACCGCCTAGTTCGCCTATAGCAATCGCCGGCCCTGATCAGGGCTTTTGCGTGTCATAATGAAGCTGTTTGAAACACATTTGATGAAGACAAAGACAATGTACTTTCCTCATTATCTTCACTTGGAGTATTACCATGACAACGCAGTATAGCGTCCAGCAGCCCATTAGCTTTTCTTACAATAACATTCTTACAACAATATGATTTTTGCAAATAAATATACATTTTGTAATGAAGCTTTTAAAATATGTGTTATGTGTGTGTGTGGGTGCGTTGCTGCGTTCCTTCTCTGCTCTCAAATGTATAAAACCTTGCCATTCTTCTTTGGACACTGGTATAGTCACATTTACCCAGGGGTGTCAAGTAACGAATTACAAATACTCACGTTACTGTAATTAAGTAGTTTTTTTTCAGAAATTGTACTTTTTTGAGTAGTTTAAAAATTGTGTAATTTTACTTTTACTTGAGTACATTTTAAGTAATGTATCGGTACTTTTTCTCCGCTATTTTCCTTCTGTTTGTGGTCGTTACTCGTTACATGCTTGTTTTAATTTTATTTTATTTTTATCCATCAACGTGATTGGATCGAGTAATCGGTCTCGTGACTGTCATCAAATCAAATTAAGCATAGAAAACTTTAACCGCCTATTCCTGCTGTTACTCGTGACTGTGGAAGCAGGGCCGGCTCTAGCCCTTTGGTTGCCCTAGGCGAGATTGATTTTTGCGCCCCCCCCCCCCTTTAAAAATAATGAGTATTTATTTAACTAAACAAAAATGCTCTTATAGTCACTCCAAAACTTCAACAAGCAAATTATGACTTGAACTGTAATAAATTGTTTATACAAATGCTACAAAGAACGTTCAAGGATATTTCAATCATCCTACATAGTTGCATTGTACAAATACATTTTATCTGACCATGTAACTTGTAGTAGATAAATGACAATTACTACCACCACTACTATTATTACTAATCTATTAGCCTGCTACTAGGGGGATTCGGGGGCATGCTCCCCCGTAAGAAAATTTTGTGCATTTTAATGTTAAATTCATCAATCTGGTGCACTTTGAGAGTTCAAAATTAAAAGCTCCAACCCATATTCAGTGTGCAAATTAAACAAAGAAAAATTCAAACCTCTTTTAGTTAGTGTCTGTCTACATTACATAATAATAGTTATAATATTAATCCCATGATAATACTCATATATTGTAAAACAATGCACTGAAAAATAAAGGAAACTTTCATAAGTTTTGTAATTTCTATACTAATAGAAAGAGTATTTTTCTATACTTCACATTAAAGGTGTGATTGGGCCAGCCCAGTGTCAATCAAGAAAACAACCAATGGGCCGCTGATCTACGCGTTTCATGCGGTGTCAGAAAAAAAGCTAACGCTGACTTTTTTTTGACCAATGCATTACACCAGCACTAACCCAGCGCCGCCGATTAAGCAAAACAAAACAAAACAAAACGATTGGGCTATTTCTATTTTATCCCCCGGCCGCTTTTTTGCTTTATCCATCTTTTTCGACGACAACTCACTACTCGTGCCTGTTCGCTCAGCGCTCACGGCGCCCGCGCCCGCTCGCAATATTATTGGAGGGGGGTCCCCTGTCAAAATTCTGTGATGAAATCTTATGAGGGCGCCTACTCCGCTACACATACCGGTATACCCACTTTTTGCGCCACTGGCAGGCTTATGTAATTGCTCCACTCGTTGCAGTGTTAATGAAGTAGCCTACAATAAAAGCGGAAAGTTCCTTACGCGGCTCTGGCGCCCCCCCTAGGGTATAAGGCGCCGGCGCCCTTAGCATTTGCCTATACTGCCTATGCCACGGGCCGGCCCTGTGTGGAAGTGCATTCTTCAATCCAGATATCAGCGTCTTCCTCTAATATGCTAAGGTACATTTCTGCTTAATATGATATTTATATAGGCTGGCCTGTCTACAGGGCCTAACATTTGGTCTGAGGTTGGGGGTATTGCGTGACGAGTTCATAATGCGGTAAATTCCCGCTCCCATTTACTTCACAATCACATTATAGAGAGACTCGCGTCACGATCTGTGCAATGCCGCGTCTCGCGCTCGCCATGCCGTCAGATTCAGAATCAGTGCACTCTATGAACCATGGCGTTAACTTGAACTGCATTTCTGTCAGTGCGTGACTACAGCTCGTTAATAAACAACGTTTTTTGATTGATCCATTATACAATCCGTCTTCATTTGGCAAGTGCACTTGCGCAAAAACATTTTTCATGTTCAACTTTTGTTTTTTTGTGTGTGGATGCTGCTGATAAAACAGCTTCACCGAGACTACAAAGAGACATGCATTTGTGTGTGTGTGTGTGTGTGTGTGTGTGTTTGTTTGTTTCTTATGTAAAAGTTTCCTGGATATAACTTCCCTATTTAATGCAAAATTTTCCTTACAAATTATATTATCAGCATTACAATGTGAGTAAATGTAGCCGTGTAAAATGTAAGGGATGATGCCACCCTTCTAGAACAATGTGCATTTACGTTTAAATTGTAACATATTTAATAGCATGGAATTAAAGTGTGTAATTAGTGTTAGCTCACTATCTTAGCCTTTTTCAGTGCATTAGGTGAGGTAATTGATAATATTAGTGATTCTCATTTATCAAAACACTAACATTGGTACCGTTTTGGAGAGAAATTGGGTATTTTTTAATCTCTCTATTTAACCCATCTCATGGTGTGTGATGCTGAACTATCATGAGTTTCTAAAGGTTTTTGAATTCTTTGCACAGTTATGAATATTGATATTTTATGTGCAACAATAGCATGCTCAGGCCCAGTGGCCTTTCGCCTAATTTTAAATGCTTTTTTTCCCCAAATAATATGATTTAAATGGTGATGAGTGTACTGATTTGATGCATTTTAAAAAGATGGATGATAGATATTCTTCAATCTTTCTGACAAAGAACAAAATATAATGTGAATTACAGTATGTGCAATTTTTTTTAATTTATAAATTGTAGTGCACAGTGTTTATTATAAGGGGTAGAATCCGCAGCTCAGTACTCACTACTCATGAGTACTTTTAAATAAGCTACTTTTTTACTCTTACTCAAGTAGTTTTTTGGACAAGTACTTTTTACTCTACTCACACTACATTTTTTGGAATGTAATGGTACTTTTACTTGAGTATGTTTTTTCAGTACTCTTTCCACCACTGCATTTACCTTACATGTCTACAATTAAAAACATTTGTTACCTATTAACTTATTTAAACTTCATATGAAATTCAAGATGAAAATGTGTGTAATAGGACTATATATCACAAAACAAAACAACCTGAATTATTCTGATCATATGTTTACTCAAACTCTCCCGTCATCTGTATTTAAAATGAACCACGAGGACTCGTCACCTTGGGTCACATGATCATAAATTATAAAATTACTCCCTTGAAGTGACCATAATGCTGTCAGGATACAGGCACGGAGACAGAGGTAAGTGAATCCAAACACAGCTTTATTTAATGTGACACAAGTGCAAGGTGAGTATTCAAAGTTCAGGTGCAGATTCGGTGAAGATCACTCCGTGCGGGGCAGATTACAGGTGAGCATGTCCTCTTCAGGTTAGTTGATGTCAAGCAGTTACAGTTCATTAATACTTGTCTTTTCTCTTTCAGATGCAGTCATGAGCAAGCAAACTCGGCGTGAACACAGGAAGCTCAGGAGAATACAGGATCTCGGGAAACATGGATTCAGACAGGATTTCTGGAGACAGCGGAATAAGGATACAGAGGTTAGTGTTTCACAGGTGAGTATACGTTACTTGGCAGGATATGTATGAATCAGAGACTTCAGGAGACAATGGATAACGGTCTGTTCCTGTTGGAGGCTTGACAATGACTGATCTCACAGTGAGTGTTTTTATGAGCTGGTTGATGAGGCTTGCTGATTGTGAACAGGTGCAGGTGATTAGAATTCTGGGGAGAGTGATCGTTGTGTGGTGAGGGATGTTGAGTCTGATTGGTTCCTGACATTACCCCCCCCTCCAGAGTCCGCGCCAGCGGACCTTGGACCCCGACGTCGTGGAGGTCTACCTCTGGGCCATGGTGCAGGTTTGTCAGGATGTTGAGCGTGGAATTCAAGGAGTAGATTGGGATCAAGGATATCGCTCCGAGTTATCCAACATCTTTCCTCTGGTCCATACCCCTCCCAATCTATCAGGTACTCAAGTTGACCACCTTGACGTCGAGAGTCCAATATCTCCTTTACCGAATAAATGGATTCTGGTTCAATAGGTGGTATCGGGGGGTTATCTTCAGGAACCGGTTCTGTTGAAGAGCTGGGTATAGGTGGGTGATGAGGTTTCAGGAGGGAGACATGAAACGTGGGATGGATCCGATGCTGAGCAGGGAGACGAAGTTGATAGGTGACTGGGTTGATTTGTTTTTCGATGGGGAATGGTCCGATGTACTTGGGGTTGAGTTTGCGGCAAGGTTGACGTAGGCGGATGTCTTTCGTAGAAAGCCAGACCAATTGTCCAGGTTGGTAGTCAGGGGTTTGACGGCGACGAGCATCTGCGAAATGTTGCTGGTGATTTACTGCTTGCTGAAGATGATGATGGGTTTGATTCCAGACTCTTTTGCTTTCTCTAAACCATTTATTGACCGCTGGTACTTCCGATGGTTCACCGGACCAAGGGAACAATGGAGGCTGATAGCCCAGAACACACTGGAAGGGAGTTAATTGCGTGGATGACTGCCTGAGGGAGTTTTGTGCATATTCTGCCCAAATCAAATACAGACTCCAGATGTTCTGATTGGAGTGGCAGAACGTACGCAAGAAACGACCAACATCTTGGATCTTTCGTTCGTTTTGTCCATTTGTTTGTGGATGATACCCTGATGATAGGCTTACAGTCATGTTCATAAGAGTGAAGAATGCTCGCCAAACTCGGGAGATAAATTGGGGTCCTCTGTCGGACACAATGTCTTCTGGAATACCGAAGTTTCGAAAGACGTGTTCCATCAACAACTCAGCGGTGACAAAAGCCGTAGGAAGACCTTTCAGGGGAATTAATCTACAAGCCTTGGAGAATCGATCGATGGCTACTAGGATACAGGTGTTGCCTTCAGAGATGGGAAGATCAGTGACGAAATCGACCCCGATGTGGGACCAGGGTCTATGTGGAACAGGAAGGGGTACTAGTTTACCCGCTGGAAGATTTCTGGGGACTTTTGACATGGCACAGGGAATACATCCTTGCACGAACGCTGTGATGTCCTGTTGCATGTTGGGCCACCAATACTTGAGTTGGAGAGTTGAGGAAGTCTTGCTTACTCCGGGATGACCTGTGCCTACAGAGTAGTGAGCAGATGAAATCAGGGAGTTGCGGAAATCTTCAGGCTCGTAAATCTTTCCGGGGGGACATCCTGGGATTCTAGGTTGTTGTCGTGATAATTCCAGCAGTTGTTCGTTGATTTCCCACTGGATAGGGTTGACAAATAACCTCTCAGGTAGGATGGTTTCAGGTTCTTCTAGGGATGTCCCGATCCGATCCACAGCATTGGTATCGTGCCGATACTGGCCCAGAACGCTAGATCGGAGATCGGAGGGGAGAAAAAAATATGATCCGATACCTATCCAACAATGCTTGAATATAGCATTTCCCTTGCTGCGACATCCAATTAAGCGGCGCATATTGGGCGGTTTTGCAATCTATTTTGCAGGCAAAAAATGGCGACCCTCTTGAAAAATGACTTCTTTCGGCGACCCTCTGTTCAGCAGGCAGTCTGTCTCACTCACTCACGCACGCACACACACACACATCTCTGGCTGACGTGCCCCCTAAACTCACAACAGACACTCCATCCCACTACCTTCGGTGTACTATAAACACGGTTTTGCAATCTGTCTCCTCAGTTTATAAACCGTATGCTATAAACTGTATGCTACACAGGATTTGACGCAAAACCCCTTAGACCTCAGAGGGTTAAACCACGGCCATAAACAGCAAGGAGAGCTCTTTCATTCCAACCACTCCCTGAGGCTAGAGTTCGAAATTCGATAGAATACTCTGAGACAGATTTCTTATCTTGTCGAAGCTGCATCAATTTATCGCTGACGGATGAATCACTGACTGGTTGTCCAAATACTTCTTTGAAATGGTTAACAAAGCTCTGCAATGATGTGGTAACCTCAGTTTCCTTTACCCACAACGACTCAGCCCATCTCAATGCGGATCCAGATAACTGTTGAATGATGAAAGAGATTTGTGAGCGATCTGTAGGATATAAATGAGGTTGCTATTCAATGGCGAGTGAACACTGCAACAGGAATCCGTTGCAGTCTTCCGCCCGGCCGGAGAATGGCGCTGGTCGGGAGGTGGAGTTAGCGATGCAGACCAGCGTGGGAGCGGGGTTAGCGGAAGCGCTGGCTGCTTGTGGGAGCGAATTCGCCACATTGGTTGCAGGTTGCACTGGAATGGCAGCGGTTGGCGGCTGTGCTGGATCCATACCGTCGAATATTTGTTTCTTTCGGTCAAGCCTTCTGTCAGGATACAGGCACGGAGACAGAGGTAAGTTAATCCAAACACAGCTTTATTTAATGTGACACAAGTGCAAGGTGAGTATTCAAAGTTCAGGTGCAGATTCGGTGAAGATCACTCCGTGCGGGGCAGATTACAGGTGAGCATGTCCTCTTCAGGTTAGTTGATGTCAAGCAGTTACAGTTCATTAATACTTGTCTTTTCTCTTTCAGATGCAGTCATGAGCAAGCAAACTCGGCGTGAACACAGGAAGCTCAGGAGAATACAGGATCTCGGGAAACATGGATTCAGACAGGATTTCTGGAGACAGCGGAATAAGGATACAGAGGTTAGTGTTTCACAGGTGAGTATACGTTACTTGGCAGGATATGTTTGAATCAGAGACTTCAGGAGACAATGGATAACGGTCTGTTCCTGTTGGAGGCTTGACAATGACTGATCTCACAGTGAGTGTTTTTATGAGCTGGTTGATGAGGCTTGCTGATTGTGAACAGGTGCAGGTGATTAGAATTCTGGGGAGAGTGATCGTTGTGTGGTGAGGGATGTTGAGTCTGATTGGTTCCTGACAAATGTTGAGTTCACACTGGACAACTTTAGCCCAGATTTTCACTCGGCGACAGATTTTGCAAAATCACTGACAAATGCCTGAAATCGGGGGGAAATCAATAGTTCTTGAAATGGAGACTTAAAGGGCATCAGGGCTTTTGCGTGTCATAATGAAGTTGTTTGAAACACACTTGATGAAGACAAAGACAATATACTTCCCTCATTATCTTCACTTGGAATGTTACCATGACAACGCAGTATAGCGTCCAGCAGCCCATTAGCTTTTCCTGCATTAACAATTTTACAATAATATGATTGTTGCAAATAAATATACATTTTATAATGAAGCTTTTAAAATATGCTTTATGTGTGTGTGGGTGTTCTCTTCTCTCAAATTTATAAAAACTTGCCCTCTCTTTTTTGCAGGGTTCCCGCGGTGTCTTTAAATTTAAGGCCTTAAAACATCTTAAAAACGGCCAGATTTTCATCCGAGGTCTTAAATTTAATTTAGTCAGGACTAAAAAAGGTTTTACCCTCGTTCATTTCCAGAAATGCTGGCTCCAGAAAATTATTACAAAGTAGCAAAAAAGTATCGAGTCGTAGCCTACAAAGCGGAGCTCTAGAGCAGGGGTCTCCAGTACTCGTAGCTCGTGTCCTGATTGGAGGTAGCTCGCCGAGGGGCCGTTCACATATCGCGTCTTTTGCGCGCTGTTGTAAACTTCTTCCTTCTTCAGTGTAGAAAAACTCAGAAGCGAAAACCAGGAGACTTATTTAAGCAGGATTCTTTATTTGCTGTAGTCTGCTTCGTACCCAAGTCAAGTCAAGTCTAACTAAGGGAACTTTACATTGTAGTTTATATACATTTCAAGGGGGAGGGATTACATTGTGATGAACAAAGCATGTAAATGAGCTGAGACATGAGAACAGAACGGTGCAGGACTTCTCGCACTGAGACGAGAACTCCAAGACAAACGGTCTCAGTAATAAAATAGCAGGTGTTCAAACTTGCTCAGCATGAGTTTCACCCGGTGAGACAATGAGAACAGGAAAAGCCTAGCCTTCTCGTATTGAGACGGGACAGTCAGGAATATCCCGCTGGGAACCCCTACCGTTTGCAAAGATTTCCTGGTCTCATCATTTATAAACTTTCTCAATATAAAATACTATTGTATTAGAAATCTAAATTAAACATTTAAATAAAATTTGTAATCCTACAGCGCTCAAGTTAGTTCTAATGTAGGCGAGCAGCAAGCGTGCTCATAATTGAAGCGACACGCTCATTTTTTCCAGGCGCAGCGAGATCAGAATGCCACAAACACACTGCAGGTCATGTGACAAGAACCAACCAATCAGCTGCACCCTTTCCGTAACAACATTAAAAGCTCAGTCAACATGAAGGATGGGGGTGCACCCAAACACCATGGGTGTTCTTCTCTTCTCCGTAAATAAATCTTGTAGCAGAGCTACAGCAAGCGTTTTTCAGTGGTGGAAATCCATTAGCTACTAAAACTTCTTTGTCAGTGCATGGTTGCATAGCAACGACAGACGCCATGGGAAAATCAGACCGACTGTACTATTAATAATAAAAGATAAACTAATGTGCATTGTAAATGTCAGTAATTTATAATTTTTGACTCATTCTTTTTATAAAAAATGATTTAAAGGCTGAAATATGTGAGGTTTATCTTTTTATGAAGCCTTTTTTGTCAAAACTTTATTTGAACTTGTATTTGAGACTGGCTCAGAACAGATTTGAATGAGATGCAAGTATTGTTTCTATACATTTCTACTTAAGATTTTTGCTAGAATCATTAACGTTTTGTTGTGTATGTGGGACTAAATGATCAGTGCAGGTGTGTGTGTGTGTGTGTGTGTGTCTTCACATAATGACTGTTTAATGTTTTTGTTTTTTGATTTTCTTCCTGGCTTCACATTTCTTTAAGCAATACTTTACATCTCAGTCATTCACACACTGGAGTTTCAATTAAGGGATTTGGCTTTCATTTAACACTAAATGCTATTCATAAAAATAGAATACTAACTTGGTTTTAAAAAAATGACTGCCAATTTATCAGTGCACATGAACTTTACTTTGTACATTGTTGAAACCACCAGGATGTTGCAGCTCCTATCAGACTTGTGATGTGAGCGTTTTAAAAATGCTCAAAATGTAGCAAGAAATTTTCAAATATATTACCTCTGTTACATTTTCTGCAAAAGCAAAATATAATGTTTACATTTTTACTTAAGCATACTTATAATTTTCTTTCTTTTTTTTGACAAAAAACAATTTCTTAAATCTCAACTATATATTTGAAATTGATTTGTGCTTAAATTTTTATTTATTTTATTTTATTTATTCATGTTAGTAGATAACATGTTGCAAGACACCCTTTTAAAATCTGGCCATCGTTTTTAATGGTATTATTTTAATGTTTATGTAAACAAAAAGTGCATATTGATGCTAATTTTATTAGCAATTTTATATAGTTCGACATAAAAATTGGTGAATTGATTTAATTGTGTAGTGTTAGTACTTTTTGAACATGATTCTGTGATAACCGTAGTCATTTTTCTGATGATTGAATTAATTGAAATAAAATGATTTTTTTTGAATTTCTTAGATTTGAATATTTTTTTTGGTAATGCAAAGGTCATTTGGTAGGCCTTAAATTTCAGTCTTTATGGTCTTAAAATGTCTTAAAAAGGTCTTAAATTTGACTTACTGAAACCTGCAAGAACCCTGTCTTTGGACACTGCAGATATAGTCACATTTACCTTACATCTGCTATTAAAAACATTTCTTACCTGTTAAGTTATTTAAACTTCATATGAAATTCAAGATGAAAATGTGTGTATTAGGCCTATATATCACAAATAAAACCACAGATCCCTGCAGATCCCTGTTCCTACAGATCGTGTCTCCTAGGCCATTGAAGGGCGCAAAAAATCAGTTTGGAATTTGTCCTTAATTTGTTATGAAGATGCTATAACTTTGCAAAATTAAGTTTTTGTTTTTTTTTCTCATTTCTCCAAATGTAGCTTAAGCTGCTGTGAAATGACGGATGAAGGTTATTCTGCTGTGACTTCAGCTCTGAAATCAAACCCATCACACCTGAGAGATCTGGACCTGAGTAGGAATAAACTAGGAGACTCAGGAGTGAGAAACCTCAGTGATCTACTGATGAACCCACAATTCAAGCTGGAAAAACTAGAGTTAGTAACATTATACAGCATACATTATGCAACATTCTATACAGCAGTTCTGTTTACAGTTTATTTTAAGACAACAGGACTCAAGTAATAGTGTTTATAGCTCTGCACCTTCTGTTACACTTTATTTAAAATGTCTTTTAACTAGTAGTAAATCTTAGTACACTGCTATATAATACAGTTTTTCTAACAGCCTAATTTTTATCCACATAAAATCAAATATGTCATCTAACCTGACTAAGGTCTATTGTGTTAAATGTGAAGAATGTACTGATTGTGTAAATGCAGAAAATAAATTTACTGCTACAATAAAGAGTAAAGAAAAGAGACATAAAAGAAATAGAAGAAAAATGAAAGAGAATAAACAACATCTTCCAGCACACAGAACTAGTGTGACAGTTGAAAACAGATTATGGGAATTAAACTAAGTGCCTGATGTAGCATTTCAGTCTTTTCTCTTTCTGTCTTCAGTCTGTGGAGTTGCAGTATTACAGAGAAACAGAGTCTCATCCTGACTTCAGCTCTGAAATCAAACCCATCACACCTGAGAGATCTGTACCTCGGGAAGAATAAAATAGAAAACACAGGAGTGAATCACGTATGTGACATATTGAAGGATTCACACTGTAAACTGGAGAAATTGAGGTCAGTAACATTCACATACGACAGTGGTTCTCAAAGTTCTCTTATGGACATAAACCACATTTTGTTTAATATTAATATTTCTGTAGTTCAGAATCACGTGAGTGAGTGAGTGAGTGAGTGAATGGGTGAATGTGAGGCAATATGTAAAGCGCTTTGGTGGCCATTGGGTCTGTGAAAGTGCTATATAAATGCAGTCCATTTACCATCAGGAATAAAAATATCTCTCTTTCTCTCGATGAGAAACCGCTAAGTTATATCACGTGACGTTACTCTGGACGGATATTAATGAGCAAAACATACGCGCCTGATCAAAGCTTATTAGTTTCTGTTATTGGTAAGTTCCAATACTCCTAGATGACCAATAATAGCTTTGCTATTAACTGATATACGATGGTAATAATCTGTACAATATTGTCAAGTCAAGTCAAATATATTTATATAGCGCTTTTCACAATACAGATTGTATCAAAGCTGCTTCACAGTATCAATCAAAACAACTTAACAATGTTTGTTTATTACTGGAAAAAAGACATCCAAGTTTGGTAGAGCTGATCAATGGTATGATCGGTTAATTAATTTGAATATCCCCAACTGAGCAAGCCAAAGGCAACAGTGGCAAGGAACCGAAAAACTCCATCCAGTGACCTAATGGTGTCCTAACACCCCATCAGATGACCCAATGGAGAAAAAAAACCTTGGGAGAACCCAGGCTCAGTCGGGGGCCAGTTCTCCTCTGGCATTTATGAACTAGAGGCCGAATTTACAGTAATTGTAAGATAAAAAATGTATATGAATGCCTGGCTAAATAGATGTGTCTTCAGTCTAGTTTTAAACTGGGAGAGCGAGTCTGAGCTACGAACAATATCAGGAAGGCTATTCCAGAGCTTCGGAGCTAAATGTGAAAATGCTCTGCCTCCTTTGGTGGATCTGGATATCCTAGGAATGACCAGAAGCCTCGAATCTAGTGATCTTAAAGAGAGCGATGGATTGTAAGGCGATAGAAGATCCATTAAATAGACTGGAGCTAAACCATTTAGAGCTTTATAAGTCAAAAGCAATACCTTGTATTTAATACGGAACTTTATAGGTAACCAATGAAGTGATGATAAAATCGGTGTTATATGATCATATTTTCTTGATCTAGTAAGAACTCTAGCAGCTGCATTTTGGACTAACTGTATCTTGTTTATTGAAGATGCAGGACAACCAGCTAATAAAGCATTACAGTAATCTAGTCTCGAGGTCATGAATGCATGAACTAACTTTTCTGCATCAGAGACTGATAGCATATTACGTAGCTTAGCAATGTTTCTAAGGTGGAAAAAGGCAGTTTTTGTAACATATGAAATATGCTTTTCAAAAGACAGGTTGCAGTCTAATGTAACACCCAGGTCTTTTACTGTAGCGGATAAAGAAACAGGGCATCCTACTATGTTAAAGTCGTGCTGTGAAAGGTTTTGTTGACGGTTTTTAGAACCGATAAGTATTACCTCTGTCTTGTCTGGATTTAATAAAAGAAAATTACGCGTCATCCAATCTTTTATATCTTTAACACAATCTGTCAATTTGGATAATTTAGCGTATTCATCTGGCCGCGATGAAATATATATTTGAGTGTCATCAGCATAACAATGGAAACTAATTCCATGTTTCCTTAGAATATTACCAAGTGGCAGCATATATATTGAGAATAATAAAGGGCCTAACACAGATCCCTGCGGCACTCCATAGTTTGCCGAAGTTATAATCGATTTTTCTCCATTTAAGTAGACGAAATGGTAGCGGTCAGATAAGTATGACCTGAACCAGCTTAATGCTTGTCCTTGAACACCAGTGTAATTTTGTAGTCGATCTAAGAGTATTGTGTGATCTATAGTATCGAACGCAGCACTAAGATCAAGTAAAACTAGTACTGAGATACAGCCTTGGTCCGAAGCTAAAAGTAAATAATTTGTGATTCTAACAAGCGCAGTTTCAGTGCTATGATGTGGCCTGAATCCAGACTGAAACTTTTCATAGATGTCGTTTTCTTGCAAGAAAGAGCCGAGTTGAGCGGACACAACTTTTTCTAATATTTTTTACATAAAAGGAAGATTCGAAATGGGTCTGTAATTTGCTAGGTTATTTGGATCTAATTGTGGTTTCTTAATAAGAGGTTTTATAACTGCCAGCTTGAACGTTCTTGGAACATGACCTAAATATAAAGATAAGTTAATAATATTGAGAAGAGGCTCTTCCACTATAGGTAACACTTCTTTCAGTAGTTCAGTTGGTATAGGATCTAATAAACATGTTGTTGTTTTAGATGAAGTGATAAGTTTATTTAACTCTTTTTGTTCTATAGTTGTAAAGCTTTGTAATTGTTCTTGCGGGGTGATAATTGCGGCCGAATTATAAGGCGCGAGCAAAGATCGAACGTTTACGATTTTGATTCTGATGCTTTCAATTTTCTCGGTGAAGAAGTTCATGAAATCATTACTACTAAACTGTAACGAGGTATTTTGTTCAGACGACGTCTGTTTATTTGTTAGTCTAGCCATGGTATTAAATAAAAACCTTGGATTATTTCGGTTGTTTTCTATTAATTTGCTGAGGTGCTCAGCCCTGGCCGTTTTAAGTGCCTTTTTATAAAGTGACATACTGTCTTTCCACGCGATTCTAAAGACCTCTAAATTAGTTTTTTTCCATTTACGCTCTAAATTGCGGGTTTCTCTCTTTAAAACATACGTAGTATTATTGTACCATGGTGCTATACTTTTTTCTCTGACCTTTTTTAATCTAATGGGTGCAACAATATCCAATGTTCTAGAGAGAATGGTGCTCATAGTGCTAGTTAGTTCGTCTAATTCATCTGTTTGTTTGGGTTCAGGCAGCAGCTGAGACAGATCAGATAAGCTATTTGAGAAATGATCTATGGTGGATGGACGAATTGTTCTACCTGGTCGATAACGTGGCGCAGCATGACATATTGCAGCAGTGCGTAATATGCAAGTTA
This sequence comes from Gila robusta, assembly GCA_030770095.1. Lineage (NCBI taxonomy): Eukaryota > Metazoa > Chordata > Actinopteri > Cypriniformes > Leuciscidae > Gila > Gila robusta. The sequence goes on from JAVALU010000749.1 coordinate 203,659, forward strand.
CCAAGTAGTGGTCAGTGACATCATCACTTTGTGGAATGATATCTATATCGGTTGGATCGGTTCCATATGATATAATTAAATCGAGTGTATGATTAAGACGATGAGTTGGTCCAGTGACGTTTTGCTTGACCCCGAAGGAGTTTAATAAATCTGTAAACGCAGCCCCTAACGCATCATTTAAATTATCTACGTGTATGTTAAAATCTCCAACAATTAATGCTTTATTGACGTTGACCAAAAGATCTGATAGAAAGTCAGCAAACTCTTTTAGGAAATTGGCGTAAGGCCCTGGAGGTCTATATACGGTAGCCAATGCTAGAGATAATAGGGATTTTTTTCTTACATCTAAGAGCGTAACATTTAGCACAAGCACTTCAAACGAATTAAACCTATGACGAGTTTTTTGAGTAACATTAAGGATATCTCTGTAGATTGTTGCAACACCGCCGCCATGACCGATCAGACGGGGCTCATGCTTATAACAGTATCCTGGCGGAGTAGACTCATTTAGACCGAAATAATCATTTGGTTTAAGCCAGGTTTCAGTAAGGCACAGAACATCGAAATTATTATCTGTGACCATTTCATTTACAATAACCGCCTTAGGTGTGAGCGATCTAATGTTTAGAAGACCTAGCTTTAGAAATTGTTTTTGTTCACTAATAGCGAGATTTTTTGTTTTAATAACAATTAGATTTTTTCTAGATCCCGCAGTAGATTTATTATTTGATCTTAGTAAACGAGGAATAGACACAGTTTCTATGCAATGTTCTACACTAGTATTAATATCAATTAAATTGGTGCAGTAGAGACTGTGATTTGGATTTTTGGTTACTAGTCAAATGGTATTTAACATCTTGGAGATGTTATCCGACAGAAGATCTGTAAGCCATCAGCGCGGAAGAGCCTTGGTCGCTCCCAAAACAGATTCCAATTATTTACAAAAATCAGTTTCTGCTCATTGCACCATGACAATAACCATTCATTTAGCGCGATATAGATAACCGATATAGATATCATTCCACAAAGTGATGATGTCACTGACCACTACTTGGTAACTTGAATATTACGCTGTGCTCAATATTGTGCTCAATATTGTGAGCACAGTGTATATCGTTAGTGAACGTGTATATATCTATAAGCTAACACTGGTATCTCACCAAGACACCTGCCCTGTTCTCCACTGGTTCTCCTCACATACAACCAGAGATGGGTAGTCCAGGGGTCAGAAAGTAAAAGTCCTGCCATATGTTTATTCCACCCATGAACTCAGCCAGATGATTTCTATCTCCTGGCTGAAAAACTGCTAATTAGCAAATCCAGGTGATTGGAACAAAATACTGAGGACTTTTACTTTCTGAATCTGGACTTGTAAATTCAAGTGTCTTTCATGTCTGGAATGGATGTATTCTTGAGTCTATAAGGTAACAATAATCGAATAAGATAACCTTCTTTGAAATGGGTTTGGCTAAAAGAAAATTTTGGTTTCGTCTATACTACTAGGTACTTATACTATATTGACTGGGTTAAATAGAATTGCATTACTAAAAAGAGACTAAAATACAATTTTCATTGACTAAAACTAGACTAAATGTCATCAGTTTTCGTTGACTGAAACTTGACTAGACTAAAAAGAGTATGAACGTAACTAAAACTAATAAAAACTAAAATGACAGCTTGACACAAAGACTAGACTAAAACTAAAATTAAAACAGGCCGCCAAAAACAACACTACTTGAAACAATTTTGCTGTCCATCCGTTTAAACAAAAGCAGACTCCTGCTGAGTGGGAAGTTCCAGAATAACGAGAGAATAAAGCCTCTCCAGCCCATTGTGACTTCCAGAATCTCACATCGACATCAGTTGAATGAGTCTCTTGAAGAAAGAAACAATTAACTTTTACTTGCTTTTAGAAAAAGTGCCTTATGTTTAACACATAATACCTTGAACATTTAAAGATAACAGAGAAAAGGACATGAGCTGAGTGGTGTTGTGTATATTGATTTATATCTGTCTGTTAACTTGAGAAAGAAGGGTGAGATCTGATATTTGTCACTTAGATTATTTTTTATTACATATAATCGTAAGATATCTTAGTGCTTAAAGATATCTACTTATTGTTGATTCTGCTTTCACCTTGCCAACTTTGTCCCAACAAACTCTTCCTGTAGTTGTTACCCCTGCTTTCACAGACTAGGCTTTAGTCTAGTCTCAGACTAAAATGTATGTTTGAGCTGTTTTAACTGAAAGCAACTTGCACTGAAATATACTAAAATATGTCAGTGCCATTGTTTTGTTTCCTAATGCACGTTTATAAAAGCTGTTTAAATGTTCTAATTTAACTGAAGCCTACTCCAGGCTTAATCTAAGCCCCGTCTGTGAAACCAGGCCTATGAGTTTTACACCACTGTGAATATATTGTAGACCCATTTTGTTAGATTCCTCCTTACAAAACTGCTTCAGCTAGAGTGAAATATGTAGGCTTTCCAGTATGAACTGGACATTTCAGGTATTGCCATAATGTCACAAGGATGAGTCGTACATCCAAATGCAAGTTTAGCAGTTTATTGTTGACAGACAGAACAGGAGAGTACTCAAAACACCACGTTTAGCAGGCTGGCGACCTGGAAGACAACACTCCGCACGGAGACTAGGACACAGGAACTGTGTGAGAGACACAAACAAGAGTGACGAACCGACACCAAGCACCAACAACTCCAGCGATATAAAGACAACTAACAAGCATAATGATAAGCTGCAGCTGAAGGCTGATAAGTGATCAGCTGGTGCTAAGCAACAAACAGGTAGTAAACACCCACAATCCCACGCCTACAAACACCCCAACAGAAACTCAGAACGAACAGCCGGATTGATGAACCGTGACAGTACCCCCTCCCCTAGGAGTGCCTCCTGGCACTCCCAGGAGAGCTTACCTGACGATTGTAATCATCGATAAGGGAGTGATCCAGTATGTCCTTAGCAGGAACCCAACTCCTCTCCTCCGGACCGTAACCCTCCCAGTCCACCAGGTACTGGAATCCGCGTCCCCTCCGTCTCGAGTCCAGAATACGATTAACCGAATATGTAGGCTCCCCGTGAACGAGTCGCGGCGGTGGGGGAACCGGGGTGGGCGGTTTCAATTTGGAGACATGAAAGGCGGGGTGAATTCTCCTGTATGCTGGAGGAAGTTTGAGGCGGATCGTCACCGGACTAATGATCTTGGTGACAGTGAACGGGCCAATAAATTTAGGAGCTAGCTTATTAGACACGGAACGGAGCGGAATATTCTTAGTAGAAAGCCACACCTTTTGACCCACGACGTACACGGGAGGCCTTGACCGGTGGCGATCGGCCTTAGCCTTGGTGTGCGCCCCCACCTGGAGCAGAGTCTCACGGGCTCTGGTCCAAGTGCGGTGGCACCTCTGGACGAAGGCGTGAGCCGTGGGGACCGCGACTTCGGATTCCAGACTGGGAAAAATAGGTGGCTGGTACCCTACGCTACACTCAAACGGAGATAGGCCCGTGGATGACACTGGTAACGAGTTATGCGCGTACTCCACCCATTAGAGCTTCTGGCTCCAGGAGGAAGGATTCTGAGAAACCAAACATCGCAAAACTCTCTCAAAGTCTTGGTTGGCACGCTCTGTCTGCCCGTTGCTCTGAGGATGAAACCCAGAAGAAAGACTGACACTCGCCCCCAACAAACGACAAAACTCCTTCCAAAATTTGGAAATAAATTGGGGACCCCTGTCAGAGACCACGTCCACCGGGAGGCCATGTAACCGAAAGACGTGGTCTACAACAGCGACCGCTTGGCAGACGGTAATTTGGGCAAGGGAATTAAATGAGCCGCCTTCGAGAACCGGTCCACTACAGTCAAAACGACCGTATTGCCCTGGGAGGGCGGGAGGGCAGTGACAAAATCTAGCGCGATGTGGGACCAGGGTCTCGAAGGGACAGACAGCGGTTGGAGTAACCCATCTGGTGGGCGATTGGAAGTCTTACCACACGCACAGACTGAACATGCCAAAACAAAACTCCGAACGTCACGAGCCATTGAAGGCCACCAGAATCGTTGCTTGACCAAAAAACTGGTGCGACCGACTCCTGAATGACATGCTACATTGGAACAATGACCCCACCGAATAACGTCAGACCGTAACCCCTCCGGTACAAATAAGCGATTCGGTGGACACCCGGGCGGAGGCTTTACCCCTTCTAAGGCCGAGCGGACCTTCGACTCGATCTCCCAAACGAGTGTGAAGACAATGAGTCTCTCGGGAAAAATGCACTCGGGAGTGGACGGGCGAACGGAACGGTCAAAAATGCGAGACAAAGCATGATGTTCTTGGACCCCGGACGATACGATAAGGTAAACTCAAAACGACCGAAAAAAAGTGCCCACCGAGCCTGCCTGGAGTTGAGTCTTTTAGCAGACCTAATATATTCAAGGTTCTTATGATCGGTCCAGACAATAAAGGGTACCCCCGAACCCTCTAACCAATGGCGCCATTCCTCCAATGCTAACTTGACTGCCAGCAACTCTCTGTTACCAATGTCATAATTGCACTCTGCCGGAGATAAACGATGGGAGAAAAACGCGCAAGGATGGATCTTGTCATCCGCAGACGAGCGCTGGGAAAGAACCGCTCCTACCCCCACCTCTGACGCGTCGACCTCCACCACAAACTGACGTGATGTATCAGGGGCAACAAGAATGGGGGCTGAAACAAAGCAGCTCTTGAGGTTGGTAAATGCAGCTTCAGCTACACCCGACCACCTGAACGTCGTCTTGGTGGAGGTCAAGGCAGTCAGAGGCGCGGCTAGTTGGCTGAAATTGCGAATAAAACGCCTGTAAAAAATGGCGAACCCCAGAAACCTCTGTAGGGCCTTACCGGAATCTGGAGTTGGCCAATCCACCACAGCCTTAACCTTGTCGAAATCCATGCGCACCCCCTCGGAGGAGACGATATAACCCAGAAACGGGACCGACTGTGCATGAAACATACATTTCTCCGCCTTGACAAAAAGCCCATTCTCTAAAAGCCTCTGGAGCACTCGTCTGACGTGCTGAACGTGTTCCTGGAGAGAAGAAGAAAATATCAATATGTCATCCAGGTAGACATATATGAACTGGTCTACCATATCTCTCAGCACGTCATTCACGAGTGCCTTGAAAACCACTGGGGAGTAGGACAGCCCAAACGGCATGACCAAATATTCAAAGTGCCCCCTGGGGGTGTTAAAAGCAGTTTTCCATTCATCCCCCTTCCTTATGCGGACCAAATGATAAGCATTACGTAAGTCCAATTTCGTGAAAATGGATGCTCCCTGCAACCTCTGAAAGGCTGAAGACATCAACGGCAAAGGATAAGTATTCTTTACCGTGATGTTGTTCAACCCTCGGTAGTCAATACAAGGTCACAGAGAACCATCCTTCTTCCCCACAAAAAATAACCCTGCCCCCGCTGGAGAAGAGGAAGGACGAATGAACCCGGAGGCTAGAGAATCAGAAATATATTTCTCCATGGCCTCCCTCTCTGGGACAGAAAGTGAGTATAACTTGCCTTTAGGCGGAGACATACCTGGCAGTAAATCTATGGCACAGTCATAGGGATGATGCGGAGGAAGAGAAGCAGCCCGAGACATACTGAACACTTCCTTCAGGTCAAGATACTCACGTGGCACGTTAGATAAATCCGCGTGTTCATCCTGAAACACAGAACAAGACACCGAAGAACACGCAGACAATAAACAAGAAGCATGACAGGATTCATTCCAGGCTAATATGGAGTTCCTGCCCCAGTTGATGTTTGGGTTATGGAGTACCAGCCAGGGATGACCTAACACCACAGGGGAGGAAGGAGTGTCAATCAACAGAAAGTCAATATTCTCATTATGATTACCGGAGGTAATTAGTCTTATAGTGACGGCAGAGTGAGTTACTGAAGGCAAACATTGCCCATTTAAAGCAACTACAGAGATGGGCAGAGGGAGTGTTACAATAGGTATGTTTAGTCTGTGAGCTAGATCAATATCAAGAAAATTTCCCTCAGCCCCTGAGTCAACGAGGGCCTCACAGTCAAAACTCAGAGTCTGAAAGTGTAAACTCACTGGGAGATGAGTGGCAGAAAAAGAGGATTCAGTTCGTGCAACCCCACCCGTCAGTAACCTCTTACCTACTAACGGGTGCTGGCTTTTACCGGACACTGCAGCGCGATATGACCAGCGGTACCACAATAAAAACACAATCCTCTCTCCTTTCTCCTCTGTTTCTCCCGCGAGGATAAGCGAGATCTGCCGAGCTGCATGGGCTCAGGTTCAGGAAGAAATGCTGTGGTCTCGTCAGGAGAAAAATTGGAATCAGGTGAATAAGTCACGTGGCCTTGTTGTGACCGACGACCTCGTCGACGCAGTCGAGTATCAACCTGAACTGCTAGATCAATCAATTTATCCACCCTGGTGGGTAATTCCAAAGCGTAGATCTCGTCCTTAATGTATTCAGAAAGTCCGTGTAAAAACATGTCCCATTGGGCCTCGGCATTCCAGCCACACTCAGCAGCCAACGTACGAAAATCAATTGAATAGTCTGTTACCGTTCGTTCCCCTTGTCTCAGTTCCGCGAGAAGAAGCGCCGCGTCTCTGCCAGAGGCAGCGCTTGAAAGGATGCACAACACGGAAGTCTCTGCTCCCAAACAGTCGTTCCCCAGCTGCCCGCTCTACCCGCGAGTAAAGTGATCACAAAAGCCACCTTGGATTCCTCAGTAGGAAACGCGGACGGTTGAAGCGAGATGTATTGTGAACGTTTTGCCAAAAAAGAACGACACAACTGGGACTCACCGGAGTAGCATGCGGGAGACGGAAGGCGGGGTTCAGTGGAACGGATAGTCTGGATCACTGGAGCCGGTGGATTAGCCGCGGCCTGTTGTTGAGAAGCAGCAGCCTCGCTTCTTAATTGTTGTACCTGTTTCGTCAGTTCAGAGACCTAGGTAACTAGCGCCTGAACAGCACGACCCGTAGCCATAGTTTGTTCCTCCTGTTGCTGAAGACGAGCATCACTCTTGACCAATACGTCATGCAACTCTGCCGCACTTGCTGGATCCATCAGGTGGTCGGTTCGTTCTGTCACAAGGATGAGTCGTAGATCCAAATGCAAGTTAAGCAGTTTATTGTTGACAGACAGAACAGGAGAGTACTCAAAACACCACGTTTAGCAGGCGGGCGACCTGGAAGACAACACTCCGACTGGAGACGTGAGAAGGGGAATCCCCAGTGAAGGCTAGCTCGATGGCAGGTGAATGGACTCGGGCGATCTCCCAAAGGGCTGGATGCGCAGGAAACAAAGACATAAACTCCGCACGGAGACTAGGACACAGGAACTGTGTGAGACACAAACAAGAGTGACGAACCGACACCAAGCACCAACAACTCCAGCGATATAAAGACAGCTAACAAGCATAATGATAAGCTGCAGCTGAAGGCTGATAAGTGATCAGCTGGTGCTAAGCAACAAACAGGTAGTAAACACCCACAAACCCACGCCTACAAACACCCCAACAGAAACTCAGAACGAACACCCAGATTGATGAACCGTGACACATAACATTTCAATGGGGTTTATATGTGAACGTTTAGGACATTTCAAAACATGTTGCTTGTACATTGTGGATCATTCAGATCAAAAACTTTCACACCTGTGAAATATAGTTGAAATATAATTTTATATAATTGAAACTTTGAAAGTGATGTTGATATCTTCTTTGGGGCCTTTTGTTTGACCGCATTTCCAGTTGTCTCTTTTTGTTTTGCAACTGACTATAATTTTTGTTGTACAAGCAACAAAATATAATTCAGTTTATTGAATTTCATTTAGTTTGTTCAGGTAGTTTCTAAAACAACAGATTAATTATCTGAATATTACATTGTCTTTTTTTCTAGACTTTCAGACTGCAGTATCACAGAAGAAGGTTATAAAGCTCTGGCTTCAGCTCTGAGATCAAACCCTTCACACCTGATAGAGCTGGATCTCACAGGAAATGATCCTGGAGAATCAGGAGTGAAGGAGCTCAATGATTTACTACAGGATCCAAACTGTCAACTGGAGACACTGAGGTGAGACACGATGAAATAATAGAAAATACATTATATGCAGCCAAATTATTTATAGAAATATTATTTCAATAATACAATAAGCTACATAATATGTTGTTACATCAAAGTTGACTGAGTGATTTCAAGACAAAAATCGTGTAAAATGGATTTTGTCATTACACCAAGTTTAGTTGAGAATTTAACTGAATCCTGCTTCATCTTCTCTTCTGCAGGTTTTTGAGTCCTGTTGCATATGAAGCCTGTCAGTATGTGACTGGAATTGTGGGTAAAAACCCATTACTCATTGGAGAGCTGAATCTGAGTAAACGTGAACTAGGAGACACACGAGTGAATCAGATCGCTGCTCTACTGCAGGATAAACACTGTAAACTCAACACACTGATGTGAGTATTTTACATGGTAAAAAAATGTATTTTTATTACTTTCATTAGTAATGTTACAGTATTCTTTTTATTTCCAGTCAGGGCTGATTTTCCCTGGGCAGACACAGAACCACAATAAATTGATTTTAATAATATTTCAGTTTTTGACTGTTGAACGAAACACATTAGATTATTCATATATATATATATATATATATATATATATATATTATATATATATATATATATAAATAAAAAAAATTTTCAGTTAATAGGTGTAGTGATTTTCAAATGACAAACTACTATCAGACATGACAAGGGGCGTAGTCCCCCAATAACCAAAACATGCATTTATAGCCTACCATGGTTAATGTAAACATAGAATCAGGCCATTAATTAATTATATACATCGCACGTTCAGAGCTTTTATAAGCACAAAGTTCCTGTACGAATCAAACGGTTTATTTGACTGTGCATGTGCATGAGTGCCGCTCGCGAATCACCGCTACTCTACGAGCGTTCACCAGCGCGTTACAAAAGTGTGATAAGATTTGCTCGAGTCGTTCCTATCGTGACGCTGGTGATAAAATGTGCAACCCATTTGAATTCTATTGAGAATTTTCTGCTTTAAAACACAATGGAGAAAGTCAAACATTATCTAAAACAGCAGACCTGCCAACCTGTACACATTTTGCGTAGCGGATACGCATTTTGACCTCAAAGTACGCTGGTACGATTTGTCACTCTAAACTACGCAAAAACCTGGTGACGCGCCTCTGTCCACGCACAGTCCTCAAATCAAGCAACAGCAAAAGAAGCGGAGTTCGACCAATCATAGCGCTGGGTTCATTCCCCAAATAGCAAGCGGGAATGATTGACAGATGTGTAAGGCCTATCATTAAAAAGAGACTGAAAATTGACAGTAATAAAGAATCCCGCTCGATCCTCTTCCACTCCCGCGGCCCGCTGTCTGACTGAGTTCATCAGCGAGGACAGTACAGTAGTCACAGTACTTCTGACTCCTGAAGGGGAACGGGCTGGGGTGGATGTGGAAAGTTGAAATATTGTATTGAGTTAACTTAATCTGGATTCGATTATCACACGGGAGTGATCGCATGGATTATTTTAAAATACTCCGTCATTCATGGTCACTCAGATAAGAGGAAGACATCATTCAGCCATGCAAATTAAAAAATGCTTAAGTATTGATGAACAATAAATCTAAATAAAATTAAAATCGCTATGGCTTAGTGATTATGAAAGTTCTGTGATTTGTGGATTACAGATAAGCGCGAGTCTGGAGAAACAGGCGTTTATTTATTCATTCTCAGTGTTGAGAAACATAGCCTGCATGTGTTATGTTATTGTGTTAATAATAACTAAAGTACCTAATTATGTTACATAATCATTTTGTATGAAAACTAGCGCGTTAGTTACTTGTGGATTAAAAAGTACCGTTGTATCGGTGCTGTGCGAGCTCTCTCTCACAAACACAGACCGCGCACACAGAGAGAAGATAATTGTAAAATGAAAATTGACGGGCTAAGATTAAAATTTGTTCTTGGTGGTTTTTTTCCTGTCAAAATGTCAGAAAGCATTTTTGAATATCCATCCGTGTTTTTAAAATTTGTTAAATGACGGACATTTTACTATTAACACAGCCCTATATCTCAGATTCGTGTAACTTATACTTGATATTCTTTTTAGAATAAGTGATTCGTTTTGCTATTATTGGTCCTGTGACTGGAGAACTCCTGTCTATTCATTGTCAACTATTTTCTATAAGTATGTTTGTATTGGCTAACGTTTATTCTGCTAATGCGTGTCCTGTTTAAAATGTGCAATGTTCAAATGCAAAGACAGTACGTCACAAATAAAAGCCCTTTTTTCTGTGAGATTTAGTTTCATATTTGGATATTGGAATAATAAATTAAGTTGCCTATCTGTAAGAAATGGAAATGAAATGGTCCAAACGAAAAGTGCCCCAAATCTTGGTCCTTTATTATGAACAGATAATACAATACACCGGCGCCGGCTGGAGTAGAAGCTCAACCCAATATCCTTTGTCTGGGGTTTATATAGTGAAAGTCTCAAAGAAAAGAGTACAAGTCTAACCAATAAAATCAAACATTACATCATAGATATCATATAGACGTTATATAACAGCTTCTTAATATGGGCAGTATCCTGTTAGATTTCCAACATATCCAGGGGATCCTAGAAGCTCTCTCAAACACACAATGTATAGAAATGGAACGAACATAGAGAGAGGAGGAGTGAGCACCCCTCTATTAATGAATACCAGATGTTTAACTTACACAAGAGGAAAAATATGCAGACGTAGCAGTTGTGCTGAACAAAGGAATCTCTATTGTATAGACTGTTATATTGTATGCTGAGGAGAAAGATATTCCAACACTATCTTAAATGTACACACAATGTTCCTGTTGTTGTTGTTGTTTTTTTTACTGTTTTCTAGGGGTTTCTTAATTTTAGACTAGTTGACCAGCACAAATTACATGCAATGAAATATTAATCATGAATAAAAAATGGTTTTGAGCAGTAATGAAACTTAATGAAACAGTAATGTGCAAATTAAATTTTGGATTTGGGTCGAATTCAAAAAACTTTAGAAGTCAAAACTAGAATTATGAAGATAGGCATGTGTTTGTGCGTGTCTTGCATTCTCAAAAAATAATGACAAAAATATATGACAACCCACCCCAGGTTGGCAGGTCTGAAACAGCCACATAAACCAAAAAGTCTGATGAAAAGAGGAGAAAACTTCACCCTGCACCAACATAAAATAGAAAGCTTTCCCTTTCAAGGGAACTCGAGCTGCGTCAAGCTGTGGGAACGCCCCTGCGTTGTGCGTCCTGAAGCACGTATGGAATCAGCCCAATGGAGAGATGGAACGTCATAGGCGGGTGACGTCATCGACCAGGAAACTATAAAGCACCCCATAAACACAAGCGCAATAGCTTCTGTGCCTTCAGTCGCGCTATATGTGAATCTGTCCCTGTGCGAATATTGTCTGTCCTTACATACTCTGCACCACACAAACAATTTATATATATATATATATATATTAAGAGAGATATGGCGAACGAACAGCAGTTTAGGGAGTGTGTCCCTCCCTGCTCGCGTTATTTAACGAGTGGGGATACACACGTTCCTTGTGTTGTTTGTTTGGGAGTGTAGCATGCCCAGTCAGCTCTCGAGGGAGCTGATTGTGAGCATTGCGAGCGTCTGCCATTAAGGACGCTCCGCTCCCGCCGGGCGCTCTTCGAGGAGAGCGGTTTGGTGCGCGCTCCCCGCGGTTCGGGTCCCGCTCTTGCCGAGGCAGAGCGACGACGCGTATCGTGGGGATCGCATATGGATCTCTCAGTGGGGTTAGAGACGGGCTCTGCCTTATCTCTCCCTTCACCTGTGAGATCCAGTGCCTCAGTCCCGTATTCGGAAGCACGCGTTGCGGTTTCTTCCGCTCGGGCTGAGGCACCAGTGTTGCTTCTATCCAGTTCTGAGAAGCTGGATGTTGCTGGTATAAATGAGGGAGATGTGGAGGATTCGCCACCTTACACTCCCGAAAGCGATGAGCTAGTGGAGGTATTAACAAGAGCTGTAGAAAAACTCAGCATTGTATGGCCAGTGACTAGACAGGAATCTGTTTCTAAATTAAAATTAGATGAGAGATTTTCGAAAAGCCGTCACGAGTGCAACCTCCACGCCGGTGCGTGCCGTCTTTTTTCCCGATCTCCACACTGAGGTGTCGAAATCGTGGGAAAAACCGGTGTCATATAGAGTGTTTAGTCCCCAGACTTCGACATATTCTAATATTGCGGGGGATAAATCATATGGTTATTCGGCTATGCCTCGCGTGGAAGAGACGCCTGCGAGTTTTCTCTCCCTCGAGGCTGCGTCATCTGTTAAGGCACCGGCATTACCCACCAAGCCTCTTAGGAATATTTCGGTTTTTGTGGGTAAAGCGTATTCGGCAGCAGGTCATGTCTGCATACTATGTCTATTATGCGGGCATACCAGGCTGACCTGCTGAGGGACGTGAGTGAGAGTGAGGAGGTCAGTGCTGACATGGTTCGCGAACTGCGTCAGGCGGCTGATTTATCCCTGCGTGGCCGTAGAAAGACATCTGTGGTTAAATCAGACAAATATAAAAGGGAAAGAAAAAGCTTTCCTTTTAGACACTCCTCTCTCCCCCTGGGTTTATTTGGCGATGCTGTAAATTCTGTCATCGATAAATTCCAGGAGAAGGAAAAGCAAACAACAGCTTTTAACAAATTTCTCCTTTAAAAAAAAAAAAAAAAATTCATGTCCCTGGGGCTGCTGGGCGGGAGCAGCCCCGGCCGTCTGCGAGCTCAGCACATAGGGCGCTGAAGCAGAGTGTCGCGTCTCGTGCTCCCCCTGCTGGACAGTGGGCTCAGCCGCGGCACTCTCAGCCGAAATCTCCCAGTAGTAGAACTGATCTGAGGACAGTTGTATTAGCTAAGAAGGCTTCGGCTAAGAAGAAGTCCCGGCGCCACGGCGCGCAGGACACTGAGGGTGGTTCCCACCGAGGTGGAAAGGTGTTCACCTCTTTCTACGGTGCCCATTCTTCCTCGGTGCCCTCAGGGGCCCGTTCTGCCAACCCCGCCTTAATGCCGGGGCGCAGACGGTCCCAGCGAGCGATTTCCCGAGGGACGCTCGCTCCCTCTGAGGAGGGTTTCAGGGCGGTTAAACCAGTTGTTCCCTGCCGGTGTGCCGTTACAGGGCGCTGCGTTTGCTGCTCAAGTTACACCAGAGGCCAGTCTCGAGAGACTGGTACCCTTAGTAGAATTTCTGGCAGAGGGGAAAAGCCTTCCAAAAATATCTCATTGGGTCCTGCAGACAATAGAAAAGGATTATGCTATCCAATTCAGGTGTCGTCCACCAAGATTCAGAGGGGTTCTGCCTACAGTGGTGGGCCCCGAGCAGGCTCTGGTTATGGAACAAGAGGTGAAAGCACTCCTTCAAAAGGAGGCTATAGAACGGGTTCCTCCTCCCAGTGTGGAGTCAGGCTATTACAGCCGATATTTCATCGTTCCAAAGTAGGATGGGGGGTTGCGTCCAATTTTAGACCTGCGCCTATTGAATCGCTCGGTAGGGAAGCCAAAATTCAAGACGCTCACTATCAAGCAGATCGTGTCACAAATCAGATCCGAGGACTGGTTCTGTCACGATAGATCTAAGGGACGCGTACGTCCACATTTCCATCCTTCCACAACACAGGAAGTTCCTGAGGTTCGCCTTCGGGGGCGAGGTGTACCAGCACAGGGTTCTTCCGTTTGGCCTAGCTTTATCTCCCCGCACTTTCATGATGGTGTTTCGGCATCGAGATGTCGTTCTCGTTCATATCAGGAAGTTGGGGTTGAGGCTGAACGCAAAGAAAAGTGTATTATCTCCTTCTCAGAAGACCACTTTTCTGGGTGTCGTTTGGGTTTTTCGGTTTCGAAGCAGGCGCGACTCGCTCCGACCCGCATCGCTTTGGTTCTCTCAGCTGTGAGATAAGTAAAGCTAGGCCAGCTACTTACTGTAAAACAGTTTTAGAGACTGTCGGGTCTGATGGCAACAGCGTCCAACGTTATACCTTGCGGCCTGTTGTACATGAGACCGCTACAGTGGTGGCTCAGGACCAAGGGATTCTCCCCGAGGGGAAATCCGCTCCGCACGGTCAAAGTCACGCGGCTCTGCCTTCGTGCTCTGGTCATGTGGAAAGAAACTTGGTTCTTATTCAAAGGTCCTGTGCTGGGTCGCGTGGCGCTAATGGCGGATGCTTCCCTCACAGGGTGGGGGGCGGTCACGAGTGGTCGTCCAGCCCAAGGTCTGTCTCAGGACCATCATCTATCATGGCTTATAATTTGTCTAGAGATGTTGGCGGTGTTCTAGGCTCTGAAACACTTCCTAGCAGACCTGAGAGGTCATCATGTGTTAGTTCAGTCAGACAACACGTCGGTGGTCTCTTATATAAATCATCAGGGGAGCCTGCGGTTTCGCCGGCTTTACAAGTTGGCCCGTCAGATCCTCCTGTGGTCCCAAGGGAGGTTACTATCTCTGAGAGCAATGTATCTTCCTGGGTATTTGAATGTGGTAGCAGTCTCCCTGTCGAGGCAGGGGCCGAGGCCGGGGGGTTGGAGACTCCACCCCGAGGTGGTGGAGCTCCTTTGGTTGAGTTTCGGTCGCGCCGAGGTGGACCTATTCACTTCCAAGGTGACCACGCACTGTCACCTGTGGTTTTCCATCAGCCATCCAGCCCCTCTGAGGTTGGACGCTATGGGGCAGCCGTTGCCGAGGTCACGTCTGTTCACCTTTCCCCCGATTGCTCTGCTACCTGGAGTTCTGGAGAGGGTTCGCCAGGACGGGGATAGTAGCCCCGTTCTGGCCGGCCCGAGTATGGTTTGCGGACCTGATTTCTCTCCTGGACGGTTCTCCTTTGGAGCTCCCGGTCAGGAGGGATCTACTCTCTCAGGCGGGCAGCATGATATTTCACCCCCGCCCAGTACTGTGGGCTTGGCCTCTGAGGGGGCCCAGCTCATGAACTCTGGTCTCTCAACCGAGGTTGTTGAGACCATTCTTCACTCCAGAGCTCCATCCGCGAGGAAGCTTTATGCCTTGAAGTGGAAACTTTTCACTTCTTGGTGTGGAGAACACCTGCAGGACCCGGTTAACTGCCCAGTGGGTCCAGTGCTGGAATTCCTGCAGGAGCGCTTCTCCACAGGGCTATCCCCCTCCACACTAAAGGTGTATGTGGCGGCACTGGCTGCTCACCACGTCCCTTTCAGTGGAGTTTTTCTTGGGAGACACCCGCTTATAACTCATTTCCTTCGTGGCACATTGAGGCTGAGGCCAGCAGTTCGTACGAGGGTGCCGGCCTGGGATCTGGCCATCGTATTAGAAGGTCTTTCCCAAGCTCCTCTTGAACCTATCGAAGAAGTTCCTGAGAAGTTTCTCACGTTTAAGACTATCTTTCTTCTTGCTATCTCCTCACTAAAGAGAATCAGTGATTTGCAGGCTCTGTCGGTTTCACCATTGTGCCTGGAATTTTCGCCTGGCATGGTTAAGGCTTTTTTGCGTCCTAGACCAGTTTACGTTCCCTAGGTCCCTACTAATGTTGTTAGACCTACAGTTCTGCAGGCCTCCTGTCCTCCTCCATTTCTGTCGTCTGACCAGGAGAAACTTAATTTACTCTGCCCTGTTAGGGCATTAGACGCCTATATCCACAGAACTGCCCTGTGGAGGAAGTCAGAACAACTATTTGTGTCTTTTGGGCCACCCAAGAAGGGGTGTCCCGTGTCTAAACAGAGAATGAGCAAGTGTGTGGCCGAGGCTATCTCACTTGCCTATGAGTCGGCTGGTCAGCCTTCACCTTGGCTGTACGAGCCCACTCTACCAGGAGTATGGCGGCTTCTAAAGCCTTATTGTCAGGAGTTTCCCTCAGTGACGTTTGTGATGCGGCTGGATGGTCTTCACCGCATACTTTCATTAAGATCTATGACCTAGACTTAAGTCCTTCCCCTGGGGCACAGGTGCTCTCGCCCTCTGTGCGCTAGTTCTCACATGGCGGTCACTTGGTCCTATGGCTACGTGGGTATTAGCGTTCCCACAGCTTGACGCAGCTCGAGTTCCCTTGAAAGGGAACGTCTCGGTTACATATGTTACCTTAGTTCCCTGATAGGGAACGAGACGCTGCGTCATTCCACCATACTCCCGGCATTCCCGCTAGCGCTTCCTTCAGGCCTATCAGAAGCTATTGCGCTTGTGTTTATGGGGTGCTTTATAGTTTCCTGGTCGATGACGTCACCCGCCTATGACGTTCCATCTCTCCATTGGGCTGATTCCATACGTGCTTCAGGACGCACAACGCAGGGGCGTTCCCACAGCTTGACGCAGCGTCTCGTTCCCTATCAGGGAACTAAGGTTACATATGTAACCGAGACATTTTAAATAACTCATGACCATTCTTACTAGAATTTATCAAATTCTATAGTATTTATTGTGGTAAATTTTGACTAACTTTTAGAATTTATAATAGATTATCTGTTAAGGGAATAGATTTTTCACTAAAATTTTATATTACAACTGTGGCATGTGTAGAGTTTCTGAATGTGTAGGTTGCTATTTTTCATTGCAAATGCTATAGATAAAAAAAGCAAGAAAAAAAAGTTAACATTCATTCATTCATTCATACATTCATTCATTCATTCATTCATTCATTCATTATTTATTTGTAGAGCACATTTAAAAACAACCCATGGTTGACCAAAGTGCTGAACAGGACAGAATAATCAGTACAAAGATAATATGATATAATAACATTTCCAGAGCAATCGATACAATTACAAGCAATAGAATAACTGATACATTAAATACTGTATAATGCAATTGAAAGTTAAGAGAGTGCATTAAGAATCCACATTAAGAAAGTGTTTTTTAAGCTTTGACTTAAAAGTGGCAAATGACGAAACTGTTCTGATTGACAGTGGTAGACTATTCCATAATTTGGGGCCTGCTACTGCAAAAGCTTGGTCGCCTCGATGTTTCAGTCTCAATTTACGCACAGAGAGCAATCCAAGGTTACTGGACCTAAGTGACCTGGTTGGGTTATGGTAGTGTATTAAGTCAGATAAGTACCCTGGTGCTAGGCCGTGTAGTGATTTAAAAACAAAAACTAAAATTTTAAACTCGATTCTCTGTTTGATTGGTATCCAGTTTAGAGAAGTTAAGATTGGAGTAATATGATCAAACTTTCGATTACCAGTCAACAGCCTGGCGGCAGCATTTTGTACTGGTTGAAGGCGCCCGATAGATAATTGGTTAGCTCCAAGATAAAGTGAAATACAATAGTCAAGTCGTGAGGTGATAAAAGCATGAATGACTGTTTCAAAATTCTTCGGAGAGAGAAAAGTTTTGACTTTTGCAAGACGCCGTAAATGAAAAAAAAACAGGATTTAACGACGGAATTAATTTGTTGATCAAACTTAAGGCCCGAGTCAAACAAGAAACCTAGATTTTTTGCAGATGAAGTAACATGAGGATTTAACTCATCGAGATCTAGAATACCGGAGTCATAACGATCACTTGGTCCAAACAATATTACTTCAGTTTTGTTCTCATTTAGAGCTAAAAAATTTTGAGCCAGACATAGCTTCACTTCCTGAAAACATGCAAGCAGGACTTCTAAAGAGCTTGAATTGTTTTGTTTAAATGGGAAATACAATTGGGTATCGTCGGCGTATAAATGAAATGATACTCCATGTTTAGAAAAGATGGAACCCAATGGTAACAGATATAAAGAGAATAATATCGGAGCTAGAATAGATCCCTGTGGTACACCACAGGAAAGACGCGCTGCTGAGGAACATTGGTGACATCAATGATCTTACCTGTGATTATGTCCTTATTGTAATAAATGCTATAGTTAAACAATTACAAGAACTACTTTGTATGCCAAGTACAAGTTAGAATCAAGAGGACCTTCTTGAATTATTGTCTAAACAATTTGTGTTTTCTGCTAATAATGACAGATATTAGGAAAAACCTGGCTTTCAGATATGCCAAGAGATGACCGGAAATTAACATTTTCAATATAAGAAAATATAAAGTTAGTTTGACCTACCAAGGCACTTTGATTTAGAAAATTCTGTCAAACTGATAAGTTTTAGCTTAAATAAAATAAAATACATTATTATCCTATGTAAACAAATAATTGTTAACTAGGAAGCACTTGCACAAAAAAACTATTTTGCAAAAACAAACAAACAAATAAATATCATGAGAGAGCATGCCCCGGGACCGCGCTAAACGGTTGACACTTCAACTCTCCCCAATGTTCAAACCCAAACTACACCCTTGGACATGACCTCCAATAAACAAAAAAACAAAACAAAAAAATGAGTGGGCCATCATAGATCTAGGTCACTTTCTTTTCTCTTTCTGTCTTCAGTCTGTGGAGTTTCAGTATAACGGAGAAACAGAGTCTCATCCTGACTTACTACTAAATCTTATTGTACCAGTGTATATTTTAATTTTTCTCACAGCCTCATTTTCATATACATAAAATTCAATATGGAGTATAACCTGACTAAGGTCTATTGCGTTAAAGTTGAAGAATTTGATACAATGTACTGATTGTGTAAATGTCGTTCTGCAGAAATCTGCTGCTACAATAAAGAGTTAAGGAAAACTGACAAAAGATATTGTTGAAAAATTATAGAGAAGAATCGACATCTTCCAGCATACAGAACTAGTGTGACAGCCTTAAAAACAGAGTATGGGAATTAAACTAAGTGCCTGATGTAGCATTTCAGTCTTTTCTCTTTCTGTCTTCAGTCTGTGTGAATGCAGTATTACAGAGAAACAGAGTCTCATCCTGACTTCAGCTCTGAAATCAAACCCATCACACCTGAGAGATCTGAACCTGAGTAAGAGTGAACTAGGAGACTCTGGAGTGAAAAACCTCAGTGATCTACTGATGAACCCACAGTGCAAGCTGGAAAAACTACAGTTAGTAACATTATACCGTACAGCAGTTACTGTGATATTACAGTTCACTGTTTATTTTAAGACAACAGGACAAGTA
Organism: Gila robusta; assembly: GCA_030770095.1. NCBI lineage: Eukaryota > Metazoa > Chordata > Actinopteri > Cypriniformes > Leuciscidae > Gila > Gila robusta. The sequence goes on from JAVALU010000749.1 coordinate 222,742, forward strand.
ATAGTGTTTATAGCTCTGCACCTTCTGTTACACTTTATTTTAAATGTCTTTTAACTAGTAATAAATCTTAGTACACTGCTATATATTACAATTTTTCTAACAGCCACATTTTTATCCACATAAAATCAAATATGTAATCTAACCTGACTAAGGTCTATTGTGTTAAATTAGAAGAATGTACTGATTGTGTAAATGCGGAAAATAAATTTACTGCTACGATAAAGAGTAAAGTAAAGAGACATAAAAGAAATAGAAGAAAAATGAAAGAGAAGAATCGACATCTTCCAGCACACAGAACTAGTGTGACAGTTGAAAACAGAGTATGGGAATTAAACTAAGTGCCTGATGTAGCATTTCAGTCTTTTCTCTTTCTGTCTTCAGTCTGTGGAGTTGCAGTATTACGGAGAAACAGAGTCTCATCCTGACTTCAGCTCTGAAATCAAACCCATCACACCTGAGAGATCTGGACCTCAGGAGGAATAAAATAGAAAACACAGGAGTGAATCACTTATGTGACATAATGAAGGATTCACTCTGTAAACTGGAGAAATTGAGGTCAGTAACATTCACATACGACAGTGGTTCTCAAAGTTCTCTTATGGACATAAACCACATTTTGTTTAATATTAATATTTCTGTAGTTCAGAATCAAGTGAGTGAGTGAGTGAGTGAGTGAGTGAGTGAATGGGTGAATGTGAGACAATATGTAAAGCGCTTTGGTGGCCATTGGGTCTGTGAAAGCGCTATATAAATGCAGTCCATTTACCATCAGGAATAAAAATATCTCTCTTTCTCTCGATGAGAAACCGCTAAGTTATATCACGTAACGTTACTCTGGACGGATATTAATGAGCAAGACATACGCGCCTGATCAAAGCTTATTAGTTTCTGTTATTGGTAAGTTCCAATACTCCTAGATGACCAATAATAGCTTTGCTATTAACTGATATACGATGGTCATAATCTGTACAATATTGTGAGCACAGTGTATATCGTGAGCGAACGTGTATATATCTATAAGCTAACACTGGTCTCTCACCAAGACACCTGCCCTGTTCTCCACTGGTTCTCCTCACACACAACCAGAGGTGGGTAGTCCAGGGGTCAGAAAGTAAAAGTCCTGCCATATGGTTATTCCACCCATGAACTCAGTTAGCTGATTTCTATCTCCTGGCTGAAAAACTGCTAATTAGCAAATCCTGGTGATTGGAACAAAATACTGAGGAGGACTTTTACTTTCTGAATCTGGACTTTACACCTCTGCACACAACTCAGTGTGTCTCCTCTGAGCGTTGTTCTGTCTAACATTAATCTTGGTCTGTCCTGCTCTCTCGGCAGCATAGCAGGCTCATAACTGTATGGCTGTGGTCCGTCATACGAGTAAGTATGAACAATTTCCTCAGCGTCCGAAATGTCATTGCGATCCATTGTTTTCCTGTTGTTTGAATCGACCGCTCTCCCGCCCGTTACGTCACGCCCGTCACGCCCATTTTCAGATGCGGAAGTAAGATTTTCTCACAAAAACGACTCCAGAAGCCAATGTAGCGTATTTATAAGTATATTTTAAAGAAAATCTAGTTCATACATTATTTTTCTATACATTGACTCTTTGGGTCCTCTAACCTGCAAGATGCCCTTTAAGTCTGACACAGAGAAAGGGACCGATGGACGGCCAGCCGGGGTTCGTCTATGGGAGGAAAAAAAGAAATGACATTTGGAAAAACTTTCATTTCATCATGTGTGTACTTCTAACATGTTTGGTTGGTAAAATAAATATGTTGTAAATTCAAGTGTCTTCCGTGTCTGGAATGGATGTATTCTTGAGTCTATAAGGTAACAATAATCGAATAAGATAACCTTGTTTGAAATGGGTTTGGCTAAAAGAAAATTTTGGTTTCGTCTATACTACTAGGTACTTATACTATATTGACTGGGTTAAATAGAATTGCATTACTAAAAAGAGACTAAAATACAATTTTCATTGACTAAAACTAGACTAAATGTCATCAGTTTTCGTTGACTGAAACTTGACTAGACTAAAAAGAGTATGAACGTAACTAAAACTAATAAAAACTAAAATGACAGCTTGACACAAAGACTAGACTAAAACTAAAATTAAAACAGGCCGCCAAAAACAACACTACTTGAAACAATTTTGCTGTCCATCCGTTTAAACAAAAGAAGACTCCTGCTGAGTGGGAAGTTCCAGAATAAAGAGAGAATAAAGCCTCTCCAGCCCATTGTGACTTCCAGAATCTCACATCGACATCAGTTCAATTCGATTCAATTCAATTCAAATTTATTTGTATAGCGCTTTTCACAATACATATTGTTTCAAAGCAGCTTTACAGAAAGTGCATTTCAACTCATCAGTTGAATGAGTCTCTTGAAGAAAGAAACAATTAACTTTTACTTGCTTTTAGAAAAAGTGCCTTACGTTTAACATTACACATAATACCTCGAACATTTAAAGATAACAGAGAAAAATACATGAGCTGAGTGCTGTTGTGTATATTGATTTATATCTGTCTGTTAACTTGAGAAAGAACGGTGAGATCTGATATTTGTCACTTAGATTATTTTTTATTACATATAATCGTAAGAAATCTTAGTGCTTAAAGATATCTACTTATTGTTGATTCTGCTTTCACCTTGCCAACTTTGTCCCAACAAACTCTTCCTGTAGTTGTTTACCCCTGCTTTCACAGACTAGGCTTTAGTCTAGTCTCAGACTAAAATGTATGTTTGAGCTGTTTTAACTGAAAGCAACTTGCACTGAAATATACTAAAATATGTCAGTGCCATTGTTTTGTTTCCTAATGCACGTTTATAAAAGCTGTTTAAATGTTATAATTTAACTGAAGCCTACTTCTGGCTTAATCTAAGCCCTGTCTGTGAAACCAGACCTATGAGTTTTACACCACTGTGAAGATATTGTAGACCCATTTTGTTAGATTCCTCCTTACAAAACTGCTTCAGCTAGAGTGAAATATGTAGGCTTTCCAGTATGAACTGGACATTTCAGGTATTGCCATAACATTTCAATGGGGTTTATATGTGAACTTTTAGGACATTTCAAAACATGTTGCTTGTACATTGTGGATCATTCAGATCAAAAACTTTCACACCTGTGAAATATAGTTGAAATATAATTTTATATAATTGAAACTTTGAAAGTGATGTTGATATCTTCTTTGGGGCCTTTTGTTTGACCGCATTTCCAGTTGTCTCTTTGTTTTGCAACTGACTATAATTTTTGTTGTACAAGGAACAAAATATAATTCAGTTTATTGAATTTCATTTAGTTTGTTCAGGTAGTTTCTAAAAAAACAGATTAATTATCTGAATATTACATTGTCTCTTTTTCTAGACTTTCAGACTGCAGTATCACAGAAGAAGGTTATAAAGCTCTGGCTTCTGCTCTGAGATCAAACCCTTCACACCTGATAGAGCTGGATCTCACAGGAAATGATCCTGGAGAATCAGGAGTGAAGGAGCTCAATGATTTACTACAGGATCCAAACTGTCAACTGGAGACACTGAGGTGAGACACAATGAAATAATAGAAAATACATTATATGCAGCCAAATTATTTATAGAAATATTATTTCAATAATACAATAAGCTACATAATATGTTGTTACATCAAAGTTGACTGAGTGATTTCAAGACAAAAATCGTGTAAAATGGATTTTGTCATTACACCAAGTTTAGTTGAGAATTTAACTGAATCCTGCTTTATCTTTTCTTCTGCAGGTTTCTGAGTCCTGTTGCATATGAAGCCTGTCAGTATGTGACAGGAATTGTGGGTAAAAACCCATTACTCACGAGAGTGCTGAATCTGAGTGAACGTGAACTAGGAGACGCACGAGTGAATCAGATCGCTGCTCTACTGCAGGATAAACACTGTAAACTCTACACACTGACGTGAGTATTTTACATGGTAAAAAATAGTATTTTTATTACCTTTAATAGTAATGTTACAGTAGTTGCTATTACTATTTCCAGTCAGGGCTGATTTTCCCTGGGCAGACAGAACCACAATAAATTGATTTGAATAATATTTCAGTTTTTGACTGTTGAAGGTAACACATTTGATTATTCATATCTATATATATATATATATATATATATATATATATATATAGCCTATATATATATTAGTGCTGTCAGTTAAACGCGTTATTAACGGCGTTAACGCAAACCCATTTTAACAGCGTTAATTTTTTTATCGTGAGATTAACGCTCTTTTTGGCCTAGCAAACTTTGCAGTTTTTTTCACATGCTTTTGCAACAACTAGTAACGTTAGAAAAACTACAACATCATACCGGATAGCTAGACCGGAAACTAAACAACAGGCACGCCGCACACACTTGTTTGGGCTTGCGTGCCGGCCAAAGAGTAGTAGGCTAACGTTACGTTTTGAGTGGATGGCGCGAGCGCGAGACGCCGATCTAGAGACGTGCACTCTCAACGCAATAGAGTGCAGCGCGGGACTAGATTTGATGGCCGAGTGAGAATGCGGCCGGTAATGCACTCACTCTGTGTGTGCGGGTACGGGAGAATAAAACGATTCGCCGGACTCCCGCAAACTAGAAATATCTATGAATAAAACATAAAAACTAATACATTTTTATTCATATGTTGCAGAAAAGCAACAAGAACAACTAAAACAAAATAGAAACGATTTACAGGCCAGAGTTTCTTTTTATAACATGTTTGCAGCGTTGAGCGATGTAGCCCATCACCAGGGGCGGCTGGCCAATATAGGGCGCTAGGGCGCCGCCCCCCCATGAGCCAGACCACAGTTTATGAGCCACATACATAAATAAATACATGTAAATACATAAATAAATAATATATACAAATTGTCAATATTTGTGTGTTTGAGATACTAAATGCATCCAGTATATGTGAAAAATATGATAGAAATTCAAAATGTCTGTTTTTTCTACACGTCCCCTCCAGCTCTGTGCACGTGATCAGCTCTGGGGCGCTGGAGAAATCGCCCCAGAAAGGCGGGTCTCTGGAGCAGTTTAGCCAATTGCTGATTTAAGATATAAATGTTTGACATAATCTGTAGGCAATCAGCGAGCTCAAATCAGGTCAGCTATGGGCGATTCTTTTAGCGCCCCAAACTGCGCGCGCATCTCTATCAGACAGCAGCAACACTATCGGAGCTGTACACTAGGGCTGCGTTCCAGTCCAAAATTGACATGCCCTTCACTTGCTAACTTCCCTCCGTCTCGTTCACTCGGATGTGCGTCATTGCTTACGTTGCACAAGTGTCCACTTCTGGCGGAAACTGCAATGGGCTGAACTGGAACGTCCTAAACCCTTGATCACTTGGAATCAGCTATGGAGTTATTTACAATTTTTTTCCCTTTAAGAATTTGTTTAATGCAGCATCCAAATATATATAGGTGTGTTTGGGTTGTTTTATATAAAAAAAATCGAATTAATATATCATAGAGTTGTTTGTGGTGGTGGTGATTAGACGAGATCGGCGGTGACGTCACAATCGTGTTGCATTATGGTATATGGAACTGCCTGAAGTGTACATATGAAGTAGACTCGCTCCCTCGGTCAAAATCGAGGGAACGAGTGTCTGTCCATATAAACTTCCCTCGTCCACTTCACGAAGTGGAACGCACTTCAAAATGGCGGCAGGGATTCCCCCGAGGGGAAGTGCTTAGGGAAGTTCGCAAGTGCATGTCTAAAAGTGGACTGGAACGCAGCACAGAAAGGCCTGGCTAGCTGGATGCGGTCATGCTAATGCCTTGTTTTGGTGATTACTTTTTAAAACAACAGTGACAGATCCAGCATGGACAGTTACCGGAGTGAGGGAAGCAGCACCTGTCTGAGAAAGTAAACAGTTTGAGTTAAATTTCAAATGCAAATGGAAAGTTTGTGCAATTTGTTTGTTTTTGTGTAAGAATGCCTCAGCCTTGTAATATGGCTTTAAATAATTACTGACTTCATCACAAAGCACTGGTATCATGCAGCTTGTGTTAAAATGTGTTTAGGTGGTTATTAATAATAATTATTATTATTTGTGTTTATATAGTGTCACACCCAAGGTCGCTTTACAAAGATATGTAAAGGCAGTGGTTCTCAAACTGTTGTACGTAACGTTACGTACGTGAGGTGACAGAAGGGGGTACGGGAACAAAATGCTGAATTTTGCCGTTCATTTAAGTAGACCTCACCTTAAAATAAGATTTAAACTGAGCATGTTTTCCTATCAGGTAAAATTCTGTAAATACATGACATCCTCGTGCAGATTGCTGCCTTGGCAAATCGCACTATACTACCGTTTTAGACAATGTACCTTTGTAAAATAAGAGATTTAGCACTTACTAGCATGCAGAACAAATATAGACACAGGCTGTGCATGGAGATCGATATAAGATTCAAACTCTCTTCGATACACATTCCCTGTGTGAGTTCCTGTGTTTAATGTTGATAACATTATATGAAGGTCCACACGATTGCAAATGTGACATTAATTTTATACAACAGTTCAACAAACGAAATATTAATATTAAGTGATGTTCATTTAGGCTACAACACAGATTTCAGTATTTTTTACAACAAAATAACAGCTCCAACGAAAGCCACAGCAGAACTGCAGCACACAGCAGTGTTTGTGAACAAATCTGCGGCTTTGAACGAATCATTAGAGTCAATGATTCAATTATTAATTCATAAATACATCCACTTGCTTCGTTACTGAATGAATGACTCAATGACTCACCACCTATTGGCAGTTTTAATTTAACATTTAAAAGCTTTGTTTTTACCATCATTGTGCATTTCTCTATTGAATTTTTATTTATTTAAATCGATTTAAGGGGGCAAATATTGTCCCTTACTGAAAAAGGTGTGACTGAAGAGTGGGGGTACGAAGTAAGATGTTAAAAGCCTCATGGGGTACAACTCTAAAAAGATTGAGAACCACTGGGACTGGGTTAAGGAATAGAACAATCAACACCAAAGCACAATACACACACCAAGGGCAGAAAGTAGGCCTAACATACAGAGGTCACTTACAAAGTTAGGTTAAAGATACAAACAAAGAGGGATTCAAACAAATAGCATATCATTAACAATGCTTAATTTACAGACTGTAAGCTGAAGTGTAATATACAGAATCAGATCAAATATGTGTTTTTGAAGGAGAGAAGGGTGGATGTTGGACGGATGTCTTGAGGAAGAGCATTCCACAACCGTGAAGCCACTACACTAAAAGACTCCCATGTTACCAGACTATTGAAACCGACAGAATACGACAGCCCCACCTCAGATATTTTTCACCAGCCGCCACTGCCCATCACTGACATATGTGTTGATTTCTTGAACGCAATGGCCAATCAGATGCATTTAAAATAGACTCCCCTCACCGCTCAAAACTGACTTTTTGTTCAGTGCTGAATTCTGTATGCTGACAAATCCTCTAATTATAACAAACAAAGTGTATATATTATGAAAGATTCATTGTGCAGCCAGCTTCATTGAAAATAACAGAGATGTATGAGATTGCGATGAACTGATGTCAGCTTTTTAGGAATTTTTAAGGGAGCGCACTTTGTGCGCATTCAGTCATGCAAAACCATGCACACAGCCTGCTTGCTTTTATGTTATAACAGTGGTTTGTGTGTTAATGCTTTAATAACAAATAATTTATCAGGAGCATTTATGCTGATGTGTATGGTGGTGACACGTAGACAAAAGTATTTGGAGGTAGCCTACAAAAAAAAGTCTATTTGCGGGCGGGAGCGGGACAAAAATGTTGCGGGCGGGAGAAAGTAACATAGAAAGTAGTTGAGAACGTCAGTTATAACAACCCACGTATTAAAAAAATGGTCGGGTTTAAATCAGGCTCGGGCTCATAATTACAGTTAATGTGTCGGGCCAGGCCGGGCTCGGGCTCGGGTCGTGCTTGATTTTTTGGGCCCGATCTAAGCTCTACAATGGATGACTTCAGACAGAAGCACATGGATACCACAGCTAAGAACAAACTTACTGCCGATCCACTTTTCCATGTTGATAAGAGCATTAAAATTAGAAAAAATAATGGGACAAATAGAAATCAAGGGACATTTAGAATCGATAAAAATGTGCGATTAATCACGATTAAATATTTTAATCGTTTGACAGCACTAATATATATATAAAAAAAAAAATTTCAGTTAATAGGTGTAGTGATTTTCAAATGACAAACTACTATCAGACATGACTAGGGGCGTAGTCCCCCAATAACCAAAACGTCTCGGTTACATATGGTAACCCTCGTTCCCTGAGGGAGGGAACGGAGACGTAGGTCATGACTGACCAATAGGAATCTCGCTAGAGAGGCCAATCTACTTCGAGTGAAACTAAAACAAGCCAATACACATTGGCGTGCAATCATTTGCAACAGCTGTGCAGCCTCGCAGCGCGGGTATTTAACAAGCAGCTGGTGCGATTGCACACTAGTTTTTTGCTGAGAAGCCAAGCCTGAAAAAGCTGGCCGCCCCGGCGGGCGGCAGCAGATGTGGCGACGGGACCTACGTCTCCGTTCCCTCCCTCAGGGAACGAGGGTTACCATATGTAACCGAGACGTTCCCTATCGGTCAGTCACTACAACGTAGGTCATGACTGACCAATAGGAATCCCTACCAAAGCGTCACAGCCGCTGCACCCCATCCAGCGCCCCGTGCAAGCCTCTACACCTTCTTGCCTGGAAGGACGATAGGAGGAGGCTTACACAGAGTGAATCTGACACTGTTGTTCCGTGATAACCCATACAGTGAGATATTGGATAACACTGGGAAAGCATGCCCTTTCTGTTTAGGAAGGAACGCTGCGGAAGCCACTTCTTCAAAGAGTTATGTGGAAATACATATGGACTAGCCCGAAGGCTGTACTGCATATGAAATAATGGGTGACTTAGCCCAAGGGAAAGACACGGGCTTCCGATAGGAGCAGCCGTGGAAAATATACCCATATGGGATCCCCGTAGGGTCACACATATGGAACCCAGCCCAGATCCGTTCTCAAGGATTCAGCGGATAAGGGCCTGGCACCGGACGCTCCGCCAAGTCCGGGCCGAGGGGTTTTGGAGGACTCGACAGGTTTTACTCTGGAGCAATAAGGGTGCACAGTAGGGTGCAGCAAGCCGACAGAGCCAGGCCTCTCAGTGCTTCTATCCGTCTAGGGTGAGAACACGGGAGGAGACCGGCTCTACACGTAGGCTATAATATCTTGCGAACGTGTTAGGTGTCGCCCAGCCCGCAGCTCTACAGATATCTGTTAGCGAGGAGCCACGTGCCAGCGCCCAGGAGGATGCAACGCCTCTCGTGGAGTGTGCATGCAACCTGAGCGGGCAGGGCACGCCTTGAGCTTGGTAAGCCAAGGCGATGGCATCCACTATCCAGTGGGCCATCCTCTGCTTGGAGACAGCCTTTCCCTTCTGTTGGCCTCCGTAACAGACAAAGAGCTGGTCTGAGGTCCTGACGCTTTGAATTCTGTCCACGTACATACGCAGGGTGTGAACGGGACAGAGCAAAGCCAGGGCTGGGTCTGCCTCCTCCGAGGGCAGCGCTTGCAGGTTCACTACCTGGTCTTTGAAGGGAGTGGTAGGAACCTTGGGCACATAGCCAGGCCGGGGTCTTAGTACCACGTGGCTGTCACCCGGCCCGAACTCTAGGCACGATTCGTCGACCGAAAATGCATGCAGGTCTCCTACCCTCTTGACAGAGGCCAGTGCAACCAGCAGCAAAGTCTTCATGGAAAGAAGCTTTAAGTCTACTGACTGCAGAGGCTCAAAGGGAACATCCTGAAGTGCTCGAAGCACCAGGGAAAGATGGTTGGGTGTGGAGTCGCCATTCTCCCGGAAGCACAGCTCGTGATAGCTCGTCGGCCACACGGTTGAGCACGCCGGGGACATACATGGCTCGATGACCTCAGATGCTTCTGACTCCAGAGGAGGAGATGGCGGGCGAGTTGCGACATGCGACGGGAGCGTAGACCACCTTGTCGGTTGATGTACGCAACGGTCGCCGTGTTGTCCGTACGGGCCAGCACGTCCCTGCCCTGTAGCGGCCTTTTCAAGCGGCTCAGAGCGAGATGTACTGCTAGCAACTCGAGGCAATTGATGTGCCAATGCAGTTGGGGGTCCGTCCACACCCCTGACACTGCATGCCCGTTGTACGTGGCACCCCAGCTGGTGGCAGAGGCATCTGTGAATACCACAGCATGCCTGGACACCTGTTCCAAGGGGACTCCTGCCCGCAGGAACAAGAGGTCTGACCACGGGCTGAAGGTCTGGCGGCACGCCGGTGTGATTGCCACCCGGTGAGTGCCGTGATGCCACGCCCATCTCGGGACTCGGCCGTGAAACCAGTGCTGAAGCGGTCTCATATGAAGCAGGCCGAGCGGGGTTACCGCTGCTGCTGCTGCCATATGCCCCAGGAGCCTCTGAAAGAATTTCAGTCGGACCGCTGTCCTGCCTTTGAACGTGTTCAAGCAGTTCAGCACCGACTGAGCACGCTGCTCTGTGAGGCGCGCTGTCTGGGTGACCGAATCCAACTCCATACCGAGATAAGAGATCCTCTGCACAGGGGAGAGTTTGCTCTTTTCCCAGTTGACCTGAAGACCCAACTGGCTGAGGTGCCTGAGCACTAGGTCCCTGTGTTCGCATAGCTGATCTCGAGAGTGTGCTAGTATGAGCCAGTCGTCGAGATAGTTGAGGATGCGAACGCCCTGTTCTCTCATGGGAACAAGGGCCCCCTCCGTGACTTTCGTGAAGACACGGGGGGACAGGGACAGCCCGAAGGGTAGGACTTTGTACTGATATGCTCGACCCTCGAACGCAAAGCGCAGAAATGGCCTGTGTCGAGGAAGAATCGAGACATGAAAGTACGCATCCTTCAGGTCGATCGCTGCAAACCAATCTTGGGGACGGATGCATTCGAAAATGTGTCTCTGCGTGAGCATTTTGAACGGTAGCTTGTGGAGGCTCCGATTCAAAACTCGCAGATCCAAGATCGGTCGTAACCCACCACCTTTCTTAGGTACAATGAAGTAGGGACTGTAGTGCCCTGTCCTCATATCGGCTGGAGGGACTGGCTCTATCGCATCCTTCGCCAGTAGGACTGCGATCTCCGCACGCAAGACATGGGCATCGGCTGCTCTCACTGTAGTGGAGTGGATGGCCCGAAACTTGGGGGGACACCGGGCGAACTGAATCGCATAGCCGAGCCTGATGGTTCGAATGAGCCAGCGAGACGGACTGGGGAGCGCTAACCAGGCTCGCAGAGACCGTACAAGCGGGACCAAAGGGACCGTAGGCGTACCCGGGGTGGGGCAGCGAGGTGGAACACAGGGACGCGGCTCGGGAGGCTCTCTCTGGGGGGCGGCCCGTAGCGGGGTCTGAGTGTGCTGTGCAGCACTTACCTGGTTCCACGGGGCAGGAGGTGCGGGAGTCGGCTCGGTGGCGTTCTCGGACCGTACACAGCTGCCGGGTGGCGATAGAAGAGGCGGATGAGAGTGGTGAGGATTCCATCCCCTCACTGCTCTCCGGGTCTTCCTCGGACCCAGAGATGATAGAAACTGCTCTTTTATTGAAAATTTGGGTACCACTGGTTTTAAGGCCAGCGGCGGAACACAAACAAAATGACACAAAGGATTTACCACCCGGCCCTCTTCCGGGGGAGGGAGCGATGCAGTCATCGTCTCCTGGAGAGCAGTCCCTTCCATCTCTGGGTTGCCCGTCCTAGGGCCGCTTACCCTTGGCTTTGCCGCCCCTCTTGGCGGGGGCCTGGACGGGCGGGGCGCCCTGCCTGCGACTGGCTCCACGGCGCCGTTTAGATGGAGGCTGCTGCTGCGGCGCGGGAGCAGGGGCAGACGCAGGAGGACGCCCACGGCGACGAGCAGACCGAGGAGCCGCGGGCGGTGGGTTGGAGGCAGCAGCTGACCGCCGCGGCAGGATGTGACTGATGGCCTCAGTCTGCTTCTGTACAGTCGAGAACTGCTGGGCAAAGTTCTCGACCGCGTCGCCGAAGAGGCCGGTCTGGGACACGGGGGAGTTAAGGAACCTGATCTTGTCGGTCTCCCGCATGTCAGCCAGACACAGCCAGAGATGGCGTTCCTGGACCACTAGTGTGGACATCGCACGACCCACTGACCGCGCAGTGACCTTCGTCGCACGAAGCGCGAGGTCAGTTGCGGCACGAAGTTCTTGGAGAACTTGTGGATCATGACCACCCTCGTGCAGGTCCTTCAGTGCCTTGGCCTGATGAACCTGCAACAACGCCATAGCGTGCATGGCAGAGGCAGCTTCCCCACAGGCCCTGTAAGCCTTGCCGGTCAGGTCCGACGAGTACTTACAGGCCCGGGAAGGAAGACACGGTTCTCCACGCCAAGTGGAGTTAGGGCACAGTTGCATAGCAACGGCCCGTTCCACTGGCGGGATACGCGTGTATCCCTTAGCTGCCCCGCCATCAAGGGTGGTGAGGGAGGAGGAGCCACCGAGACGGTTTCTGGCAGTAAAAGGTGCCGTCCACGTCCCTGTGAGCTCCTCATGCACCTCTGGGAAGAAAGGCACTGGGGTGGGTTGCTGAGAACCAGCGCGCGCCACCCCGAGATACCAATCGTCCAACCTCGAGGGCTCGGGACACAGTGGAGGGTTCCACACGAGCCCGATCCTGTTGGCGGCCCGGGAAAGCATGGCCATCATCTCCGGGTCCGACTCGGGCACTGCTGGCACACCCGAAGGAGGCAGCGGCTCTGAGCCGTCGTCCGCGGAGAGGTCTGACCCACCCTCCGATGCAGCGATCGACATCTGGTCGTCGCAGGGAGCGCCGAACGAAACGACTGGTACACATCTCGAGGATGGTCCAGAACGTTCCGTTGGCAGCTCAACTGGTTGCGGAGCATGAAAGGGGTGAGGGTTCCTAGGGGGTTGGTTCCCCGAAGGAAGCGCGCTCACTGTAATCCTCAGGTCACCCGTGTCACTGCCCGTAGCAACCCGCGAAGGGGGGTTGGAACGAGGTGCAGGCACGGGGACTCCGCCCCTTTGCAGGAACGTGAGTCTCGACCTCAGCTCCGAGATGATCATCTTCCCACAATGGGTACATGACTCATCCACGAACGCTGCCTGTGCGTGTTCGAGGCCCAGACACACAAGGCAGCGATCGCGACCATCCCGCGAACCCAGGTAACGACCGCATCCAGAAACACACAGATAGAATGTCATCTAGAAAAAGACGCAAACTATCTGTGGAAGCTCTTTTAGAGACTGCTCTCCTTGGTGCTGAAGCACGCAGGGGAACGGTCACGGCGAACACAGACAGGAATGTGCACCTGTTTGTGCGCGATTCTCTCTCGCTGGTCTTAAAAGCCGTGAAAACGGCCGTTGAGTCCTTTAACCGCGCAACTTACCAGCCGTGAAAACAGCTTTTTTGTTTGCTCAGTTTTAAAACAACAAAATAAGAAGAGAGAGAGAGAAGAGAAAAAGACCGCTCGCGCTGCTGTGCCGTCACGCCCGCACCAAAGTGGAGAGATCCAGAAGAGGCTTGCTTTCAAATTCACTCTGTTCAGCATACGAAGTGCTTGGCTCCGAAGCAAAAAGCTAGTGTGCAATCGCACCAGCTGCTTGTTAAATACCCGCGCTGCGAGGCTGCACAGCTGTTGCAAATGATTGCACGCCAATGTGTATTGGCTTGTTTTAGTTTCACTCGAAGTAGATTGGCCTCTCTAGCGTGATTCCTATTGGTCAGTCATGACCTACGTTGTAGTGACTGACCGATAGGGAACATGCATTTATAGCCTACTATGGTTAATGTAAACATAGAATCAGGCCATTAATTAATTATATACATTGCACGTTCAGAGCTTTTATAAGCACAAAGTTCCTGTATGAATCAAACGGTTTATTTGACTGTGCATGTGCATGAGTGCCGCTCGCGAATCACCGCTACTCTACGAGCGTTCACCAGCGCGTTACAAAAGTGTGATAAGATTTGCTCAAGCAGTTCCTATCGTGACGCTGGTGATAAAATGTGCAACCCATTTGAATTATTTTGAGAATTTTCTGCTTTAAAACACAATGGAGAAAGTCAAACATTATCTAAAAAAGCAGACCTGCCAACCTGTACACGTTGTGTGTAGCGGGTACGCATTTTGACCTCAAAGTACTGTAACAACAATGAGTCTTACATTAAATGCATTAACATTAGCTCAAATGATATATAGGGAATTTTAATAATTAATCATGAATATGATTAATATTGCATATTACAGTTAAATTATCGAAGTTGAAAATAGATCGATTGTATATATGAATGATCAATCACAACAAATTATAATTCCTCATTCATATATCAATGGTCCCTTTCCAGATCGATTATATGAGATCACCTTTAATGGAATTAATTTAGCTATCGAACAATCTGTTTGTCCAGCAAACGGCCGTAAGATTAACTTATCAACTTCTCAACAAAGTTATCCCTTCTTATAAACTCCAAGAAATATTAATTTTCTGGCCGTGAACATTAATTTTCCTGTGTTTATAAAATTAAACTACTCAAAGTAGTCAATAATACAAGCTTTTGTAGCTAGGGTCAACTAGGGCATTTTAGACAGAAACAATCAAGAATATAATGGTTTTAATAAAATGAAACTACGGATACAGAATTCTACATTTAAACACGGGATACATGTATGTACAGTAAACAGTAAAACTAATGAGACAGACGAATAACGAACGGGAGTGAGAGAGAGAGATTGGGAGAGAGAGAGAGAGAGAGAGAGAGAGAGAGAGAGAGAGAGAGAGAGGATGAGAAAGTGAAACTAACGGTCAGGATGAGAGAGATCACCGGGGTGATCGCAGCATGGCAAAAATCACAGACAACGTAACCCTTAGAGAGACAACAAGAAATCACATCAATCAAATCAAATCAATAACCTATACTTGCGTATGGTTCTCTTTGTGTTGCTGAGGAACGCAGAGTCGTGTGCGTGTTTGTCCTTCGGCGCTATAGACTTGTTCTCTCATGTCTTCCGGGGCGAGCAGACTCGCGGGAAGTTTTAAAGGTTCACCGAACGTGAAGTTACCAAGGAAATAATTCAGAGTTCATCTCCCTCGGGAGGGAGAGGTGAAAATGAGACTGAAACTTAGTAAAGACAGGAAAAACGGAGATGAGAGCTCACACTCCCATCTTCTTCCGTTGAGCGCAGCTTGCGTGTTTCCTTTAAGAGCCGTAGGGATTTCAAAGAGTCCTTTTAAAGTTGAAGTTGCAGGCTGTTCATTTCACTGAACGTAGGAAAGGTCCGAAGACGAAAATAAAGAAAAGACTTAAAGAAAAGAAAATAGAAACGGAGGAAAACTCCCTAACGGGAGTCATGGGTCTTCTCTCTGGAAACGTAAGTGCTCGCTGGAGAACTCTAGATCGGCCTTCTTATAGAAATAATTACCATACGCCTACTTTGCGAACGTGAACCAATCATGTTAGAGTATCCTGAGCGGGAAAAGTTCTCCTTTGTTTTGTCAGGATAATTTATGATGGTATGAAATTTTGTCATTTCTACCCAGAAAGATTGTACACACAGAACAATACATTTTACTGTAATATCCTATGTATGACTTGTTTAGTCAAAACAAGACAGTCAAACAGGTACCTAGAATGGCCAGAAAGAGTAGAAGAAACATAAAGTTACATTCATATGCAGAATTACACACATTTAATGTTCACTCACACGACTATAAGGCCATAATACCGGCTACCATGACCTAGGAAAGATCAAATTCATGTTTATACATTTCTTAAGTGGTTATACTTATAGAAAATATAAGATTGCAGAGTCTATTCCTCTTTCTTTATCAGAATTCAAGTGGGAGCTGTGATTCCCTTGGAATTCCTTTTGGGGGTCATAAAGTTTTATGACCTAGCAAGAGGGAGAGTTACAGAAGGTGATCCTGTTAGGTAATCTTTCTTTAGAAATACACTTAAGATTCGAAGTTACAGACCAGTCTCCAATTACACCCATAGAATAAGACAAAACTAATTAGATATGCATGCATACAGGAAGGTCAGATACAATTCTGTGTTATATACATTAAGGACATTTCTATCCTAAGTTGCACACAAAGGACGTTTGTGGGCGTGTGTGTGTGGGTATCCTTATGGTCAGCATAACTGAGTTCATCAGCGAGGACAGTACAGTAGTCACAGCACTTCTGACTCCTGAAGGGGAACGGGCTGGTGGGGATGTGGAAAGTTGAAATATTGTATTGAGTTAACTTAATCTGGATTCGATTATCACACGGGAGTGATCGCATGGATTATTTTAAAATACTCCGTCATTCATGGTCACTCAGATAAGAGGAAGACATCATTCAGCCATGCAAATTAAAAAATGCTTAAGTATTGATGAACAATAAATCTAAATAAAATTAAAATCGCTATGGCTTAGTGATTATGAAAGTTCTGTGATTTGTGGATTACAGATAAGCGCGAGTCTGGAGAAACAGGTGTTTATTTATTCATTCTCAGTGTTGAGAAACATAGCCTGCATGTGTTACGTTATTGTGTTAATAATAACTAAAGTACCTAATTATGTTACATAATCATTTTGTATGAAAACTAGCGAGTTAGTTACTTGTGGATTAAAAAGTACCGTTGTATCGGTGCTGTGCGAGCTCTCTCTCACAAACACAGACCGCGCACACAGAGAGAAGATAATTGTAAAATGAAAATTGACGGGCTAAGATTAAATTTTGTTCTTGGTGTTTTTTTTCCTGTCAAAATGTCAGAAAGCATTTTTTTATATCCATCCGTGTTTTTAAAATTCGTTAAATGACGGACATTTTACTATTAACACAGCCTTATATGTCAGATTCGTCTAACTTATACTTGATATTCTTTTTAGAATAAGTGATTCGTTTTGCTATTATTGGTCCTGTGACTGGAGAACTCCTGTCTATTCATTGTCAACTATTTTCTAAAAGTATGTTTGTATTGGCTAACGTTTACTCTGCTAATGCGTGTCCTGTTTAAAATGTGCAATATTCAAATGCAAAGACAGTACGTCACAAATAAAAGCCCTTTTTTCTGTGAGATTTAGTTTCATATTTGGATATTGGAATAATAAATTAAGTTGCCTATCTTAAATGTACACACAGTGTTCCTATGTTGTTGTTGTTTTTTACTGTTTTCTAGGGGTTTCTTAATTTTAGACTAGTTGACCAGCACACATTACATGCAATGAAATATTAATCATGAAAAAAAAAATGTTTTGTGCAGTAATGAAACGTTGGACTTTCACTGTATATTGCAGTGCAGTGCAAGTGAAATTTTGGATTTGGGTCGAATTCAAAAAACTTTAGAATTCAAAACTAGAATTATGAAGATAGGCATGTGTTTGTGCGTGTCTTGCATTCTCAAAAAATAATGACAAAAATATATGACAACCCACCCCAGGTTGGCAGGTCTGAAACAACCACATAAACCAAAAAGTCTGATGAAAAGAGGAGAAAACTTCACCCTGCACCAACATAAAATAGAAAGCTTTTTAAATAACTCATGACCACTCTTACTCTCACTCTATGGTATTTATTGTGGTAAATTTTGACTAACTTGTAGAATTTATAATAGATTATCTCTTAAGGTAAATTTTGACTAACTTGTAGAATTTATAATAGATTATCTGTTAAGGGAATAGATTTTTCACTAAAGTTTTATATTACAACTGTGGCATGTGTAGAGTTTCTGAATGTGTAGGTTGCTAATTAGGGCCCAAGCCCTGAAAGGGAGCAGAGCCCTATTGTTTTCCTTAGGATTATTAGGGCCCAAGCCTTGAAAAGGCGAAGGCCCTATTGTTTTCCTAAGGATTATTATTAGGGCCCAAGCCTTGAAAAGGCGAAGGCCCTATTGTTTTCCTAAGGATTATTAGGGCCCAAGCCTTGAAAAGGCGAAGGCCCTACTGTTTTCCTAAGGATTATTCTTTATTATTATTATTATTATTTTACTACCTTTTGGGCACTTTTGGGGGCCTTAACGTGCTCAAAAACTCTTGAAACTTTGCACACGGGTCAGAACCCGCGGCCATCAGGGCCGGACTGAAGATGGTACCCGGGCGTGGCAGGGGGGCTCGACAGCGCCCCCTGGAACGGGATTCGAAAACATGTCCATATATCAAACACGCTTGCATGAATTAATATGAAAATCGGTACACATATAGATCTCATCGTTTCATATATCCTTCGTACTCTTACTTTTTACGCCAGCCCAACAGGAAGTCGGCTATTATGGGTTGTTTGGAAACTCATGCTCAGGAATTTGAAACACTTCTCCTAGGGAATTCACCCGATCGTCACCAAACTCGGTGTGCATGAAGTCAAGACATTGAGGATGAAAAATTGCCAGGGGATTTTTGATATCTCGAACGGTTTGGCCGTGGCGAGGAAACGAATTTATGGCGAATAATGGAAACAGGAAGTGTGTTATAACTTCTGCATACATTGACTGATCTTGATGAAACTTCAGCAGTGTGTTCGCTGTAAGAGGCCGATCACATGGATGTGACTATTGTGAGTCAAAGTTATAGCGCCACCAACTGGCAGCAGGAAGTGTGTCACTTTCAAAATGCTTTTAAATCACCCTCTTATTTTTACCCGATTTGCTTAAAACTTTATGTGTATAATGTAAACACACGGCAGATGTAGACCTGTGAAAGGATTATTGATATCTTAGATACTGTTGCCGTGGTAACGCATCAAACTTTAAGATTCTTTTTTGATGCTTTTGAGACTCTTAGCATACTTGAAATTGCATGAAACTCGACAGACACATCACATTTATTAGCCAGTAGACATGTGCAAAGTTTCAGAAACGGGCGTGGTGCAGGGGCTCAGTAGCGCCACCTTTTGACAAAAGAGGGGGAGTTAGGTCTATACTTTTATCTACAATCTTAAAACTCAGTATGTATATTGTTCATATCGAGCTGGACAACTTTCTAATTTACAGTTATTAGCTCAGACCAACAGGAAGTCAGATATTTTGGTTTGAATGTGGATGTTTTGGAGAATTTTCTCTTCCTCTCTCTCTGACCCTACGTCTCTCCGTGTGTTTGGGGGAGGGGGATTTGTCTGCTGAGTGAGAATGCTTTTATTTTTGTTTTTCAAGGTTTTGGGGCCCTTAACGTGCTCGAAAACTCTTGAAACTTTGCACACAGGTCAGAACCCGCGGCCATCAGGGCCGGGCTGAAGCTGGTACCCGGGCGTGGCAGGGGGGCTCGACAGCGCCCCCTGGAATGCGATTCGAACACTTGTCCATATATCAAACATGCTTGCATGTAATAATATGAAACTCGGTACATATTTAGATCTCATCGGGCCGAACAACTTTCGTGCTCTAAGTTTAACGACAGCTCAACAGGAAGTCAGCTATTATGGGTTGTTTGGAAAATGCATGCTTTTATTTTTTATATACTTCTCCTAGAGAATTAATCCAAACACCACGAAACTCGGTCAGCATGAAGTCAAGACATTGAGGATGCTAAATTGCGGACGGATTTTTGATATCTCGAACGGTTTGGCCGTGGCGAGGAAATGAATTTATGACTAAAAAAGGACACATAAAGTGTGTTATAACTTAGTTAGTTTTACCTACAGTTACAAAACTTGGCGTGTATATTGTTCTCGTCAAGCCGAACAACTTTCTAATTTACAGTCATTATCTCCGACCAACAGAAAGTCAGATATTGTGGTTTGAATGTGGATTCTGAGAATTTTCTCTCCCTCTCTCTGACAGAGAGAGTGTCCCCTGCCATTCTGTCTGTGTGTGTGTGTGTGTGTGTCTGTGTAGGGAGGGGGAGAAGGAGGGGAAGGGGGTCTCTTCGGGTGATAGTTTAAACACAAAATCATAAATAGGGCTATACTGCCCTCTTGTGTCCAAAATTATATTTATATATAAATATATTACGTATGTGACTGAGGATGTTGTGTTTTATTGCGAGTGTACACAAATATAAGTAAACAGTTTGCAGTCTGAATGATGTCCTGTATGAAAAAAATGACGGAGTATGTTTCCACTGTTCACACACACACACACACACACACACACAGTTTGATCACGCCCGTGCCTCTCTCTCTCACACACACGCACGCGCGCACACACACACGCACACACACACACACAGTTCGATCGCGCCCGCGCCTCTCTCTCTCTCACACACGCACACACACACAGTTCGAACGTGCGCGCCTCTCTCTCTCAAGCTGGAGTGTGTGTGTGCATGCGAGAGAGACGCGCTGGTGCGAGCGAACTGTGTGTGTGTGCGTGTGTGATCGCGCTGGCGCGATCGAACTGTGTGACAGAGAGAGAGAGGGGCGCGGGCGCGATCGAACTTTGTGTGTGTGTGTGTGGGAGTGAGTGAGAGAGAGAGAGAGAGAGAGAGAGAGGGCGGGCGCGATCGAACTGTGAGAGAGAGAGAGAGAGAGAGAGAGAGAGAGAGAGAGGGCGCGATCGAACTGTATGTGTGTGTGTGAGTGAGTGAGAGAGAGAGAGGCGCGGACGCGATCGAACTGTGTGTGTGTGTGTGTGAGAGAGAGAGAGAGAGAGAGAGAGAGAGAGAGAGAGAGGGGCGCGGGCGCGATCGAACTGTGTGTGTGTGTGTGTGTGTGTGTGTGTGAGTGAGAGAGAGAGAGAGAGGCACGGGCGCGATCGAACTGTGTGTGTGAGAGAGAGAGAGAGAGAGAGGCGCAGAAATCATTTTATACGGAAATCAATTATTTATAATTCCGATGAGAATAAAGTTAGTGTTAATTAAAATTAAGGAACATTTAGTTTTTCTGTTCTGAATATCATTAAAACAGAAAAGGCAGAGACAACATAATGATGAATAATCTTAAGATATTATATCGTATGCTATGTGTTGTGAATACACCCATGTTAAACATTAAAATTTACTTCCATTGCATATCATAGGACACATAAGCGTAAAATATAATTACATTTATAAACCTGTACAAAGACCTCCAGATAAATACTGGGCTTCTATATTTACACATTTCAGTGCTGAAAAACATATTGAGCTATGACATCCTATGACATTAAAAATTATTCTATATTTAAATTATCTCATATATGTGGCTATTGTGGTTCAAGATCATAGGCCCTGTCCCAAATGGCACACTTCATATGAATACTCGGTCTTGTGTACTTATTTCATGTGTCTGTTAAATCCATGAGACCCATGGATGAGGTGTCTCATTTTTCATTTTAGGTTTCAGAAGGTTGCTCACGCATACTTTGTGGTTGATATGTGCCCTTGATGAGCACTTGCTGCACCCAAACTGATGCAAGCTCTACAGCACACTTCTTTTCGACAAAGCAGGGTTAAATTTTTGCACGTCGTGCACAATAACCCTAAAGGCACCAGGGTGGCGGTGCTACCGGCTTCTTTTTATATATATATATATATATATATTAGTGCTGTCAGTTAAACGCGTTATTATCGGCGTTAACGCAAACCCATTTTAACGGCGTCAATTTTTTTATCGCGAGATTAATGCTCTTTTTGGCCTTGCAAACTTTGTAGTTTTTTTCACATGCTGTTGCAACAACTAGTAACGTTAGAAAAACTACATCATCACACCGGATAGCTAGACCGGAAACAAAACAACAGGCACGCCGCACACACTTGTTTGGGCTTGCGCGCCGGCCAAAGAGTAGTAGGCTAAACGTTACGTTTTGAGTGGATTGCGCGAGACGCCGATCTAGAGACGTGCACTCTCAACACAATAGAGTGCGGCGCGGGACTAGATTTGATGGCAGAGTGCGAGCGCGGGCGGTAATGCACTCACTCTATGTGTGCGGGTACGGGAGAATAAAACGATTCGCGGGACTCCCGCAAACTAGAAATTAATATATTTTTATTCATATGTTGCAGAAAAGCAACAAGAACAACTAAAACAAAACAGAAACGATTTACAGGCCAGAGTTTCTTTTTATAACATGTTTGCAGGGTTGAGCGATGTAGCCAATCACAGACGTATTGATTTCTTGAACGCAATGGCCAATCAGATGCATTTAAAATAGACTCCCCTCACCGCTCAAAACTGACTTTTTGTTCAGTGCTGAATTCTGTATGCTGGCAAATCCTCTAATTATAACAAACAAAGTGTATATATTATGAAAGATGTGCAGTCAGGTTCATTGATAATAACAGAGATGTGTGATATTGCGATGAACTGATGTCAGCTTTTTAGGAATTTTTAAGGGAGCGCACTTTGCGCGCATTCAGTCATGCCAAACCATGCACGCAGTAGCCTGCTTGCTTTTATGTTATAACAGTGGTTTGTGTGTTAATGCTTTAATAACAAATAATTTATCAGGAGCATTTATGCTGATGTGTATGGTGGCGACATGTAGGTGGAAGTATTTGGAGGTAGCCTACAAAAAAAAAGTCTATTTGCGGGCGGGAGCGGGACAAAAATGTTGCGGGCGGGAGAAAGTAACATAGAACGTCAGTTATAACAACCCACTTATTAAAAAAATGGTCGGGTTTAAATCGGGCTCGGGCTTGATTTTTTGGGCCCAATCTAAGCTCTACAATGGATGACTTCAGACAGAAGCACATGCATACCACAGCTAAGAACAAACTTACTGCCGATCCACTTTTCCATGTTGATAAGAGCATTAAAATTAGAAAAAATAATGGGACAAATAGAAATCAAGGGACATTTAGAATAGATAAAAATGTGCGATTAATCGCGAGTTAACTATGGCATTAATGTGATTAATCGCGATTAAATATTTTAATCATTTGACAGCACTAATATATATATATATATATATATATATATATATATATATAAATATAGCTGCGAGCAGCGATGAAGGGCCAAAGCCGGCGGCACCGCCACCCCGGTGCCTTTAGGTAACTAAAGGAACCGGGGTTGCGGTGCCACCGGCTTGGGCCCGCAATCGCTGCTCGCAGCTATATTTTTCATTGCAAATGCTATAGATTAAAAAAGAGCAAGAAAAAAAGTTAACATTGGTGACATCAATGATCTTACCTGTGATTATGTCCTTATTGTAATAAATGCTATAATTAAACAATTACAAGAACTACTTTGTAGGCCAAGTACAAGTTAGAATCAAGATGACCTTCTTGAATTATTGTCTAAACAATTTGTGTTTTCTGCTAATAATGACAGATATTAGGAAAAACCTGGCTTTCAGATATGCCAAGAGATGACTGGAAATTAACATTTTCAATATAAGAAAATATAAAGTTAGTTTGACCTACCATGGCACTTTGATTTAGAAAATTCTGTTAAACTGATAAGTTTTAGCTTAAATAAAATAAAATACATTATTATCCTATGTAAACAAATAATTGTTAACTAGGAACCACTTGCACAAAAAAAACTATTTTGCAAAAACAAACAAACAAATAAATATCATGAGAGAGCATGCCCCGGGACCGCGCTAAACGGTTGACACTGTAAAGACTCAGGGGCGGATCTAATCCGTGGGGGAATTTGCATATCATAATTAATAATTGGTAATTAATAATTATTCATACATGTTTGGATTAGATCAGTCTTACATGTTAATAAATCTCCCGCTAAGGGATGATGTGTCATTTTACCTGCATGCATGCATGTGTATCCCTGCAATTAACCACAAGTTGATTGTAATTAATTACACGGACCACGTCTTACAAAACAGGCAAAATTAATTAGCTCAATTGTCAGAATAATATTTGTGGGGATCCACAATATCATCCTACTTTATAGGATTTCAGGAAACGCAATTCTGTGGCCACTAGAATTGGGTTTTCTGCCCTATAAACCAAATACTCTTTAAAGTATCTTTAATTTGTAAAGCTTGTAGCTTAAGTTAGACCTTTGGCACTTAAGGGACTTGGAAAATGAGCAGAGGCAGTACATCAATCAAATGAATATAATGAATTTAATAAGGCAGAACTACTTATGTATTTACTACGTTACAGGAATACATGTATTTACAAACATTAACAGACAATGACAACAACGCGGGGCGTTTGGACAATGGATACACGTGTGAGAGAGAGAGAGAGGGGGAGAGGGAGTGAGAGAGAGAGAGAGAGCATTGGCAACATTCACCCTGACAGTCACCTGTCTGTAACAACACGAAAACATCATCTTAATGCTTCTTAGAAGCTCTATAAAGAGATATACTTGCACAAATTTCTGGGTCTCTCTGTGTCGCGGCATTCCTGCGCGAGCGGAGTCCTTTAGGAAGCGTCACGTGGTGCTTCTTGGCGCGCGTGTTGAACGGAGGTTCAAAGTCTTTGGGGTAACATTACCAAAGGAAAATAGTTCGGCTAAGTTCGTTTCACTTCGTGGAAGTGAACAGAGTCGACTACGGAAAACAAAACTTTGACTAACAAAGAAAAGAAATAAAGATCTCTACGGGGAAATCACGCGGAGTTAACGTTACATCTTTGCAGGGCTGGTGAAGAAACGCGCGTGCCTCTCTCGGTCCGGCGCGTCACGTGGTCACGTGCGTGTGTTTCTCCTTCAAAGCGAGCGCGCGCTCGTTTGAAGGTCCCCTGTAGATGGATTTGCTGAAGAGATATGTCATGCGGTGTTCTTTTCACTCGACGATTGGAATTCAACACGGAGGCTTATCTAAGACTGAAAAACACAAACTAAACTAGAAACAAAATAAAAGAAAGGCGAAGAGCTCGCCCGGAGGCGAGACGTTACATTATGACACGAGGACAAGCGAAGTAAGAGGGGATAAACTGGTATTCAGTCCTTTTGAAGACCTGACGTTTCCGCCTTCTTTTGGAAGAGGGTCCAATCAGGAGCTGTCCCTTTGGAGGGAATTTTTATGATTCTTTGTGTTCTAACCAGGCAATTAAATCTCTAGTTTCATTGGGTGTTTAAGAGAAGAATCTTCACAATTCTTATAATACTAATGTGTCACAAAGTTTAGCAAAATGTAATGTCAATTAACAAATGGGGAATGAAAATTGGAGTTTATCGAGACCAAACTTGCCACAAATGGATTTGGTTAAACATTAGTTGGCAAAGTTTGAAACATTATCCCATTAGAGTTGTCGAGAAACATGGACCAAACCACAAAAAGGCAACTCATGAAATAGGGAACTTAGATACATTGTTCATACAATTCTCAAATGGATATATAATAGCATATATATATATATATATATATATATGAATACAGGATTCATTTCTCCTCCTTGGTTAGAATTCGGAGAGAGCCACAGTTCTGTGAACATTCCTTTGGGTCGTAAACGCTGTTATCTAAGAACTCCAGTGATGTTAGTTTTGGTCTCTTTTCACTCCAAAGATGGAAAACATAGTAAACTATATTTTACTGGATATTACTGTACGTATTCTGATTGATCACACCGAAAGCATTCTGGAGGTGTCCAGAACTATGTGTACAAGTTATGAGAATAGACAGTTATATTTAAAAATGCATAATGAAGGTATTTATAATTCACTTTAAGCTACGATAAAATCATAGTCATTCCAATGTGGCATGGGCAAATGGACACACATAAAAACACATTGAATATATCTGGTTAAATGTCTTTTAAAAAGAGAAGTTTCTTTTGGATCCTTCTTTGGGACATTCCAGTCAGTCATAAAAATGTCTCGTAACTGGACACTACGCTCTGTCCTGAGCGGGCTTCACTTGTGGGGGATGTGTGTGTGGTTGTGAGTGTGTGTGTGTGTGTGTGTGTGTGTGTATATGTTAATTTACATCCAGGCTTTTTGGGCCTGAAGGCTTTGGGATTTTCGCTAGGATGTATTTAGTTATTCAGATTCACCTCGCCCAGTCCCTACAGTCCCCCCTTTTGTCTGATGAAGTCCCGGTGTGGACATCATCGGACATAAATCATCGCAATGGACGGATGACAGGTGAATCATGATGATCGGGTAGCAGGTGGCTGTTAGGGCCGAGGGCTCAGCTTGATGAGGTTCAGCGCGGCCTCTGGCATGGTACCCTCTTTCTGAGGGTACCGTGAGCTTGGCTGTGGATGTTCGCATCTCGTTGAGTCTCCTGTATAGGATGAAGGCCAAGCCCAGTGTCAGGGTGTGGCTGAGTACCTTAGAGCTACACAGCGCAGTGTCCACTGTGGTCCAGGCCTGGACAACAGGTGGGGTAGTCAAGTAGAGCAGTTGAGACAAAGCTCGGAGGGCTGTGTTGATAGACGCAATGTCAATTTGCTGGGACCCCCCCCTTTCGCAAACCACAACTCCCTTTCTGGAGTTAGGGTGAAAGTGTGGTTCCTGGAGAAGGATGGGAATTCCAGTTCTAATTTGTACTCTTTGCTTGGAAATGGTACCATGCCAGGTCGTCAAGGTGAAGGATGGCGCCTTTCGGTACTTGGATTCACATGCTCTGGTGGAGCGAGGTGGCACAGGTGTCAGTGTCATTCTGGTCGTAATTGAGTGCAGCTGTGCGCACAGGAGTGTTAATGAGCCACCTGCCACTTACAATCTCTGCTTGGGTCTTGATGACTTGAGTGCGAGGCTTAGCTTCGGCAGGGCAGCGGGTGTCGCTGATCTGCAGCCCGCAGATTCCGTCAGTGTTGTCTCTGAGGAAGGGTTTGTTAGGGCAGAGATAGTGAATGTCTTTGGTCAGTGTGCACATGTGTGGATTCGGAGCTGGGGACAGCTTAGTGTCGCTGTCGTGCAAGTCAATCACGTACGGCGTGCGGACTTGATGTGAGTGTTACCTTTCAGAGTCTGACATTGACAATGTTCTTGAGCCGGTGGATTCGGCTTGACTGTGATGGGTAAGTTCAGGAGAAAGCCCCCTTTTCTCTGCTTGTGGTCGACGCAGAGTGGGCTGGCACTACCCAGCGAGTAGGCAAGGTGTATTTGTAGAGAGTCAGCTGGCGTGGTGATGGCGGAAGCCAGCACGGTTTGCACAAGGCTTAAGGGTATCAGGTGCGGTGGAATTCTACTCATAGCTAGGCTGTCAATGGAGTTCACCTCCGGCCGCGTGTCTGTCATCAGGGCTGTTACCAGCTGAGTTTGAGCAAAGTCATCCTGGAAGACAGTAAACAGCTGTTTCATGGAGTTCACTGTCTGGGTCAGCAGAACGCTGTGAGTGTTGAAAATTACCACAATTCCCTTTAGTGTCTTGTCGATGGTCTGCAGGGATGCACTCTGTGTTGTGAGTTGCTCTTTTATCTGTGGAATCTCAGTCTGAATTTCGGCTGCATGCCGCCTCACGGTGGCTAGGTTCACTGTATTCACACTGGACATACAAGTGTTAAACAGAGTGGCGGCGGCTCCGGGCAAAGCTCCCCGGAACTGTTTGGAGCGGTGGTTGTGTCCACCTAACTCCGCTTGTGTGATAGTCATTTTCTCAAGTTGGCTGAGCATGTGCATCGGCCCCGGCGTGAGTGAGGGAGTCTGTCCATCGGGCACCTGCCCAGCGGTATTGGGCTACTGCGCTGGGGTAGGGTGCCCTGTAAACATTGCAGGGGTCGAGACGAACATGAACTTTCTGGGTGTGGGTCCTGAAGTTGGTAGTCAGGAGTCCCGGTTGTTCCCTCAGGATGGTGAGCCACAGCAGCATCCTGGTAAAGTGAAAGGGAGAGAGAGAGAGAGAAGGGGGGAAAAATTTCAGCAGGTGTTGTCCTTGGTTGGCTTGGACAGTCTTTTTCACGCCGGTATGCCACTTGCTTCGGTGTCTTGCAAGTGTCTCTGGTGCTGCGGTGTGCAGCACATGGTGCATCATGGGCATACATTGGCATGACCCCCCTTTTGCACTGTGGCATTACAAGCTGTGGCGCAGTGATGGCATCAGGTGCAGAACGCTGAATGTTGTCTTGTGCACGCAGCATGTGCAAGGTGTATTGCAGGTGTCTGGGGCACCGGTCGTCGGTGGGTTCAGACGGCGTGCTAGGGTGGTTGGAGGGGTCTGAGAGGTGGTTTCTCATAATGTCCATTGGTAAGCTGGAAGGTTAAGGTCAGGTTAAGCAGAGGCTCTGTGACATTTTGTCACCCTTGTGGTGAGAGACTAATGCATGACCCTAAAAGTTCAGAATCACGGTTTAACGGGTTCGCTAGGTATGTAGCATAAAGCTAGGTGTTTCATGTGTATCTAGCTAGTGATGTGTGTCTTGTATCCTTATCATCTTAGCTGTGGATGTTAGGAGGCTAAGACTCATGTGGTTCCGAGAGTATTTCCTGGAAAGGGCATAGCCGAGGTGAAATAAATGACTCAAGATGGTTCTTATGACTAAATTATTTCTCTGGACTGAACTAGTGGTTCACTACGGCTTGACGAAGTGAATGATAGGGGGAAAAAGGACAGCTTTCATATTCGAATTATGCTTATTATCAATCCTCAGGACCTATAGTTATGCCCTAGTAATTGTTGAAATTACTTGTGTTGCAGGGTCACAAAAATGAGTGCACTTGTTGAAAATAAACAAAATCACGAATAAAGGTGCATCTGTTTCCTTTCTGGGCCCTATGGGAAATGGAACCACATTTGAACAGGAGAGGAAATGAAATTAAATCATATAGATGACCGAATAGCCAAGGGAATAGCTGACTGCTATTATTATCAAAGTCAAAGAAATGAAAGAATTAACGAAGAGCAAAAAAAAAAAAAATCAAAATTAAAAGCAAAAAGGAATAAAGTGATCAAAACAACGGGAATGATCTGAATGTGAGAATAATCAGTGGCATTAGTGAATAAACTTTGGATTTGCCTGGACCACCACTCCATAGTGGGTTGCAGCGGTTGCGTGTTCAAGACCACTCTGTGTGTGTCCCTCCAAAGGTTTAGTCAACATGCTGATGAAGATTCTCATTACTATACGGATACTTCTCTAGCTACACATTTTACATGTAATTAAACTTAAAGTTAAAGAAAGTATTCTAGAATACTTTGCACTGTATAAACAAAAGCTGTAATTACGGCTTCAAGTAAATGACGCTAGCTGCTAAGCTGGATGGATGCTAGGTTAGCTTAGCGTAAGCTGGATGGATGCTAGGCTAGGATAGCTTAGCCACCTAGGCTGGTTTGTTTACAAAGTGACATCACGAGTTAGCGCTTCCTGTGACAAGTCGCTGTCATGGGAACCAGAGCATGTCAGAACAATTCGACAGTACCTGAAGAATGTCTGCACCTTTTAAATGAGTTATGCATGTTTAAACAGGTTAAAAAGGGGCGCATATATTTTAAGTCTTTCGAGAACTTGATGTTACATTAAGTAAAATGCGACTGTTTTGGCATTTGCTAATTTTACTCATGTAACTCTTCTCTTTTAGTTTACACAACTTATTCTATTTGTTTATCGAGTAAGGAAATTTGGATTTGCTGTAAGTCAAAGGTTGTCTAAGCATGTATAGTTACGTCCCTCTCATGCACAAATGCTGACTTTTCAGCGAGTAAACAGTTTTGATCGCTAGGTAGCTCTCTGCTTGTAGATGCAGCTAAAATTTAGGTGAATTACATCAATCTAACAATAATTTGTAAGGCCTTTACATTGTAGAAAGGGGAGCATCACCCAGGTCTACATATATATAACTCTGTCCTGAGCTTTCTTTGTCAGACACAGGTTTAGTCATACTGCAATTGGGATTTCTTTTTAACCAAAGCAGAATAGATATCGGTACCGATTAGAGGCTGCTGAAATGAGATTCCTTTGTCACACAGACTTACGCTTTACGGCTGAACTTACTGATATTAGTTGGAAATCTAAGACTCTTTCACTTAAAGTAGAGATGTCAATTCCAGCTATCGTTTTATCTGCATTTAGACAAGCCAGCGATCAAAAATGCGTATTGCACGTTGTGTTCTAGTTGGATCGCAAAGATCAAATGCACGCCTGTAGGTTAACAGTAGTTTACGGCTCAGGTGGTTTTACTACACTCTGACGCCAGGGTGACGTATGCCCTATTTGGAGCTAGTGTTTGCTCTAACCCTTCATTGTCAGGAAACCTAATGTTTAGCAGTGCTAATTCAACCAGCATCTAGAAACTGTTTGTTTTAAAAGAGTCGTGCATAGTCTGTTGGCCGTTGAGATTTACACGCCCATTTAAGATTCTTTTACATCAGTAAAATTCTAATTTTACGAATGCAGAGTCTTGCAACTCTTTGAGCACACATTTTCATCTACTTCTAAAAGTTCTATGTCCTATGCTGATCAGGGACCTTTTTAGCAGAGTCTTGCACTGTGTTCGTGCAGTGTCTTCTGGTTTTGCAGTTCAAAATCATTGGGGTTTTAGGAATTCTTTCTGAGGAGGCCTTTTGTGTTAGAGGCCTTCTGCATTAGGTCACGCATCGTTGAGTGGGCATTGCGTGGTCTTTGGCGAGCTGGAAGGTGCAGGGTAGCGAACTTGAACCTTGACTTGGTGGTGAGGCTGTGTACCCATGGATGGCTGCTGGAGTTCCGGGGAACTCTGTGATTTTGGAGTCTGGCTTTGTTGTAGTTCTCGTGACCTCTGTGACCGGAGGGGGCGGGGTTCTTGAACTTGGGCCCAGACGGCCAGGTGTTTATAAGTCTAATAAAAGCTCAGAGCAGTCTAGCAGGTCTTTGCCAGTCAGAAAGGGGTACGTGTCCATTTGTGAGATGTACACCGGGTGGGTAGGACTCAAAGGACCAATTGTCAGGTACATGGGAGCTCTCTGTTCGAGCCGGAGGTCGTTCTGGCTATACGACTGCACGTTCAGCTCACACATTTGGGGTGTAAGAGTTTGATCTTCGCTCTTAGCTTTAGCACTGAGTCTTTCAAAGAGTTGAGCTGACATTAGAGTGAGGTCTGAGCCGGTGTCTACCAGGGCTTCAAGGCTCACCTCATTGTCTAGAGTGATGGGTAGGTAGAGTTTCCGGGCCCACCCCCTTTTGATCAGGTTCCCCAGGAGTCTTGGCGTAGGGGCTGGTGTGTGATCGACGGGTGGTTAGGGCCGGTCTTGTGTAGTTCTCTGCGGAGACAGGCAGACAATGCAGCATTTCTTGGTCTTTTGGGGTTTTGGACCCAGCTGTGGGAAACTGTGCTGTCTCGTTCAGGCTGTGCAGCTGTCAGCTGTGGTGGCTGTGTGCTGCTGTCACTTTGTGATGTGACAGTGTGCTCTGTGGTCTGTGGCCGACGAGCAGTGTTCTGTGTGCCTGTTGTGGGTCTTACGCTCAAGCATAGGATGTAAGGCTCGTACCTCTTGAATTTTTGGAAAGTCTTTTGTGAAGAAGCTTTTCAGCGACTTCAGGGTCTTGGCGCCCTCTAGTGGCAGCTCTGCGTAGGGTTCAGAGACAGAGTAGATTGTGGGTTTTTTTTAAAGTCTTTTCGGACACAGTCTTTTGCTTGGTGTAAGCTTCTCTTAGCTGTTGAGTAGTCATGCTATGTGGGCTGGCTGGTGATGTTTTGAACAGTGGGCTTTCACCCCCCTGTACAGCTCTGGGTTCTTGGCTGAAAGGTGCGGACCGGTCAGGAGAAACTTGTGATGACTCACTGTGGGGTGCAGATTTCGGAGAACAAAGTTCTGGAGTTGAAATCATCCTCCATGCCGGGCTGATTGAGGTCCACGGCTGTGATTAGTCGTTGGTCTGATTCTGGATCAGAGAATTCTTTAATGAAGGCCTGCCGCAGTGGCTGGTAGTCTATAAGAGTGTTTCAACTCTGTGGGAAAAATGTCAAGTTCACGTTTGAGATCTTATCTCTGCTGAACGAGCTTGTGGATGGTAACATGGGCCTCTTGCGAGCTTCTTTCGCAGGCCGTGGCTTTCGAGTCTCTTTAAGTTCAGTCTCTGCTCTTTGCAAGGGGCTTCACTTTGTCGGAGTTTCTCGTTGAGTTCCTCTCTGGTTCTTTTCTCTGTCTGTGTCGATGAAGATCAGACAGGGCAGTTTGAAGTCTTTCCACTTCTTTCTGTAGCTCGGGGTCGTTGTCATCCTCGGCTTGCATCCTCAGCGTTGCAATTTCGTGCTCCAGGGCGATGCGGCTCCTTTCGTGGAGACGTGCTTGTGCGATGGGCTGGGCAAGCGAGGTTTTGACGTGTCTGGCCGGTCTTTGTCGTGGGAGCTTTGGCTTGGTTTGTGCGCCATCAGCTTGTCCACGTCTGCGATGCTCTTGGCTCGGGGCTCTGAGTCACTGGTGACCTTGGGCAGGAATAGAGGTGTCATGACTCTCATCAATGTCTCCAGGTGGTCCCAGCGGGTTGTGGGACTGTAGGACCGGAACATACTGCCTTTATTGTGGGCGAGAGGAACACAACACGCATACAGAGAGACCAATGCAAGTTCGTTCTACGTTTAACGAGCTATAATACGGGCTATGCCGTGTATGAAAATTTTGGTTAACTGATGCAGACAGTTAAATCATTCGGTGGGACAATTTGGGTAGGTCAGCATGGGCCTGAATAAAGATTTTTAACGGGGCGGTAGCTTAGGGGTCACCTGTTGATGCTAACGGCTTGGTTGTCAAACTATTATTCAGCGTTCCTTGTTGTCTCAGAAAGGTTCTGTCTCTAGGTGAACTGAAAGGAACAGAGCACAACAGAAATGAGCAATGGCAAGATAGCAGAGTTTGAAGTAACATGCAACCATCAAGATGGAAAGGTCTGTAATGAAATGGCGTTAATAGTACACGGGAAGTGTTACAGGGGGAAAGGAGGCCCAGGCCTGCGGTTTGTGGCTCAGAGAGGAGGGAGCCGAACCCTTCAATGACCGGGGGAATCTCTAGATTCTGTGGCCAATACTAAGTGGATGGATTTAATACCTTTTCTAGTTTGCCTGGGGTGGAATGAGGTCATTCGGGTTGGAGTCAGCATCATGGTTGGTCTTTCTGTCGCCCCCAAACACTTGACAGCAGTGTCCCGGGCCCTTCCGCATGTCTGTACCGATGTGCGCCCTCTCACGCAACTCGACCCTGAACACAACCGGCAGTGCCAAATTGGTGGTGTCGTGTTGCGGGCCGCACCAACGGAGAGATGCAGGAAAGTCCGGGACTCGCGCTCAGTCAGCGCTGGTGACGCAGGTCAGACGAACCAACATGCCGGACCCCCAAGCAGAGATGACGGTCAAATCACCACAGCACGCGAGAAATTTCTACCTACAAACACAGAACAGGATGAAGGACAAGTGAACCTC
Organism: Gila robusta; assembly: GCA_030770095.1. Classification (NCBI taxonomy): domain Eukaryota; kingdom Metazoa; phylum Chordata; class Actinopteri; order Cypriniformes; family Leuciscidae; genus Gila; species Gila robusta. The sequence continues at coordinate 255,867 of JAVALU010000749.1, forward strand.
AACGTGAATTAAAGCTCTCTCTATCTAAATCAAATTGAGTGTCTATTTTTTGTAGAAAAATCAAAGGCAACGGCTTTACTAGAATTATGGTACAAACAAAAAGGGAATTATGACAATGTTAATTATCAGAACAACCTAGCCTCCATTCAGAGAAGAGATTAAGTGCAGCAGGAAGAGCACGGGAGGAAGCAAGCTGTAGTGGCGCGTTTGGGCCACAAAGGGTTTGGGGCACTTCCTCTTAGTGGTCAACCTGGCTGACAGAGAACTTGATTTAAATTGCATTCAAACTGGTTTAAATACAATTCAAATCAAGCGTATGCATAGATGTTAAGTAACTTCTAGAATAGTAAGGATACCGTTGTCATAACGTATCAAATCAAAATTATTAAAAATAATTTGAAAAAGGAAATATAGAAATAAAGCCATAAAACCATTCCCAACAGGAAAGGAGACTTAATTCAAATTGATCTTGAAATTTGTTTGTTTCAAACCAAATTTGAATAAGTGTAGGGAATTAAAGGTTGGCATTATATTTGATGATGATCACGACTACGGTGAGGTATCAATGATAATAACCAAAATAAAACCAACTGGGAGAAAACCACTTCAGAACAGAATGATGTTAGGTACTAAGTGATGAGCTGACGTAGAGAGGGGAAGGCCACAAGGGGGCCGCACTCCTCCTAAGTGGTCATCAGAAACTGGTAATACTTACTTCTGAATTTTGAGTTCAAATGTGGTTTGAACCAAATTCAAAATAAGTGTACACCGTCAGGAGTGAAATCATGTTAGTAAAACTGGAACTTGCACATGCATTGAAAGTTAGAAACACACTTTCAGAAATTCACTGGGAAAATCTGAAATTGTGACGATAGAGAAATTGTTTAGGAAAGGATGACCTTGTTACTAGTGTCCACACGATGGCGACATTTCGTTCATGCAGGATGAAATCAAGGGGGCGGAGCGTAATTCGAGAACTGTCAAGCACTTAGGCCTCAAGGCTGCCCTCTAGTGTTTGTCAGCGGAATAACATTCAGTGTGATTAAAATTTGAGCGTGCAGACGCTTTGTTTTCTGTAGTGATCACACTTATCAAAATTAAATCTCAGCGGATTTTTGGTGCTATATTTCACAAGCACGTTTGGCAGGAATTTTTTTGTAGAAGACAGGAATTATACGTCTGTCGGTTGGATCCAAATAACATTTATCAAATAGCACTTATGATTTAAAATGTTTTTTAGGTTTTGGATTTTTTTTTTTTTTCGGTGCTATATTTTAACAACAAGTCTTGCAGGAATTTTTTTTTTTTTTTTTTTCTGCGCTGTGTAGAAGAAAACAGGAATTATACGTCTGTCGGTTGGATCCAAATAACATTTATCAAATAGCACTTATGATTTAAAATGTTTTTAGGTTTTGGATTTTTTTTCTTTTCTTTTTTTTCTTTTTTTCGGTGCTACATTTTAACAAACACGTGCGTCTTGCAGGAAATGTTTTTTCCTCTGCGCTGTGTAGAAGAAAACAGGAATTATACGTCTGTCGGTTGGATCCAAATAACATTTATCAAATAGCACTTATGATTTAAAATGTTTTTAGGTTTTGGATTTTTTTTCTTTTCTTTTTTTTCTTTTTTTCGGTGCTACATTTTAACAAACACGTCTGGCAGGATTCTTCGCTGCGCTGTGCAAAGAAAACAGGAATTTGTCGTCTGTTTTTCGACTCCCATAACATATATCAAATAGCACTTATGATTAAATATGCTTTAGGTTTTTACACTTGAGTAGCTACGTCAATGTTTAACCAGGAGTTTATCGTTAATCTAACGATTATAATATAAGGCCTTTCTTAAGAGTAGTGAAAGAGCGTCGTTTCACTAAATCTTGTCTTCACCCTGACGAATCTCGTTCGGACAGGGGAGTTTAACATTAAAAATGTCGGAATTCAAAAGAGGTTTCTTCGTCTTTTGTAGGACAAATTTAATACTATGAAACTGCAGTTTACTTTTTAGTTTTGCTGAACTGAGATGGCTTTTTGCCTTTAATCAGTCAGCCAGTGAGTTCGCATTGCGTTCGCTCACTCGAGGCGCACGTACAATATTAAATCACAATATAGACATAGATTGAAACTGAATTGCTCAAAAACAAGTTTAAAGTGTGCCAAGCACATTCTCCACCAATTATGTAAAGACTCAGGGGCGGATCTAATCCGTGGGGGAATTTGCATATCATAATTAATAATTGGTAATTAATAATTATTCATACATGTTTGGATTAGATCAGTCTTACATGTTAATAAATCTCCCGCTAAGGGATGATGTGTCATTTTACCTGCATGCATGCATGTGTATCCCTGCAATTAACCACAAGTTGATTGTAATTAATTACACGGACCACGTCTTACAAAACAGGCAAAATTAATTAGCTCAATTGTCAGAATAATATTTGTGGGGATCCACAATATCATCCTACTTTATAGGATTTCAGGAAACGCAATTCTGTGGCCACTAGAATTGGGTTTTCTGCCCTATAAACCAAATACTCTTTAAAGTATCTTTAATTTGTAAAGCTTGTAGCTTAAGTTAGACCTTTGGCACTTAAGGGACTTGGAAAATGAGCAGAGGCAGTACATCAATCAAATGAATATAATGAATTTAATAAGGCAGAACTACTTATGTATTTACTACGTTACAGGAATACATGTATTTACAAACATTAACAGACAATGACAACAACGCGGGGCGTTTGGACAATGGATACACGTGTGAGAGAGAGAGAGAGGGGGAGAGGGAGTGAGAGAGAGAGAGAGAGCATTGGCAACATTCACCCTGACAGTCACCTGTCTGTAACAACACGAAAACATCATCTTAATGCTTCTTAGAAGCTCTATAAAGAGATATACTTGCACAAATTTCTGGGTCTCTCTGTGTCGCGGCATTCCTGCGCGAGCGGAGTCCTTTAGGAAGCGTCACGTGGTGCTTCTTGGCGCGCGTGTTGAACGGAGGTTCAAAGTCTTTGGGGTAACATTACCAAAGGAAAATAGTTCGGCTAAGTTCGTTTCACTTCGTGGAAGTGAACAGAGTCGACTACGGAAAACAAAACTTTGACTAACAAAGAAAAGAAATAAAGATCTCTACGGGGAAATCACGCGGAGTTAACGTTACATCTTTGCAGGGCTGGTGAAGAAACGCGCGTGCCTCTCTCGGTCCGGCACGTCACGTGGTCACGTACGTGTGTTTCTCCTCCAAAGCGAGCGCGCGCTCGTTTGAAGGTCCCCTGTAGATGGATTTGCTGAAGAGATATGTCATGCGGTGTTCTTTTCACTCGACGATTGGAATTCAACACGGAGGCTTATCTAAGACTGAAAAACACAAACTAAACTAGAAACAAAATAAAAGAAAGGCGAAGAGCTCGCCCGGAGGCGAGACGTTACATTATGACACGAGGACAAGCGAAGTAAGAGCGGGATAAACTGGTATTCAGTCCTTTTGAAGACCTGACATTTCCGCCTTCTTTTGGAAGAGGGTCCAATCAGGAGCTGTCCCTTTGGAGGGAATTTTTATGATTCTTTGTGTTCTAACCAGGCAATTAAATCTCTAGTTTCATTGGGTGTTTAAGAGAAGAATCTTCACAATTCTTATAATACTAATGTGTCACAAAGTTTAGCAAAATGTAATGTCAATTAACAAATGGGGAATGAAAATTGGAGTTTATCGAGACCAAACTTGCCACAAATGGATTTGGTTAAACATTAGTTGGCAAAGTTTGAAACATTATCCCATTAGAGTTGTCGAGAAACATGGACCAAACCACAAAAAGGCAACTCATGAAATAGGGAACTTAGATACATTGTTCATACAATTCTCAAATGGATATATAATAGCATATATATATATATATATGAATACAGGATTCATTTCTCCTCCTTGGTTAGAATTCGGAGAGAGCCACAGTTCTGTGAACATTCCTTTGGGTCGTAAACGCTGTTATCTAAGAACTCCAGTGATGTTAGTTTTGGTCTCTTTTCACTCCAAAGATGGAAAACATAGTAAACTATATTTTACTGGATATTACTGTACGTATTCTGATTGATCACACCGAAAGCATTCTGGAGGTGTCCAGAACTATGTGTACAAGTTATGAGAGTAGACAGTTATATTTAAAAATACATAATGAAGGTATTTATAATTCACTTTAAGCTACGATAAAATCATAGTCATTCCACTGTGGCATGGGCAAATGGACACACATAAAAACACATTGAATATATCTGGTTAAATGTCTTTTAAAAAGAGAAGTTTCTTTTGGATCCTTCTTTGGGACATTCCAGTCAGTCATAAAAATGTCTCGTAACTGGACACCACGCTCTGTCCTGAGCGGGCTTCACTTGTGGGGGATGTGTGTGTGGTTGTGAGTGTGTGTGTGTGTGTGTGTGTGTGTGTGTGTATATGTTAATTTACATCCAGGCTTTTTGGGCCTGAAGGCTTTGGGATTTTCGCTAGGATGTATTTAGTTATTCAGATTCACCTCGCCCAGTCCCTACAACACTTCAACTCCCCCCAATGTTCAAACCCAAACTATACCCTTGGACATGACCTCCAATAAACAAAAAAACAAAACAAAAAATGAGTGGGCCATCATAGATCTAAGTCACTTTCTTTTCTCTTTCTGTCTTCAGTCTGTGTGAATGCAGTATTACAGAGAAACAGAGTCTCATCCTGACTTCAGCTCTGAAATCAAACCCATCACACCTGAGAGATCTGAACCTGAGTGAGAATAAACTAGGAGACTCAGGAGTGAAAAACCTCAGTGATCTACTGATGAACCCACAGTGCAAGCTGGAGAAACTACAGTTAGTAACATTATACTGTACAGCAGTTACTGTGAGATTACAGTTTACAGTTTATTTTAAGACAACAGGACAAGTAATAGTGTTTATAGCTCTGCACCTTCTGTTACACTTTATTTTAAATGTCTTTTAACTAGTAAATAATAAATCTTATTGTAACAGTGTATATTTACATTTTTCTCACAACCTCATTTTCATATACATAAAATTCAATATGGAGTCTAACCTGAATAAGGTCTATTGCGTTAAAGTTGAAGAATTTGATGTCGTTCTGCAGAAATCTGCTGCTACAGTAACGAGTAAAGAAAACTGTCAAAAAATATTGTTGAAAAATTATAGAGAAGAATCGACATCTTCCAGCTCACAGAACTAGTGTGACAGTTGAAAACAGAGTATGGGAATTAAACTAAGTGCCTATGTAGCATTTCAGTCTTTTCTCTTTCTGTCTTCAGTCTGTGTGAATGCAGTATTACAGAGAAACAGAGTCTCATCCTGACTTCAGCTCTGAAATTAAACCCATCACACCTGAGAGATCTGAACCTGAGTGAGAATAAACTAGGAGACTCAGGAGTGAAAAACCTCAGTGATCTACTGATGAACCCACAGTGCAAGCTGGAGAAACTACAGTTAGTAACATTATACTGTACAGCAGTTACTGTGAGATTACAGTTTACAGTTTATTTTAAGACAACAGGACAAGTGATAGTGTTTATAGCTCTGCACCTTCTGTTACACTTTATTTTAAATGTCTTTTAACTAGTAAATAATAAATCTTATTGTAACAGTGTATATTTACATTTTTCTCACAACCTCATTTTCATATACATAAAATTCAATATGGAGTCTAACCTGAATAAGGTCTATTGCGTTAAAGTTGAAGAATTTGATGTCGTTCTGCAGAAATCTGCTGCTACAGTAACGAGTAAAGAAAACTGTCAAAAAATATTGTTGAAAAATTATAGAGAAGAATCGACATCTTCCAGCTCACAGAACTTGTGTGACAGTTGAAAACAGAGTATGGGAATTAAACTAAGTGCCTATGTAGCATTTCAGTCTTTTCTCTTTCTGTCTTCAGTCTGTGGAGTTGCAGTATTACAGAGAAACAGAGTCTCATCCTGACTTCAGCTCTGAAATCAAACCCATCACACCTGAGATATCTGGACCTGAGTGAGAGTGAACTAGGAGACTCTGAAGTGAAAAACCTCAGTGATCTACTGATGAACCCACAGTGCAAGCTGGAGAAACTACAGTTAGTAGCATTATACTGTACAGCAGTTACTGTGAGATTACAGTTTACAGTTTATTTTAAGACAACAGGACAAGTAATAGTGTTTATAGCTCTGCACCTTCTGTTACACTTTATTTTAAATGTCTTTTAACTAGTAAGTAATAAATCTTATTGTACCAGTGTATATTTTAATTTTTCTCACAACCACATTTTCTTCCACATAAAATTCAATAAGGAGTCTAACCTGACTAAGGTCTATTGCGTTAAAGTTGAAGAATTTGATAAAATGTACTGATTGTGTAAATGTCATTCTGCAGAAATCTGCTGCTACAATAAAGAGTAAAGAAAACGTCTCGGTTACGTATGTAACCGTCGTTCCCTGAGTACAGGGAACGGAGACGTGTTGTCGGGGGAGTTCCCTGACGAATTGGGATCACGCTAGGGAGCCAATTGCCTTCGAGAGAATTAAAAACGAGCCAATAGACATTGGCATGCAAGATTTGCATTCCGCGATCCGCCTACCAGCGCGGGTATAAAAGGCGGAAGTAAACATTGCGCAATGCTTTTCGCTGAGGAGCCGAACAGTGTCCAGTCCTCCGCGAAGGTACAGCAACATGGCGAAGGGACGACACGTCTCCGTTCCCTGTACTCAGGGAACGAGGGTTACATACGTAACCGAGACGTTCCCTTTCGTCCTGGGAACTCCGACGTGTCGTCGGGGGAGTTCCCTGACGAATTGGGATCCCTAATAAAACGCCATGGTGCTGGCCCCTTCCAGCGCCCAGCTAAGCTACCCTGCAGCAGTGTTCCGCAAGACCCGCACAGTGGATATTGGATAACACTGGGAAAGCATTCCCTCAAGAGAGGGGGGGAACGCTGCGAAAGCCCCAGCCTGACTGAGGAAGGCCAGGAATACACATATGTACTAGTCCGACGGGATAGTGAAACATATGGCAGTCCCTGAGGTGGTCCCAATCCAAGGAAAGTGGGAGCGTACTCAACAGGGACGACGAACGAGTCCGTCAAGGGGAAGACACGGCTGAACTGCACGTGGCATCATGGGTCACAGTAGAGACCACTGGAAGCACCCAGTTTACTAACAACTCCCTACTAGAGGTAGCAGACCTGGCGCCGGACGGTCCGCCGCGCCCAGCACCGAGGGGTGAAGGAGGAACTCACGAGGCTCACCGACGTAGGGCGCCATACGGAGCAAAGAACGCACGTATCCGCTGCGAGGCGGAGTGGCGTAGCAAGCCGACACAACCTATTCCCTCGACCCACTGGCCGTAGCCAGAACTCGGGAGGAAACAGGTTCCACACGAAGGCTATAGAACCTAGCGAACGTGTTCAGTGTTGCCCAGCCCGCAGCTCTACAGATGTCTGTCAGCGAGGCACCTTGAGCCAAAGCCCAGGAAGCGGCAACACCTCTAGTGGAGTGAGCGCGCAACCTGGGAGGACAAGGCTCACCCAGAGACTCATATGCTCGGGTGATAGCATCAACTAACCAGTGGGCTAACCTCTGCTTGGTGACGGCCTTCCCCTTCTGCTGGCCTCCGTAACAGACAAAGAGCTGATCTGAGGTTCTGAAGCTTTGCGTTCTGTCAATATAAACCCGCAAAGCGCGGACGGGACAGAGAAAAGCTAGGGCTGGGTCTGCCTTCTCCTGGGGCAGCGCTTGCAGGTTCACCACCTGGTCCACGAAGGGAGTGGTAGGAACCTTGGGCACATATCCGAGCCGGGGTCTCAATACAACGTGAGAAAGGCCCGGCCCGAACTCTAGGCACGATTCGTCGACCGAAAAAGCCTGCAGATCCCCGACCCTCTTGAAAGAGGCCAGTGCTAACAGGAGCACTGTCTCAATGGACAGGATATTAAGCTCTACTGTCAGCAAAGGCTCAAAGGGAGGACTTTGAAGAGCTCTAAGTACCAGAGCTAGGTCCCAAGAGGGTACAGAGTGCAAAACACGAGGTGGATTTAACCTCCTGGCACCCTTAAGGAATCTGATGACCAGGTCGTGCTTCCCCAAGGACTTACCTTCCACTGCATCGTGATGCGCGGCTATTGCGGCGACATACACTTTGAGGGTGGAGGGAGACAGCCTTCGCTCCAACTCATCTTGCAGGAAGGAAAGCACGACTCTGATCGGGCAAGTTCGGGGGTCCTCCTGACGGGGGGAACACCAATCGACGAACAGGTTCCACTTCAACGCATAGAGGCGCCTCGTAGAGGGGGCTCTAGCGGAAGTGATGGTGTCCACCACTGCCTGTGGTAGACCACCTAGAACCTCCGCGTCCCGTCCAGGGACCAGACATGGAGTTTCCAGAGGTCTGGACGCGGGTGCCATAGAGTGCTCCGTCTCTGAGAAAGAAGGTCCTTCCTCAGAGGGATCGGCCAAGGAGGGGCTGTCGCGAGGAGCATGAGTTCCGTGAACCAAGTCCTGGTGGGCCAATACGGCGCCACTAGAAGGACCTGCTCCTCGTCCTCCCTGACCTTGCACAGAGTCTGTGCAAGAAGGCTCACTGGGGGAAACGCATACTTGCGCAGGCCCCGGGGTCCAGCTGTGAGCCAGGGCGTCCGTGCCGAGGGTCCCCTCGGTCAGGGAGTAAAACCGCTGGCAATGGGTCGTGTTTGGAGAGGCAAACAGGTCTACCTGTGCGACTCCGAAGACACTCCAAATCAGTTGGACCGTCTGGGGATGGAGTCGCCATTCTCCTGGCAGGGGAGGCAGCCGTGAGAGCTCGTCTGCCACACGGTTGAGCTCCCCTGGAACGTGAACGGCATGAAGCGACCTCAGATGCTTCTGACTCCATAGGAGGAGGTGGGAGGCGAGTCGCGACATACGACGGGAGCGTAGACCACCTTGATGGTTGATGTACGCAACGGTCGCAGTGCTGTCCGTACGGACCAGTACGTGCTTGTGTCTGAGAAACCCCTTGAGGCGACGCAAGGCTAAGCGTACTGCTTGCAACTCTAGGCAGTTGATGTGCCAATGCAGTTGAGGCCCCGTCCACAGACCTGAAACTGCATGCCTGTTGTACGTGGCCCCCCACCCGGTGGCAGAGGCAACTGTGAAAACCACAGCATGCCTGGAAACCTGGACTAAGGGCACTCCGGCCCGTAGAAACGCAGGATCTGACCACGGGGAGAAGGTTTGGTGACAGTGCGGGGTCACTTTGACCAGGAACGTGCCGCTGTGCCACGCCCACCTCGGGACTCGATCGTCAAGCCAGCGCTGAAGCGGTCTCATATGTAACAGGCCGAGCGGCATTACTGCGGCTGCGGCTGCCATATGCCCCAGGAACCTCTGAAATTGTTTCAGTGGAACCGCTGTCCTGCCTCGAAAAGACCTCAGGCAGGTGAGCACTGACTGGACGCGTTCCTCCGTGAGGCGCGCAGTCCGGACAACCGAGTCCAGTTCCATACCGAGATAAGAGATCCTCTGCACGGGGCAAAGTTTGCTCTTGTCCCAGTTGACCTGAAGCCCCAACCGGCTGAGGTGCGAAGCACCATGTCCCTGTGATCGCACAACACATCTCGCAGGTAGTTGAGGATGCGAAAGCCTTGTTCTCTCATGGGAACAATGGCCGCCTCCGCAACTTTCGTGAAGACGCGGGGTGACAGGGCCAGCCCGAAGGGTAGGACTTTGTACTGATACGCCCGACCCTCGAAAGCAAACCGTAGAAACGGTCTGTGTCGAGGAAGAATCGAGACGTGAAAGTACGCATCCTTCAGGTCGATCGCTGCAAACCAATCCTGAGGACGGATGCATTCGAAAATGCGCTTCTGCGTGAGCATTTTGAACGGGAGTTTGTGCAGGGCCCGATTCAAGACTCGCAGGTCCAGGATTGGCCGTAACCCACCGCCTTTCTTGGGTACAATGAAGTAGGGGCTGTAAAACCCGGACCTCATCTCGGCAGGAGGGACCGGCTCGATCGCGTCCTTTGCCAACAGGACATCGATCTCTTTCCGCAAGACAGGAACTGGGAAGAGGGGAACGGGGGTGCTGCGTACGGGGGCGGCACACGCTGCCATTCTGGCCCTCTTGGACGGGGGAGACTGTGTGCCCACCAGTCTCGGCCGTGGATGACCTGGAGGAGGAAGAAGAAACTGCTCTTTTTTTGAAAATTTGGGTACCGCTGACCGAGTAGTCAGCGGCGGAACAGAAACAAAATTCAACAAAAGATTTTCCACCCGGCCCTCCCCCGGGGGAAGGAGGTGTGCAGAGGCACCCTCCCTGAGAGCAGCATCCAGGTTCCTCTCCAGGTCGCCCGTCTCAGGGATGCTTTCCGCCCTTCCTTTTACGGGAAGGGGCCGGAGGCGTCTGAGAGGGCTTGGCCGCCCTCTTACGACCAGACCTCCGTCCTCCAGGGGTAGACTGCTGCCCTGAAGGAGGAGCGGCCGCAGGAGGGCACCCTCGGCGACGAGCAGCCGGAGGCTCTACGGCCACAGAGGACGGACCAGCAGCAGTCCGTCTCCTGTGCAGGACATGCCGTATCGCCTCCGACTGCTTCTGGGCGGTGGAGACCTCTTGGGCGAAGCTTTCCACCGCGTCACCGAAGAGGCCCCCTTGGGATATGGGGAAGTTGAGAAGTTTGTTCTTCTCCGCTTCCCGCATATCCGCAAGGGTAAGCCAAAGGTGGCACTCCTGGACCACCAAGGTGGACATCGCCCGACCCAGGGAACGTGCAGTGACTTTCGTCGCCCGGAGGGCGAGGTCCGTCGCCACACGCAGCTCCTGCAGCAAACCTGGGTCGAGACCACCCTCCTGCATGTCATGGAGTGCCTTGGCCTGGTGGACCTGCAGCAACGCCATAGCATGGAGGGCAGAAGCGGCGTCTCCACACACCATGTAGGCATCCCTGGTCAGACCAGAGGAAAACCTACAGGCGTGGGAGGGGAGTGAAGGGGCACCCCGCCAGGAGGAAGCGGTCTTAGGACACAACTGCATCGCTACAGACCGCTCCACTGGGGGGATTCCCTCGTACCCGTGCGCCGCCCCGCCATCGAGAGTGGTGAGGGAGGAGGAGCGAGGTTGCCTACGTCTGGTCGCGAGAGGGGCCAGCCAAGACTTCCTCAACTCCTCATGCACCTCCGGGAAGAAAGGGACCGGAGCGGGCCGTGGGGCAACAACACGACCCGCTCCGAGACACCAATCATCTAGCCGCGAAGGTTCAGGACTAGGGTTGGGTATCGGTTGGGTTTTATCCGATACCAGTACCTACTCGGTATTTTTTAAACGGTTCCGGTGCTTAAACGGTTCTTGAACCGGTTATTTAAGAAAACGAAACCGCACACACTTTGTCAAAAAATAATACCATTTTATTTACAGGGCCAAACTGGACACAATATTAACCTCTTAACCTTCGCCAGTGCGTCGGCGCACTGAAGCGTTTTTTTTTTTATTTAGTTCAAATTTACTATCAGGTTTAATGTTATACCTTGACAAACTATACATCATTAAACGGGATGTATAGTTTAGAGAAACTTATAGTGACAGTTATGTCTTAATTTGTGTCAGGAGTTATGAAATGAAAAAATGAGTCGATACCTTTAATATGAATTATGAGCGTCAGCTGGTCCATTCATAAAAAACACTCCGTGCTGTCGTCATGACAGCGATTCACAAAACAACGTCCCTCAGGGCTTTAGCTCAAAAATGTGCAGACTTGGAGAAATATTGATATATTCTCATAGATTCACATCATATTTCTATAGACAGGAATAATATTTATTGAATTTATACCCAAATGCGTCGATGTAATCATTATGATCGCTTCTTACTGAGATGTGCTGTGTTTTCAATTCATACCAATAGCCTGAGGGCGCTATATGCACAATAATAGTCCATATATGGATCATGAAGAATACCCATAGTCATGTGACATTCCAGCACGTCACTGAGTGATACAGAAAGTAGCTGACAGAGATCGCTGTAACATGCAGATAAAGATGTTTTGAAGACAATAAACATGATTGCAATGATATTTGAGCTACCTGTGTTCTTCAAGCCATGCCAGGTATTTCATAATACTAGATTATATTTATAATGTAATGCTAATCGATATAGATTTCATCATCGTGCAGAACACTATAAATAATACATTTTCTGTCGGATTTTTTTTTATCTGAAGCCAAATTAGATCACAGAAGATTATTTAAAACACTCGACTTGCGTTATAAAGTAAGTTTGGAGCACAAACATGGTTTTAATCTCATAAATGGTCATGTATTGATGGTGTGCTAAGCTAACATGCTAGCTAGCCCAGGTGCACCTGCCACCAGCAGTTATTGTTTTACGATTTTTTTCTAAATAGGAATGCTTACTGAACTGGAGACGTTACGTCGGATGACGACGAATGGGGTTTTCGCTTAGAAAGCCTATCGACTTTGAGTATTACAAAACGAGCCAATGGCAAAGAAATGCCATGGGTCTGCGGAATTTGCATAGCGTATCTCCGCCCCACTGCGTGGGTAAAAAAGGAGAGACGCCGGCAAAGGAAGATCATGTCTTCGCTGAGGAGCCGAGACTGAACTCAGGCGTCTACCCAGCGGTACAGCGGAAGTGGCAGGGAGACGTAACGTCTCCGTTCCCTACTCAGGGAACGAGGGTTACATACGTAACCGAGACGTTCCCTTTCGTAGTCACTCCGAGTTACGTCGGATGACGACGAATGGGGGTCCCCGTGTAATCACGCCACCTTCACAGCTGTCTTCCAGTGCCCTGCGAAAGTCTGATCCCCCTGTCGTGATACTGGCACGGACGAAGGAGTCCTACTTAGCACAGGAATACCAAGGTACGCAGCCAAATATGCCGCAGCATGCCTACCCGTAGGGAGGACTTAGAAATACACATATGGCCCGGAGGGGCTTCATATGGAAGAACACCGGAGTGACCAACCTGAGGGGTGGCAACTTTCAACTCCAGGAGTGGCAAGGTGGCTTGCCGAGGGAAAGACACATGCTCAAGGAAGCTTACAGTGGAAATACACATGTGGGGGTTACTCAGGGGAGGAACCATGCACACGGAGGCACCTAGCCGACGCACAGGCAATAGACACTGGCGCCAGCGTCAACAGTGCTGGAGGAACTCAGGGCTTCAGAGAGGAAGGCTCACCTGAGAAAAAATTGCACGTATCCAGTCCGTGGAGTGGAATGGCGAGCAAGCGAAGACACCTGAGCGGGTCCGGTACTAGCTGGTTGAAGCGAGTACATGAGAGGACACTGGCTCCACTCGGAGATTGTAGAATCTGGCGAATGTGTTCGGTGTCGCCCAGCCTGCAGCTCTGCAGATGTCTGCCAGCGAGGCGCCATGCGCTTGAGCCCAAGAGGAAGCCACACTCCGGGTGGAGTGCGCTGTCACACCAAGGGGGCACGGTCGGCCAGGAGCGCTGTCTTCAAAGACAGGAACTTAAGCTCAACTGATTGCAGAGGCTCAAAGGGAGCCCTCTGCAGGGCATTTAACACCACTGAGAGGTCCCAAGAGGGAAAGAGAGGGGGGCGAGGAGGATTCAGTCTCCTCGCCCCTCTCAGGAACCTGACGATCAGGTCGTGCTTCCCCAGAGACTTACCTTCAACTGCTTCGTGATACGCGGCGATAGCGGCCACATACACCTTCAGGGTGGAGGGAGACAGCCTTCGCTCCAGCCCATCTTGCAGGAAGGAAAGCACGACACTGATCGAGCATCTCCTGGGGTCTTCTCGGCGAGAAGAGCACCAGTTGACGAAGAGGTTCCACTTCAACGCATAGACATGTCTCATGGACGATGCTCTAGCGGAAGTGATGGTAGCCGCCACCGCAGGTGGCAGGGTACTCAAACCTGCCTTGTCCCGTCCAGGAGCCACACGTGGAGCCTCCAAAGATCGGGTCAAGGGTGCCAGAGGGTGCCCCGTCTCTGAGAAAGGAGATCCTTCCTCAGAGGAATTGGCCAAGGAGGTGCTGTCGCGAGGAGTATCAGTTCGGAGAACCAGGTCCGGGTGGGCCAGTACGGCGCAACCAGAATGACCTGCTCCTCGTCCTCCTTGATCTTGCACAAGGTCCGTGCGAGAAGGCTCACTGGGGGAAACGCATATTTGCGTAGGCCCCGCGGCCAGCTGTGCGCCAGTGCATCCGTGCCGAGGGTGCCCTCGGTCAGGGAGTAATACAGGGCGCAATGGGATGAGTCGTGGGAGGCAAACAGGTCTATCTGTGCGTCCCCGAACTGGTCCCAAATCAGCTGGACCGACTGGGGATGGAGTCGCCATTCGCCGGAGATGGGCCGAAACCGTGACAGCTCGTCGGCTTCAAAGTTCCGATCTCCCGGAATGTAAACAGCACGAAGGGACCTCAGGTGCTTCTGACTCCATAAGAGGAGGTGGCGTGCGAGTTGCGACATACGGCGGGAGCGTAGACCACCCTGACGGTTGATGTACGCTACTGTCGCGGTATTGTCTGAACGGACTAGTACGTGTTGACCCTAGAGCAACGTGCGAAAATGGTGCAGGGCAAGGCGTACTGCCAACAACTCGAGGCAATTGACATGCAGAAGGCGCTGGGGTCCTGTCCAGGAGCCCGCGGCAGCATGCCCGTTGCACATGGCGCCCCAGCCCGTGGAAGAGGCATCTGTGGAGACAACAACATGCCTGGAAACTCGTTCTAGGGGAACTCCGGCCCGTAGAAACAGAGGTTCCTCCACGGGGTGAAGGTCTGACGGCAGGTCGGAGTCACTGGGACTCGGAGCGTGCCATGATGCCATGCCCACCTCGGGACTCGATCGCGAAGCCACAGCTGAAGCGGTCTCATATGAAGCAATCCAACGGCGTTGCCGCGGCTGCAGATGCCATATGCCCTAGGAGCCTCTGAAACAGTTTCAGTGGGACCGCACTCTTGCCCTCGAACTGTCGAAGACAAGTCAGCAGTGAGTGTGCGCGCTCGCTCGTGAGCTGCGCGGACATGGCGACTGAGTCGATCTCCATACCGAGAAAAGAGATCCTCTGCACGGGGCAGAGTTTGCTCTTCTCCCAGTTGACCCGAAGGCCCAGACGGGCTAGGTGCCGGAGCACTAGGTCTCTGTGTTCGCAAACCTGATCCCGAGAGTGAGCTAATATTAGCCAGTCGTCGAGATATTTCAGGATGCGAACCCCGTGTTCGCGTAGGGGAACAAGGGCAGCCTCGACGATCTTCGTAAAGACGCGAGGAGACACAGCCAGCCCGAATGGGAGAACCGCATACTGGTATGCTTGCCCCTCGAAAGCAAACCGAAGAAACGGTCTGTGTCGAGGCAAGATGGAGACATGAAATTACGCGTCCTTCAGGTCTATCGCTGAAAACCAATCCTGTGGCCGCACGCATTCGAAAATGCGTTTGGCCGTGAGCATCTTGAACGGCAGCCTGTGAAGGGAGCGGTTCAAGACGCGCAGATCCAGGATTGGCCGTAACCCACCGGTCTTCTTGGGGACAATGAAGTACGGGCTGTAAAACCCCGACCTCATCTCGGCTGGAGGGACAGTCTCGATTGCACCCTTCGCCAGCAGAGTGGCAACCTCCGCTCTCATGATAGGGGCATTGCCACCGACCATAGTGAAGCGGACTCCCCTGAAGCGGGGAGGAGACCGTGCGAACTGAATCGCATAGCCGAGCCTGATAGTGCGGGCGACCCAGCGGGACAGGTTGGGAAGCTCTAACCAAGCTCCCAGAAACTGAACCAGCGGGGACATGCGAACCACAGGCGTCCCCCCGGAGGGGCAGCGAAGCGGAGTGACTGGCCCAGGCGAGGGTGGCATAGCGGCCCGGTGCGGGGGCACGGTCAAACTCCGCACCCTGACAGAGGAGACCAGGGAAGGACCAGCGTTCCACGGGGGTCTGCTCTGCCAGGGGTCTGGCGACAGAGGGGGACGAGAGTGGTGAGGTCCGGAGACGGCACGCACTGTCATCCGCGCCCTCTGGGACAGAGGGGGACAGGAGTGGCGAGGCCCGGGGGCGGCGCACACTGCGGTCCGAGAACTCTGTGACAGAGAGGGACGAGAGCGGCGAGGCCCGGGGGCGTCGCGCACTGTCATCCGGCCTCTGTGTGCTCAGAGACGGGAGAGTCAGTTCCTTCTGAGAATAAGGATTCTTCCCCGGCCCTCCACCGGGGAAAGGAGTGGCCCTGCTACCAGCTCCTGGAAAGAACTGAGTCCCACCTCCGAGCAGCCCGTCTCAAGAGCGCCGCTTAACCTGGCGTATAGCGGGGGGCGGGGCTGGAGAGGGCAGTGGCGTCCCCCTGCGGCCCCCAGAACCAGCCCGGGTGAACGGACGGGGTGGGAGCCGCAGGAGGGCGCCTTCGGCGGTGGGCAGACTGAGGGACCTGAGCGGACGGCAGGGCCGTCGGGACAGAATAAGCCTCAGTCTGCTCATGGGCGGTCGAGAACTGTAGTACAGCCCTCAACTGCACCGCCGAAGGGCCGACCTGGGATATGAGGGTGTCGAGCAGAGGGGTCCGCCGGACAACCTACACATCGGACAGGTCAAGCCAGAGGATTGAATGGTGGACATCACCTGACCCAGGGAGCGCGCGGCCACTTTCGTCGCTCGGTGAGCAAGGTCAGTGGCGGCGCGCAGCTCGATGAAGAGCCCTGGGTCAGTCCTACCTTCCTGCATGTCCATGAGCACCTGGGCCAGGTAGACCAGCAGAATGGCCATGGCATGCAGTGAGGCGGCTGCCTGTCCTGGGAGCTACAGGATTTCGCCACAAGTGTAGACGAAAAACTACAGGCCACGGACGGGTGCTTAGGATTGCGCCGAGAAGAAGCACTCTGAGGACACATAGCATCGCAACAGAGCGTTCAGCCGGGGGAACCCCAGTGTACCCATGGGCAGCGGCCCCAACGAAGGAAGGAAAGGCGGATGAGATCAGCGAGCGGTCCCGAGAAGACAATGGGGTCTTCTAGGACTTCGAGATCTCATCATGCACGTCCGGGAAGAAAGGTATTGGGGTTTGCCGTGGACGGAGTCGGCGACCTTACCCAAAACCAATCGTCCCGGGAAAGCATGGCCGTCATCTCCGGATCAGACTCAGGCACGGCCGTATGCACACCAGAGGGTGGCAGCTGTGACGAGTCGTCACTTCCAGGAGAATCAAACCCACCTTGTGAAGCTGCTACAAACATAGTATCATCCTCTGTAGCTTCAAATGAAACACACGGGCCACCAGAGGGTAGACCCGTGGGAATCACCTGTTCACTAGCGGGCACCGTCATTGAGGAGGGGGGCTGGGGCGTGGACACAGAGTCGGCGCCTTGTTCCAGACCGTAACCCTCCGGTCACCCTGGCCACCAGCCGAAGAACGGGTGGTGGATGAGGGGACTCTCACTCTTGTGAGTTCACCGAGTCTTGACCTTAATGACGCGATGGTCATGTTCCCACAGAGAGAACATGAGTCATCCATGAGCGCTGCTCTAGCGTGATCAAAAAAAAATTTTTTTTTTCTCAACCATACTAGACAACGCTCGTGCCCATCAGAGTCCGATACCAAGCTGCCGCAACCAATCGTTTTTTTTTTTTTGAAATGCACGGGCGAGCCGTCTTTAAAAAGACGTGCCGCGTGCGAGCTCTTTTATGAGAGGAGAAAAAAACTCTGCGATGTTGAAGCGAGCAGGGAGAAACACACTCATCACTGCACAGATCAGCAGGCAATGTGAACTCGCTGCAGATCGCCGTCACACCAACACCGGAGAAAGGCTCGTCTCGTAGAGTGAAATCAGGAATGGCTGTGGAGTGAAGAGATACTCTTGGCTCCGAAGCGAAAACATGATCTGCCTTTGCCGGCGTCTCTCCTTTTATACCCACGCGGTGGGGCGGAGATACGCTATGCAAATTCCGCAGACCCATGGCATTTCTTTGCCATTGGCTCGTTTTGTAATACTCAAAGTCGATAGGCTTTCTAAGCGAAACCCCCATTCGTCGTCATCCGACGTAACTCGGAGTGACCACGAAAGGGAACTAGTGTGACAGCCTTAAAAACAGAGTATGGGAATTAAACTAAGTGCCTGATGTAGCATTTCAGTCTTTTCTCTTTCTGTCTTCAGTCTGTGTGGATGCAGTATTACAGAGAAACAGAGTCTCATCCTGACTTCAGCTCTGAAATCAAACCCATCACACCTGAGAGATCTGGACCTCGGGGATAATAAAATAGAAAACACAGGAATGAATCACTTATGTGACATATTGAAGGATTCACACTGTAAACTGGAGAAACTGAGGTCAGTAACATTCACATACATCAATCATAATTCTTAAAATCACTTCTACAGTTTAAATCAAGACACTGAGTTCACAGTTTTGGTGATTTCCAATTGGAAGTGAGCATCCTTATGCCCTTCTTCCTCTGATAGTTCTTGAAATGGAGACTTTAAGGGCATCAGGGCTTTTGCGTGTCATAATGAAGCTGTTTGAAACACACTTGATGAAGACAAAGACAATGTACTATCCTCATTATCTTCACTTGGAGTATTACCATGACAACGCAGTATAGCGTCCAGCAGCCCATTAGCTTTTCTTACAATAACATTCTTACAACAATATGATTTTTGCAAATAAATATACATTTTGTAATGAAGCTTTTAAAATATGCGTTATGTGTGTGTGGGTGCGTTGCTGCGTTCCTTATCTGCTCTCAAATGTATAAAACCTTGCCATTCTTCTTTGGACACTGGTATAGTCACATTTACCTTACATGTCTACAATTAAAAACGTCTCGGTTACGTATGTAACCCTCGTTCCCTGAGTAGGGAACGGAGACGTCACGTCGGATGACGGAGAATGGGGGTTTCGCTTAGAAAGCCTATCGACTTCGAGTATTACAAAACGAGCCAATGGCAAAGAAATGCCATGGGTCTGCGGAATTTGCATAGCGTATCTCCGCCTTACCTCGTGGGTATAAAAGGAGGACGCCGGCAACATGCAGATATGTTTCTTCGCTGAGGAGCCGAGACAGAACTCAGGCGATCCCCGCGGTACAGCGGAAGTGGCAGGGAGACGTAACGTAAGAATGGGGGTCCCCGTGTAACCACGCCACCTTCACAGCTGTCTTCCAGTGCCCTGCGAAAGTCTGATCCCCCTGTCGTGATACTGGCACGGACGAAGGAGTCCTACTTAACACAGGAATACCAAGGTACACTGGGAAGCATATTTCAGGGGAAATATGCCGCAGCATGCCTACCCGTAGGGAGGACTTAGAAATACACATATGGCCCAAGGGGCTTCATATGGAGGAACACTGGAGTGACCAACCCGTGGGGTGGCAACTTTCAACTCCAGGGGTGGCAAGGTGGTTTGCCGAGGGAAAGACACATGCTACAAGGAGGCTTACAGTGGACATACACATGTGGGGGTTACTCAGAGGAGGAACCATGCACACGGAGGCACCTAGCCGACGCACAGGCAATAGACACTGGCGACAGCGTCAACAGTGCTGGAGGAACTCAGAGCTTCAGAGAAGAAGGCACACCTGAGGAATAATCGCACGTATCCAGTCCGTGGAGTGGAATGGCGAGCAAGCGAAGACACCTGAGCGGGTCCGGTACTAGCTGGTTGAAGCGAGTACATGAGAGGACACTGGCTCCACTCGGAGATTGTAGAATCTGGCGAATGTGTTCGGTGTCGCCCAGCCTGCAGCTCTACAGATGTCTGCCAGCGAGGCGCCATGCGCTAGAGCCCAAGAGGAAGCCACACTCCGGGTGGAGTGGGCTGTCACACCAAGGGGGCACGGTCGGCCTTGCTGTTGGTAAGCCAAAGCAATGGCGTCCACTATCCAGTGAGACAACCTCTGCTTTGAGAGAGCCTTTCCCTTCAGTCTCCCACCATAACAGACAAAGAGCTGGTCTGAGGTCCTGAAACACTGCGTCCTGTCTACGTAAGCACGGAGAGCGCGTACTGGACAGAGCAGTGCCAAGGCTGGGTCTGCCTCCTCCAGGGGCAGCGCTTGCAGGTTCACCACCTGGTCCCGGAAGGGAGTGGTGGGAACCTTGGGCACATATCCAGGCCGGGGTCTCAGGATCACGTGAGAGTAAGCCGGCCCGAATTCCAGGCACGCTTCGTCAACGGAGAATGCGTGCAGGTCCCCTACCCTCTTGATGGAGGCCAATGCAACCAGGAGCGCTGTCTTCATTGACAGGAACTTAAGCTCCACTGATTGCAGAGGCTCAAAGGGAGCCCTCTGCAGGGCATTTAACACCACTGAGAGGTCCCAAGAGGGAACGAGAGGAGGGCGAGGAGGATTCAGTCTCCTCGCTCCTCTCAGGAACCTGACGATCAGGTCGTGCTTCCCAGAGACTTACCTTCAACTGCTTCGTGATATGCGGCGATAGCGGCCACATACACCTTCAGGGTGGAGGGAGACAGCCTTCGCTCCAACCCATCTTGCAGGAAGGAAAGCACGACACTGATCGAGCATCTCCTGGGGTCTTCTCGGCGAGAAGAGCACCAGTTGACGAAGAGGTTCCACTTCAACGCATAGGCATGTCTCGTGGACGATGCTCTAGCGGAAGTGATGGTAGCCGCCACCGCTGGTGGCAGGGTACTCAAACCTGCCTCGTCCCGTCCAGGAGCCACACGTGGAGTCTCCAAAGATCGGGTCGAGGGTGCCAGAGGGTGCCCCGTCTCTGAGAAAGGAGATCCTTCCTCAGAGGAATTGGCCAAGGAGGTGCTGTCGCGAGGAGTATCAGTTCGGAGAACCAGGTCCGGGTGGGCCAGTATGGCGCAACCAGAATGACCTGCTCCTCGTCCTCCTTGATCTTGCACAAGGTCCGTGCGAGAAGGCTCACTGGGGGAAACGCATATTTGCGTAGGCCCCGCGGCCAGCTGTGCGCCAGTGCATCCGTGCCGAGCGTGCCCTCGGACAGGGAGTAATACAGGGCGCAATGGGATGAGTCGTGGGAGGCAAACAGGTCTACCTGTGCGTCCCCGAACTGGTCCCAAATCAGCTGGACCGACTGGGGATGGAGTCGCCATTCGCCGGAGATGGGCCGAAACCGTGACAGCTCGTCGGCTGCAAAGTTCCGATCTCCCGGAATGTAGATAGCACGAAGGGACCTCAGGTGCTTCTGACTCCATAAGAGGAGGTGGCGTGCGAGTTGCGACATACGGCGGGAGCGTAGACCACCCTGACGGTTGATGTACGCTACAGTCGCGGTATTGTCTGAACGGACTAGTACGTGTTGACCCTTGAGCAACGTGCGAAAACGGTGCAGGGCAAGGCGTACTGCCAGCAACTCGAGGCAATTGACATGCAGAAGGCGCTGGGGTCCTGTCCAGGAGCCCGCGGCAGCATGCCCGTTGCACATGGCGCCCCAGCCCGGAAGAGGCATCTGTGGAGACAACAATATGCCTGGAAACTCGTTCTAGGGGAACTCCGGCCCGTAGAAAACTGAGGTTCCTCCACGGGGTGAAGGTCTGACGGCAGGTCGGAGTCACTGGGACTCGGAGCGTGCCATGATGCCATGCCCACCTCGGGACTCGATCGCGAAGCCACAGCTGAAGCGGTCTCATATGAAGCAATCCGAGCGGCGTTGCCGCGGCTGCAGATGCCATATGCCCCAGGAGCCTCTGAAACAGTTTCAGTGGGACCGCACTCTTGCCCTCGAACTGTCGAAGACAAGTCAGCAGTGAGTGTGCGCGCTCGCTCGTGAGCTGCGCGGACATAGCGACCGAGTCGATCTCCATACCGAGAAAAGAGATCCTCTGCACGGGGCAGAGTTTGCTCTTCTCCCAGTTGACCCGAAGGCCCAGACGGGCTAGGTGCCGGAGCACTAGGTCTCTTTGTTCGCAAACCTGATCCCGAGAGTGAGAATATTAGCCAGTCGTCGAGATAATTCAGGATGCAAACCCCGTGTTCGCGTAGGGGAACAAGGGCTGCCTCGACGACCTTCGTAAAGACGCGAGGAGACAGAGCCAACCCGAATGGGAGAACCGCGTACTGGTATGCCTGCCCCTCGAAAGCAAACCGGAGAAACGGTCTGTGTCGAGGTAAAAATGGAGACATGAAAGTAGGCGTCCTTCAGGTCTATCGCTGCAAACCAATCCTGTGGCCGCACGCATTCGTGGTGAGGTCCGGAGATGGCACGCACTGTCATCCGCGCCCTCTGGGACAGAGGGGGACGGGAGTGGCGAGGCCCGGGGGCGGCGCACACTGTGGTCCGAGAACTCTGTGACAGAGAGGAATGAGAGCGGCGAGGCCCGGGGGCGTCGCGCACTGTCATCCGGCCTCTGTTTGCTCAGAGACGGGAGAGTCAGCTCTTTCTGAGAATAAGGATTCTTCCCCGGCCCTCCACCGGGGAAAGGAGTGGCCCTGCTACCAGCTCCTGGAAAGAACTGAGTCCCATCTCTGAGCAGCCCGTCTCAAGAGCGCCGCTTAACCCGGCGTATAGCGGGGGGCGGGGCTGGAGAGGGCAGTGGCGTCCCCCTGCGGCCAGGAGGGCGCCTTCGGCGGTGGGCAGACTGAGGGATCTGAGCGGACGGCAGGGCCGTCGGGACAGAATATGCCTCAGTCTGCTCATGGGCGGTTGAGAACTGTTGTACAGCCCTCAACCGCACCGCCGAAGGGCCGACCTGGGATATGAGGGTGTCGAGCAGACGGGTCCGCCGGACATCCTGCACATCGGACAGGTTAAGCCAGAGGCTTGAATGGTGGACATCACCTGACCCAGGGAGCGTGCGGCCACTTTCGTCGCTCGGTGAGCAAGGTCAGTGGCGGCGCGCAGCTCGATGAAGAGCCCTGGGACAGTCCTACCCTCCTGCATGTCCATGAGCACCTGGGCCAGCATGCAGTGAGGCGGCTGCCTGTCCTGGGCGCTATAGGATTTCGCCACAAGTGTAGACGAAAAACTACAGGCTTCGGACGGGTGCTTAGGATCGCGCCGAGAAGAAGCACTCTGAGGACACAGTTATTTTAGTATCACAACAGAGCGTTCAACCGGGGGACCCCAGTGTACCCATGGGCAGCGGCCCTGTGGAGGGGAGGAAGGGCGGAGAAGATCAACGAGGGATCGCTGGAAGACAGGGTCTTCGAGGATTTCGAGATCTCCTGATGCACATCCGGGAAGAAAGGTATTGGAGTGGACGCCGAAGGTGTCAGAGGCCACACCCAAAAACCAATCATGCGGCAGCGAGCGCACAGGACAGGGTGGAAGGTTCCACTCTAGTCCGACGCTCGCGGCGGCCCGGGAAAGCATGGCCGTCATCTCAGGATCTGACTCGACAAATGCCATATGCATACCCGAAAGTGGCAGCACTGCCAAATCTTCACTTCCTGAAGATTCTAGCCCGCCCTGTGATGCTGCGATGGACAACAGATCCGATTCTGGAATGTCAAAGGAAACCCGCGGGGGTCCGAAGACGGGCCCGCGGGCGTCCCGTGATCATTCACGGGTTGCGTCAATAAAGAGGGGGGCGTGGTCCGAGGACACATCGTCGGATTGTTCCACACGTCACCCTCAGGTCACCCTGTCCACCAGCCGAAGTAGCACCTCACGTGGAGAGTGTTAGATCGGGGTGTGGATGAGGGGACTCTCTCTCTAACGAGATCATTGACTCTCGACCGTAATGACGCGATGGTCACGTTCCCGCGGGGAGAACGTGAGTCATCCACAAACGCTGCTCTAGCGTGATCAAGCCCAAGCACGCAGAGCAGAGAATGTGCCCATCAAAATCGGAAATGAGTCAACCGCAACCAGAAATGCACGGGCGAGCCGTCTTTAAAAAGACGTGCCGCGTGCAAGCTCTTTTGTGAGAGGAGAAAAAACTCCGCGATGTTGAAGCGAGCAGGGAGAAACACACTCACTGGCAGATCACTGCACAGATCAGCAGGCAATGTGAACTCGCTGCAGATCGCCGTCACACCAACACCGGAGAATGGCTCGTCTCGTAGAGTGAAATCAGTAATGGCTGTGGAGTGAAGAGATACTCTTGGCTCCGAAGCGAAAACATATCTGCATGTTGCCGGCGTCCTCCTTTTATACCCACGAGGTAAGGCGGAGATACGCTATGCAAATTCCGCAGACCCATGGCATTTCTTTGCCATTGGCTCGTTTTGTAATACTCGAAGTCGATAGGCTTTCTAAGCGAAACCCCCATTCTCTGTCATCCGACGTAACTCGGAGTGACTACGAAAGGGAACATTTGTTACCTATTAACTTATTTAAACTTCATATGAAATTCAAGATGAAAATGTGTGTAATAGGACTATATATCACAAACAAAACAAAACAACTTGAATTATTCTGATCATATGTTTACTCAAACTCTCCCGTCATCTGTCTTTTAAATGAATCACGAGGACTCGTCACCTTGGGTCACATGATCATAAATGATAAAATTACTCCCTTGAAGTGACCATAATGCTGAATTCACACTGGACAATTTTAGCCCAGATTTTCACTCGGCGACAGATTTTGCAAAATCACTGACAAATGCCTGAAATCGGGAGAAAATCAATAGTTCTTGAAATGGAGACTTTAAGGGCATCAGGGCTTTTGCGTGTCATACTGAAGCTGTTTGAAACACACTTGATGAAGACAAAGACAATGTACTTTCCTCATTATCTTCACTTGGAATGTTACCATGACAACGCAGTATAGCGTCCAGCAGCCCATTAGCTTTTCCTGCATTAACAATTTTACAATAATATGATTGTTGCAAATAAATATACATTTTATAATGAAGCTTTTAAAATATGCTTTATGTGTGTGTGGGTGTTCTCTTCTCTCAAATTTATAAAAACTTGCCCTCTCTTTTTTGCAGGGTTTCCGCGGTGTCTTTAAATTTAAGGCCTTAAAACGTCTTAAAAACAGCCAGATTTTCATCCGAGGTCTTAAATTTAATTTAGTCAGGACTAAAAAAGGTTTTACCCTCGTTCATTTCCAGAAATGCTGGCTCCAGAAAATTATTACAAAGTAGCAAAAAAGTATCGAGTCGTAGCCTACAAAGGCTACGTATGATGGTGATGATCATATCATCACCAGCTGCAGCCCATTTCCTCACCTCATAAATACTCACCGGTTTTTGTCCTCTTTGTCAGATCGTTGTTTGATGTCTCCTGTGTCGGTGTTCCAGTCCTGTCTTCCCGCTCGTCCGGTGTTCGTGTTTTTCCGTGGATTATCGTTGGTGTTGGATTATCGTTTGTCTTGTGTGGATTCCGTCGTCATCGTTCACCACTTCACTGTTCCTGTCTTCACCATCGACCATCGAAGTCCCTGCGCCATCCTTCCACGCCCGTGTCATTAGTCTGTATCTGTTTTACTCAATAAACTGAGTTAACTCGCTTTTGCTTCCTGATCTCTGATTCACCGCATGACAGAACGATCTGACCAAGCATGGAAGCAGCGAGTGTTCATCGACCGTTGGAGGATTTCATTCATCACAGCATACGAAGGATGGATTCCCAAGAAAGGAATTTAAATGACACGGGTCGTGCGGTACAATCTTTGGTGGCGCAGGTGTCCGAGCTTACCCAGCAAATCCAACTTCTGCGAGCTCCCACTGCGCCACCCACACCAGCCGTTCCCCCCACACCACCAGAGGTCCATCCCCAGTCAGAGCCACGCCTACCAGTCCGGAAGCCTACTCCGGTGAGTCCAAGTTTTGCAGAGCCTTTCTGACACGATGCTCGATGCATTTCGCTTTACAACCCAGAACTTTCCAGACTGAACAAGCCAAAGTAGCATTCGTGCTCACCTCCTGACTGGGAGAGCGGCGCTATGGGGAACGGCGGTGTGGGAGAACCAAGACCCGTGCTGCGCCTCGTTCCAGACACTCTCCACCGAAATAAGACGAGTCTTCGATCGTGCCGTCGCGGGGAGAGAGGCTGCCAGGGTTTTGGCCGACCTGCATCAGGGAGAGAGGTCGGTCTCGGACTATTCCATCGAGTTCCGGACCCTGGCGGCCGAATGTCAATGGAACGAGGAGGCGCAGTGGGACATGTTCCTGCATGGGTTGGCTGACCGCGTCCAGAGGGAGATCTACGCCCTGGACCTCCCTACATCTTTAAATGGACTCATCGAGTTGGCACTGCGGGTGGACGCTCGACTCTCACGGGTCGAGCGACGAGTGGCGTTCACCCGCACACCGGAAGGAGCCGAGGGTCCACGGTCCAGCGGCAGGGACGTGGTCAGCCCCGTCCACGATCACGAACCCATGCAGGTGGGGCGAGCTCGGCTTTCCCGGGAGGAGAGGGAGAGGCGGAGATCCCAGGGCCTTTGCCTCTACTGCGGTGGTACGGGACACTTCGCATACAACTGCCCGGTAAAAGGTCAAGCCCGATAGTAAGTATGAGGCTACTATCGGGTGGGATCTCCGCCGAAGAAGACCTCATCCACATCCACCCTCCTCCCGGTAAGACTAAGATGGTCAGTCCACCAGCACGACTGTAGAGCACTTTTGGATTCCGGGGCCGAAGGTAATTTCATGGACAAATCATTCGCACTCAAGTTTCAGATTCCCCTCAAACCCCTCACTCACAGGATTGCAGTACACGCACTTAACGGTCAAGAACTTCCCACTATTTCTTTCACCACTGAAGACATCACCCTCATCACATCAGGCAACCATTCTGAGACTATTTTTTTTTACATACTGGATTCACCCCTCGCACCCATCGTTCTTGGACACCCCTGGCTCATCCACCACAACCCCGAATAGACTGGCATCAAAGAGCTGTGCTGGAGTGGAGCAAGGAATGTCATAAGTCTTGTCTTGTGTCTGCTTGTCCGTCTGTACCTGTTTCTATGTTTCAGGAGGAGGCAGGGGATTTGTCTAACGTGCCCATGGAGTACCTGGACCTGAAGGAAGTGTTTAGTAAGTCTCGTGCTGCTTCTCTCCCTCCGCATCGTCCCTATGACTGTGCCATAGATTTACTGCCAGGTAAGTCTCCGCCTAAGGGCAAGTTATACTCGCTTTCTGTTCCGAGAGGGAGGCCATGGAGAAATATATTTCTGATTCTCTAGCAACCAAGTTCATTCGCCCTTCCTCTTCTCCAGCGGGGGCGGGGTTCTTTTTTGTGGGGAAGAAGGACGGTTCTCTGCGACCTTGTATCGATTACCGGGGGTTGAACAGCATCACGGTAAAGAATACTTATCCTTTGCCGTTGATGTCTTCGGCCTTCGAGAGGTTGCAGGGAGCCTCCGTCTTCACGAAATTGGACTTACGTAACGCATACCATTTGGTTCGCATTAGGGAGGGGGATGAGTGGAAGACTGCGTTTAACACCCCCAGGGGGCACTTTGAATATTTGGTCATGCCGTTCGGGCTGTCCAACTCCCCTGCGGTCTTCCAGGCACTCGTCAATGATGTGCTGCGAGACATGATAGATCAGTTCATTTATGTCTACCTGGACGACATATTGATTTTTTCTCTTCTCTCCAGGAACATGTGCAGCACGTCCGACGAGTGCTTCAGAGGTTGCTAGAGAATGGGCTTTTTGTCAAGGCGGAGAAATGCGATTTTCATGCACAGTCTGTTCCTTTTCTAGGGCACATCATTTCGTCTGAAGGAGTGCGTATGGATCCTGAAAAGGTTAAGGCTGTGGTCGAGTGGCCAAGCCCAGATTCCCGTAAGGCCCTACAGAGGTTTCTGGGCTTCGCCAATTTCTACCGGCGTTTTATTCGCAATTTCAGCCAACTAGCCGCGCCTCTGACTGCCTTGACCTCCCCCAGAACTACGTTCAGGTGGTCAGACACAGCTGAAGCTGTGTTTGCCAAACTGAAAGGCCGCTTTGTTTCAGCCCCCATCCTTATTGCCCCTGATTCTTCACGTCAGTTCGTGGTGGAGGTTGATGCGTCAGAGGTGGGGGTAGGTGCAGTGCTATCCCAACGCTCTCCTACAGACGACAAGATGCATCCCTGCGCGTTTTTGTCTCATCGCTTATCCCCAGCCGAACGTAATTACGACATCGGTAACAGAGAGTTGTTGGCAGTCAAAGTAGCGTTGGAGGAGTGGCGTCACTGGTTAGAAGGGTCGGGGGTACCTTTTATCGTCTGGACTGATCATAAGAATCTAGAATACATCAGAACTGCTAAAAGATTGAACTCCAGGCAGGCTCGGTGGGCACTTTTTTTCGGTCGTTTTGATTTTACTCTCTCGTACCGCCCGGGTTCCAAGAACATCAAACCCGATTCTTTATCTCGTATTTTTGATCATTCCGAACGCCCGTCTACTCCCGAGTGCATTTTACCCGAAACCTTATTTGTTTCCACACTCACATGGGAGGTCGAATCGAAGGTCAAGACGGCCTTAGAAGGGGTAACGCCTCCGCCCGGTTGCCCACCGAATCGTTTATTTGTGCCGGAGGGATTACGGTCCGACGTTATTCAGTGGGGTCATTGCTCCAACGTGGCTTGCCATCCAGGAGTTAACCGAACCAGTTTTTGGTCAAGCAACGATTCTGGTGGCCACTTATGGCTCGTGACATTCACAGTTTTGTTTTGGCTTGCTCAGTTTGTGCCACTGGTAAGACTTCCAATCGACCCCCAGATGGGTTACTCCAACCGCTGCCAGTCCCTTCGAGACCCTGGTCCCACATCGCTCTAGATTTTATTACCGCCCTCCCGCCCTCCCAGGGTAACACAGTCGTTTTGACCGTGGTGGACCGGTTCTCGAAGGCGGCTCACTTTATTCCCTTACCCAAATTACCCTCAGCTAAGGAGACAGCGTTGACCGTCGTAGACCACGTCTTTCGCTTACATGGCCTTCCGATGGACGTGGTCTCCGACAGGGGACCCCAGTTTGTGTCCAAATTTTGGCGAGAGTTTTGTAGATTACTGGGTGCGACGGTTAGTCTGTCCTCAGGGTTTCATCCCCAGAGCAATGGCCAAACTGAGAGAGCCAACCAAGATCTGGAGAGGGTGTTACGATGTTTGGTTTCCAAGAATCCTTCCTCATGGAGCCAACAACTTTCCATGGTGGAGTACGCCCACAACACGTTACCGGTGTCGGCCACGGGCCTTTCTCCGTTTGAGTGTAGTTTAGGTTACCAGCCACCTATTTTTCCTAGTCTGGAATCCGAGGTCGCGGTCCCCTCTGCTCACGCCTTCGTCCAGAGGTGTCACCGTACCTGGACTAGAGCCCGTGAGACTCTACTCCAGGTGGGGGCGCGCACCAAGGCCAAGGCCGATCGCCACCGGTCAAGGCCTCCCGTATACATCGTCGGTCAAAAAGTGTGGCTTTCTACTAGAAACATTCCTCTCCGCTCCGTCTCCAATAAGCTTGCTCCCAAATTCATTGGCCCGTTCACTGTCACCAAGATCATTAGTCCGGTGGCAGTCCGCCTCAATTTACCTCCAGCGTACAGGAGGGTTCATCCCGTCTTCCATGTGTCCAAAATTAAGCCCGTGTTTCATTCTCACATTAATCCGCCAGTCCCGGTTCCCCCCCCGCCGCGACTCGTAGATGGGGAGACCACTTATTCGGTCAACCGCATTCTGGACTCTAGGCGGAGGGGACGCGGATTCCAGTACTTGGTGGACTGGGAAGGTTACGGTCCGGAGGAGAGAAGTTGGGTACCTGCTAGAGACATCCTGGATCACTCCCTTATCGATGATTACAATCGACAGGTAAGAGGGTCTGAGAACGCCAGGAGGCGTTCTTAGGAGGAGGGGTACTGTCACGGTATACTCATTCTCTGGTTCCTTCTCGTCTTGTGTTTATGTTGTTGTATGAATGCACGTGTGTAGTGGGCGTGAGTGTTGTGTCATTACCTGATCCGCTCCAGCTGATCATCATATCAACAGTGAGTGAATGGGTGAATGTGAGGCAATATGTAAAGCGCTTTGGTGGCCATTGGGTCTGTGAAAGCGCTATATAAATGCAGTCCATTTACCATCAGGAATAAAAATATCTCTCTTTCTCTCGATGAGAAACCGCTAAGTTATATCACGTAACGTTACTCTGGACGGATATTAATGAGCAAGACATACGTGCCTGATCAAAGCTTATTAGTTTCTGTTATTGGTAAGTTCCAATACTCCTAGATGACCAATAATAGCTTTGCTATTAACTGATATACGATGGTAATAATCTGTACAATATTGTGAGCACAGTGTATATCGTTAGCGAACGAGTATATATCTATAAGTTAACACTGGTATCTCACCAAGACACCTGCCCTGTTCTCCACTGTTCTCCTCACACACAACCAGAGGTGAGTAGTCCAGGGGTCAGAAAGTAAAAGTCCTGCCATATGGTTATTCCACCCATGAACTCAGTTAGCTGATTTCTATCTCCTAGCTGAAAAACTGCTAATTAGCAAATCCAGGTGATTGGAACAAAATACAAAGGAGGATTTTTACTTTCTGAATCTGGACTTTACACCTCTGCACTGTTGTAAACCTTTTCCTTCTTCAGTGTAGAAGACTTAGAAGCAAAAGACCAGGAGACTTGATATTTCCTTCAGCAGGATTCTTTATTGAGAACACGAGCTGTCGGTAGCTGCAGTCATCAAGTCAAGTCTAACTAAGGGAACTTTTCATTGTAGTTTACATACATTTCCCAAGGGGGAGGGATTACATATAGGTGGAGACTTCTCTGAAACAAAGCAAATGTAAATAAGGTATACAGATTTTGGAACCTGCTCAGCATGAGACACGAGAAAAGGACGGTGCAGGACTTCTCGTACTGAGACAAGAACTCCAAGACAAGCGGTCTCAGTAATAAAATAGCAGGTGTTCAAACTTGCTCAGCATGAGTTCCACCCGGTGAGATACGAGAACAGGAAAGGCATAGACTTCTCGTACTGAGATGAGAACTCCAAGACAAACGGTCTCAGTAATAAAATAACAGGTGTTCAAACTTGCTCAGCATGAGTTTCACCCGGTGAGACACGAGCGGGACAGTCAGGAATATCCCGCTGGGAACTCCTACCGTTTGCAGAGATTTCCTGGTCTCATCATTTATAAACTTTCTCAATATAAAATACTATTGTATTGGAAATCTAAATTAAACATTTAAATAAAATTTGTAATCCTACATTTCCCCCTTTGAGAGTTCTAAATAACTCTCACAAAATACAAATTTAAACACTTAAACGTTCATTCTTGTAACTTGTGATCTTTACAGGCATATAATGCATGTTCTGTGTTTGCTTTTCTGCAATTGCATGCTGACACAAAAACAAACATGCAATTAGGGTCCGTGAAGTTCTTACGGATAATAATCTTCAGTCATCTGGTGTAATTTTGCTGAAAGATCAAGAATGTCTTGTTGGATTTTGTTCAAGTTCTCTGTTGGGTCCATTAACCCGGTGCAGCACTCAGGTCCGATGATGGTGCAGGTACCTCCTTGCGTTGCTAGAATGTAATCCAAGGCCACTCTGTTCTGTAAGATCATTATCTTGTGCCAAGCGAGAGTGTCTGTGATGTTACTGGTACGACAAACTTGATCATGTTGATGGATGACTGAAGGTTTCGTATGTGAGTCTCTGCGTTGTGTATTTTTTTTTTCTTTTGTGATAGTTGGTTCGGCAGTGGGTCTAGTCGTGTTCTTGAGGTTTTCTTGTGGCTTCATACGCAGTTGACGAGGTCGGTGCGTATGGGTCCCGGGAGAGTCATCAGTGGTATCTGCACAGAGTAAGAAAGAAAACAAAAGACAGGAGAGCAGTATTTGTTCACACACTAGGGTTGTAAACTTTTTCTGAGTCTGCTATTGTTGTTCCATCTTTCCCTATTTCTTAAACCTTTGACACCTAAGGAACAGTGAGGTAAGGATGGACTAGGATAGGGCCTATGAGGGAAGTCTTCACCCCAGGGTTAACCCCCGAAGCCTGTTGCGTTCGGTTCTTCCCGGGGCTCCTCACTGGTTCCGTGTCTTAACCTATCCCTGGTGGGGGAACACTTTACAGCAGTGGTCTCAAACTCAATTCCTGGAGGGCCACAGCTCTGCACAGTTTAGCTCCAACCAGCTCAAACTCACACCTGCAAGGAAGTTTCTAGCAATCCTGAAGACCTTGATTAG
Source organism: Gila robusta (assembly GCA_030770095.1). Classification (NCBI taxonomy): domain Eukaryota; kingdom Metazoa; phylum Chordata; class Actinopteri; order Cypriniformes; family Leuciscidae; genus Gila; species Gila robusta. The sequence continues at coordinate 287,887 of JAVALU010000749.1, forward strand.
CTGAATCAGGTGTGTTTGATTAGGGTTGGAGCAAAACTGTGCAGAGCTCTGGCCCTCCAGGAATTGAGTTTGAGACCACTGCTTTACAGTGTGAAACATTAGTCCAGGGTTTTTTTTTTTTTTTCTGACACAATACTGCAGCTGCTGTAATCAACATCACTTAATGTGGTCCATGCCACTCTAATGGCTTGTTTCTGAATTACTTTCAATTATCTGAGCTGAACCGTCAACAAACAACTCAAATCCTGGATTCTCTATGGGAGTTTATTTTACTTCCCTCGAAGGTGTGTATGTAAGCGTAACACAATCATGAGTCATTTCTCCTTCAGCCTCTAATCTTCAGTCATTGCAGACATCATACATGAGGATGGGTTTGTGACAGGTGCACGTTGTAAAACAATGTTCGGGGCTGTGGGGGTAGTTAACCAATTTCCCAAATGGGAGGTGGTGACAGAAGTTTCTTTTTCTTCATTCATCAGTGTGGACACTGCATGAGGGCATTTTACATTTACAGTCTGACCTAACACCATTACTGATGAAGGGCCTGTGCTGTAGCATAACATTTAAGGCTGTGAGTTTACTTAACTAGTGTTCCCCAAAGGAAGGGTGAGACCGTCACTTTCCTCTTTGTTCTATTAAACAAAAATCAGTCTTTCATCTCTGTTGTAAGTTACTGGGGAAATTAAGCACTCACAGCCCAAATGGTTAAACCCTCAACCAGCTGCCCCAGTTTAATGATGAGGGGAGGGGCTGTTTCAGAGTAGCAAGCAGACTGAGTAGGAGCTGAGTAACATTGTTAACTTGTTTAAAGTTCTTTTTGTTTTTCCTACACTCTTTTCCCCAATGTCCATGTTTACCACAGTAATAACAACTACTGCCCTCTCTCTTAGGACATTTGCGTTTCTGTTGATTCTCTGTGTTGACCTTAAAGGATGCTGCTGCAATTTTTACTCTTGCCTTGACATCAGAGTCTCTTTCCCAAGTAGCTAACCTGTCCAAGTTGTTTTGCAGGGTTCTACTGGACCATGTTAATTCTAAGTAAGGCAATGCATTTCTATGTTCTGACAAAAGACCATGAAACCATGCGCGAACTAGAGGACCATTATCATCTAACACCTTCTCTGAAGTGTCAGCAATCCCGCTGTAAGCTGCAGCGGTCTGGCAAAATCTTTCTGTGTACTCACAAACAGTTTCACCCAGGGGCGTCACTAGGATTTTCATTTTAGGGGGGCTAAGCCCCAATGAGGGTATGATTTAAAAAAAAAAAAAAAAAAGTTAACACTTTAGTTTAGGATCTAATGCTCACTATTAATTTCATTACCATGCAAAGGCAGGGTTTTATAATCACTGTGGTCCTAAATGTGAGGTAGGGCATATAGGGGGGTTCGGGGTTTCCCCGAGAAAATTTTGATTTCTCTGATCTACATATGTGCATTTTAAGATGTTTTGAAGGCCAAAAAAATTGGATAACAGCTTTAAAACCATGTCAGTGGACAGCTGATTATTTTTCTCTCCTCATCAGCATCACACTCTTTTTCTCTTTGTTTTTATCTTGCCCTGTCTCTTCCCCTCCTAAAGCTGAGCTTTGACTGATATAGGCTTTTCATTTTTGTCTGTCAGTGAAGAAAGTAAACATAGGGTCAACTGATAGGTTGATTATGCCTATGAATCATTTTCTCAGACGCGTTTATTTACTGAAAGCTACTAAAGCTAGGTAATTAAGTTTATTAAATGCATTCACAATATGTAGGCTACACATTCATTATTGGTCGTATGCCTACAGGGCCATAGACAGCGCTTTATAATCAAAGAGGTCCTAAATTTGAGGTTGGTAGGGGGTTCAAATTTTTTATTTCTCTGATATGTGCATTTCAAGACGTTTGAAGACCAAAAAAAAGGATAAGAAATAGATTTAAAACCATGTCAGTGGGCAGTAGATTATTTATCAATACCTGCTCTCTCCTCATCTCCATCACTCTTTCTTTTTTTCTCAGTCTCTTCATCCCTTTCTCTTCCCCTCCTAAAGCTGAGCTTTTTTAATTTACTAAAGGCTACAATTTGTATTATATTCTCAATATGTACACATGCATTATTAATCTTGTGCCTAACATGATGAAAACGGCTTTGTTAATGTTTATTGTCCCCTCACAATGACAGTAAACTAATTATTAGCCTACATTACATGAGTCACGCTACATAGGCCTATTTTCAGTTAAAAATGGCGAAAATAGACAAAACTATATTAGTTTGCCCGATTATTTTTTGTCATTCGTTTAACATTTATGACCTAAAAAAATGTCAAATATAAAATGTTAAGTTTAGCTACTTACATCTTATCTCGCACTTGACCGTACGCGTCGAGTCGCACTGTTAAAATTCGCGCTCAGCAGCGTCTGTGAACATAAAGCCCGCCTACTTTGATTTGATTGGTCATCTCAAATATTCTGACATTGACGAGCAGTGACAGACCAATGAGGCTCAGATGAACACACACACACACACACACACCCTGTCCTGTGTTTCTGACGTGCTCTCTGCTCGGCGCCGCTGCGGATTGAAGATGAAGAACGCGCTGAATCTGATTATAACAAGACTGAAGCGAACACGAATTTGTGTAGCCTACATTAATCACACATTTTTAGGGGGCTAGGCAGAAGTTTAGGGGGGCTGAAGCCCCCCTAAAAAGGGCCTAGCGACGCCCCTGGTTTCACCCTTCTTCTGTAAACAACTAGTGATCTTCGACCAGTCAATGTTTGGTCCAACAATGTTCTTCAACGCTTTCAGAACTCCCTCTCTCAGTTCATCTTTTCTGGCATGTTGTAGTTCAGAAGTAACAGCAGACTCAAAACTGTTGAATTCAGATTCAGTTAGAATTTGTGACATCAGCTGTGTGACTTCTGCCAACGACATGTCGTAAAGATGCATTTTACTGATCAATGCCCTTCTAAATTCAGAAAAATCTGTGCGTACTGAAGGTAAGCTTTGGGATAGTCTTTCTATGTCTCTAGGTCCGAGTGCTTTGGCAACAGTTTGGTTTTGGACAACAGAAGAGTTGGGAGGAACACTTTCAGTTCCCTCAATTCCCTGAGATCTTCTTGTGACACATACCTTTACTGAATCTACAGGCTTATCAGTTACTGATGGGATGTCTACATCTGTTTCAAAGAATGCTTGTAAGTCAGGATAAGTTTAATCTGACTGTTGGTCTTCTGAGTCACATTTGGTTGAGGCCTTGTTATGGCCCACCTTAGTGTGCAATTGTTTGTTCTATTCTTTTAATTTAGCTATACACCTAGCTTGTTCTTGTGCAATGGATAAGCTAAATTCCATGTGACAGAAAATAATGCCTTTTATGTTTCTCTTCCTGATACATGCACCCAACACCTTCTTGCATTCTTCAATAGACCATACCTTTTCTGGGTGAATACCAAATTTCTTTCTCAAATCCAATCTGACTGACTCAGTCACTATGGAGTCCATCTGCTCCCCTAACAATGACCTGAACTCACTGTCTGTCCATAAAGGAGTAGCAAGACCACCTTTTTCTGTTGTGGGGATTAGTCTAGCATTCCTTCTAAACATTGTTGTGAGTTTTCTTTGTTGCTAACACAAACAGACACTAAAACTTCTCTGATCCACAGAGGGTACACTTGTTAACACAGATTACTGTTGTTAATGCTAACCATCTCTGCCTAAAGCAAAGGATACACAAATTACTAGCAATTTACAACTAGATTAATTTATAAAATCTTCCCTGCCTGAAAAAAAACCCACTTCCCTGGCAGAGGATAAAACAATATTAACATGTACGTTAATCTTCCCTGCCTGAAAACAGAGGGTACAATATATTAGCACTTGATGCTAATCTTCCCTAACTTTATAGAGGATAAAACACTTCCCTAGCAAAGCAGAGGGTAAACAGTATTAACATGTACGTTAATCTTCCCTGCCTGAAAAACAGAGGATACATTTCATCTCTAAAAGCAACTTTAGAGGATAACTTTAGTTAACAAACCCTACAGCTGTCTGTTAACTTCTTCTCTGATGGCGCAGAGGAATAACAGATTTTTTTTACTGGTTTTTCAACGGTTCTTTGAATGGAGTGAAACTCACCAAATTTTTGTTGTATAGAAAGATTCCGCCTGGAAATCTTGGTTCAGCTTGAAGTTTTCAATCAAGAGGAAGCTGGAAAGATTCAGTCTGGCAATCTTTGTTTAGCTGGATGTTTCAAAATTCAGTCTGGAGACTCAGTCAGCTTTGTTGAGATCTTTGAGCTTTGAAGTTTCAAATCAGTCAAATCGTTCATTCTTTGTTGAGTTTCAGTTTCTCCATCCGGGTCACAGGGCACCATCTGTTGTAAACCTTTTTTTTTCTTAAGAGACTCAGAAGTGAAGAACCAGGAGACGTTGGTAGTATCTTCAGCAGGATTCTTTATTGAGAACACGAGCTGTCGGTAGCTGTAGTCACCAAGTCAAGTCTAAATAAGGGAACTTTTCATTGTAGTTTATATACATTTCAAGGGGGAGCGATTATATATAGGTGGAGACTTCTCTGAAACAAAGCAAATGTAAATAAGGTATACAGATTTTGGAACCTGCTCAGCATGAGACACGAGAAAAGGACGGTGCAGGACTTCTCGTACTGAGACAAGAACTCCAAGACAAACGGTCTCAGTAATAAAATAGCAGGTGTTCAAACTTGCTCAGCATGAGTTCCACCCGGTGAGATACGAGAACAGGAAAGGCATAGACTTCTCGTACTGAGATGAGAACTCCAAGACAAACGGTCTCAGTAATAAAATAACAGGTGTTCAAACTTGCTCAGCATGAGTTTCATCCGGTGAGACACGAGCGGGACAGTCAGGAATATCCCGCTGGGAACTCCTACCGTTTGCAGAGATTTCCTGGTCTCATCATTTATAAACTTTCTCAATATAAAATACTATTGTATTGGAAATCTAAATTAAACATTTAAATAAAATTTGTAATCCTACAGCACACAACTCAGTGTGTCTCCTCTGAGCGTTGTTCTGTCTAACATTAATCTTGGCCTGTCCTGCTCTCTCGGCAGCATAGCAGGCTCATAACTGTATGGCTGTGGTCCGCCATACGAGTAAGTATAAACAATTTCCTCAGCGTCCGAAATATCATTGCAATCCATTGTTTTCATGTTGTTTGAATCGACCGCTCTCCCGCCCGATACGCCACGCCCGTCGCGCCCATTTTCAGATGCGGAAGTACAATTTTCTAAAAAAAAAACAACCCCAGAAGCCAATGTAGCGTATTTATAAGTATATTTTAAAGAAAATCTAGTTCCTACATTATTTTTCTATACATTGACTCGTTGGGTCCTCTAACCTGCAATATGCCCTTTAAGTCTGACACAGAGAGAGGGGCCGATGGACAGCCAGCCGGGGTTCGTGTTTGGGAGAAAAAAAAAGAAATGACATTTGGAAAAACTTTCATTTCATCATGTGTGTACTTCTAACATGATTGGTTGGTAAAATAAATATGTTGTAAATTCAAGTGTCTTCCGTGTCTGGAATGGATGTATTCTTGAGTCTATAAGGTAACAATAATCGAATAAGATAACCGTCTCTGGTTACGTATGTAACCCTAGTTCCCTGAAGGGAACGAGACACTGCGTGAAAACGCTGTGGGAACGCCCCTGCGTGAGTGCGTCATGAAGCACGTATGAAATCAGTCCAATGGCGAGACGGAACGTCATAGGCGGGTGACGTCATCGACCAGGAAACTATAAAGCACCCCGAAAACACAAGCGCGTCAGCTTCTGATAAGACTGAAGCAAGTGCTCACGGGCATGCTGGGAGTATGGCACAGACACGAAGCGTCTCGTTCCCTTCAGGGAACTAGGGTTACATACGTAACCAGAGACGTTCCCTATCAGGGAACTCGAGCTGCGTGAAAACGCTGTGGGAACGCTAATACCAACGTCGCCATACGAGCAAGTGTCCGTCGTGTGAAGTCAGAGCGCACATTCGGACGAAACCACCTCTGGAGTGGAGCTGAAGTCAAGATGATAAAACCTTACGAATGTGTGCGGTGAGGACCAGCCTGCCGCATCACAAACGTCCTGGATAGATACTCCTGACAAGATAGCCTTAGAGGCAGCCATACTCCTGGTTGAATGAGCCCGGACAGCCAAAGGAGAAGGCTGACCGGCAGACTCGTAGGTAAGTGAGATGGCCTCGACCACCCACTTGCTCAACCTCTGCTTAGATGCAGGACAGCCCTTCCTAGGGGGTCCAAAACAAACAAATAGTTGTTCACTTTTTCTCCACAGGGCAGCTCTGTGGACGTAAGCATCTAGGGCCCTAACAGGGCAGAGCAGATTTAGTTTCTCTTGATCCGACGTCAGAAAGGGAGGAGGACAGAAAGCCTGCAGTACAATAGGCCTGACCACATTTGTTGGGACCTTGAGAACTTGGGGACCTCCACTCAAAGGGACATGGTAAGCAGATAAGGCCGCCACGTACACCTTCAGTGTGGAGTGGGATAACCCTGTGGAGAAACGCTCCTGAAGGAATTCCAGCACTGCTCCCACCGGGCAGTTAACTGGGTCCAACTGGTGTTCCCCACACCAAGAGGTGAACATCTTCCACCTCAAGGCATATAATTTCCTAGTGGCCGGAGCTCTGGAGTGGAGGATGGTCTCCACGACCTCAGTCGAGAGACCAGATTCTATGAGCTGGGCCCCCTCAGAGGCCAAGCCCACAACCTCCATAGATCTGGGCGGGGGTGAAGGATCGACCCACTCGCCTGAGAGAGAAGGTCCCTCCTGATCGGAATCTCCAGAGGAGAGCCGTCGAGGAGAGAAATTAGGTTCGCAAACCAAACTCGGGCCGGCCAGAACGGGGCTACCAATAATAGACTGACCCCGTCCCGGTGAACCCTCTCCAGAACTCCTGGGAGCAGAGCAATCGGGGGGAATGCGTACACGGGTGACCTCGGCCACTCCTGTACCATCGCGTCCAACCCCAGAGGGGCTGGATGACTTAGGGAAAACCATAGTGGGCAGTGTGATGTTTCCCTGGATGCAAATAGGTCTACCTCGGCACGACCGAAATGTTTCCACAGGAGCTCCACCACCTCGGGATGGAGTCTCCACTCCCCGGGCCTCGGCCCCTGCCTCGACAGGATGTCTGCCCCCTGATTTAAATACCCCGGGATATAAATCGCCCTTAACCCTCTGGGGTCTAGGGTGTTTTCTGGGACCTGGAGGTGTTCTGACATGCTCTGACATTTGTGCTTTTTTCAGTTGCTTATAAACATATTAATGGCAAAGGTGTAATTACACTCTATTTAGCACAAACAGGGCTACCATAATATGTGAGCAAGATGTATGTACATGTTTGTATTTTTGAGAGAATATTGTTTATGCATGGTTATTGAAAAAACTAAAACTTAAAGTTTCTGAAATAATGCCACAAAATACATACTAAATATGTGTCCACAAGACTTTTGACTAATGGATGTTCTCGCCTAGAATTTTTGCTTCAAAATGATCTGAAAATCATCCTGCCAAATCATTCACATAAAACAATACATTGATTTAAATTTAGTAAAACACTTTTTGTTTGGAAAGGCAATATGCGAAATGGGCGTGACTCATGTATAATGGTCTGATTCACACCTGGAAGACAAAAGACCTGCTTAATGAGCCTGCATAATGAGCTTTTCACAGGTGTGTCACTGAGCCACAAGAAAGAATACAAGGACACAAGAAAAGAAATATATATATATACTACAAAATTGGTTCACAGTTGGAAACATCTAGAAAAAAATAGTATTTTTCCACTTGTATTTTTGCTTGCAAATTGTATAATATCCAAGGTGAACATTTCTAGTAATTGTGTAGTTAATTCTCATACTGTATTTTCAGAAAGTTTTCGATATGTATCCTCTCCCCAAATTTGTCACTAATAAAACACAATACAAATAATTTGAAGAGAAGGCTTATATTGAACCTTTTAAGATTTTGTTTACATCTACCTTGTAAATATATTATTTGCTATTTTATTAAAAAGGTTACAATTACAGCAACAATTAAAATAACAATATTTCAAGTGTAATATTTCTTTGTAAAAACTGAAGTATACATTTTATCATACATATTTCAAAGTTAAGGATTCATTAGTTTGAATAAAGCCTACATTGGAACAAACACTATAATAGCATCCTAGTTGATGACTTTATTTTTGACAAAACAAACATAGCCTAATATATTTAACATTTGAGCAGAAATTGGTGAACAAAAGCTTATTCAATGTGGCAGTAGTCTAGTTTACAGTAAACAGTTAATAATCTATCCAAAACTAGTCAACCAAATGTTGTCTTTCATATTTCGTCTGTAACATAGGCATATCGTTTGTTGTTTTTATGATAGCCTATATTAGGGCATATAAATATTAATTTGCAGTTTAATACGTTGCTAATACAAAGACATTTTAACGTTATTTCAACATATTTCAGTCGATTTTCACTCATCTCAGTATAGCAATAGGGTTTGGTAAAAACTGTTCAGTTCATTCATTCACACACAGACGCGATTCATATTAGACAGTCTTTTTGCGGTTTACATACACTATGATATCGCGATTAGAACAATAATAAAAAAAACTTACTTCTCAGATGGATCCGTTGCTCCTCGAAATGAAAATAAACCAGCACATGTTCTGAGGTAAATGTCCCAGGATTATTCCTCACACAGCCTCGCAAGAAGAAATAGTACATTAATCTGATGATTACATTTGTTGTGTTATCGCGTTTATGAGGGGCGTTGACACGTTTGCATGTGTTGCTTCAGATCATTTGCGTTTGAATACCGCGCGCTCTCCGTGGGCGTGTCACATTAGCAGAATAATGAGCTGAGAGAACGATAATGAGATCGGCTGACACCTCTCTCTTTTTTTATAGATTACATAAACAGAGAATATTTATTTTAGTTTTGAATTAGATATTTTAAAAGTACAAACTTGAATAGTATGGTGAATAGTATTCGCTGAGCTTTGTTTAAGTTTAGAGACGTGCTCCAGAAAAAAAGTTAACGGAGACAGAGAGGCAGAAAGCACACCCTGTTTATTTTCTTCATTTTACAAAAGCACAGGTTTTGATGTTAATGTGAGTGTACACAAAAAAAAGAAGACCCTCTATAGTTTATAATCATGTATTGATTTTATTTATATGACCAAAAATGACGGAGTATTTTAAGTCTATGTTGCTGCTATGTGGAAAAAAAAACAGCAAAACGCGCCGGCGCGTTCCTCGACCCCAGAGGGTTAATGAAAGAAGCTTCCCCTGGGACCATAGAAGGATCTGGCGAGCCAGCTTGTATAATGGGCGCGAACGCAGACCCCCCTGATGGTTTATGTAAGAGACCACCGATGTGTTGTCTGACCGGACAAGAACATGGTGACCTCTCAGGTCTGGGAGGAAGTGTTTCAGAGCCTGAAACACCGCCATCATTTCTAGACAATTTATGTGCCATTGAAGATGATGGTCCTGCCACAGACCCTGAGCCGAGCGACCACTCATGATCGCCCCCCAGCCTGTGAGAGAGGCGTCCGACGTTAGTGTTACACGACGACACGGAGCCCCCAACACAGGTCCTAAGGACAGGAACCAAGGTTCTTTCCACATAGCCAGGGCGCGAAGACACCGTCGCGTGACCCTGATTTTGCGGAGCGGGTTTCCCCTCGGGGAGAACCCCTTGGCCCTGAGCCACCACTGCAGTGGTCTCATGTACAGCAGGCCGCAGGGTATAACGTTGGACGCTGCTGCCATCAGACCCAGAATTCTCTGATATTCTTTTACAGTGAGTGACTGGCCTAGCTTTGCCTGTTTGACGGCTACGAGAATCGAAGCTATACGAGCAGGAACAGATGTGCCTGCATCGTCGTCGAATCCCAAACCACACCCAGAAAAGTGGTCCTCTGTAATGGAGAAAGCACACTCTTCTTGGCGTTGAGCCTCAACCCCAACCTTTTGACATGGGCAAGCACGACATCTCGATGCCGAATCGCCTGATGCTCCGATTGAGCTAGAATCAACCAATCGTAGATATAATTTAAAATGCGAATGCCCTGGAGTCGCAGCGGAGCCAGAGCTGCATCCATACATTTCGTGAAAGTTCGGGGAGACAGTGCTAGGCCGAACGGAAGAACCCGATATTGGTACGCTTCGCCCCCGAAAGCGAACCTCAGGAACTTCCTGTGTTGTGGAAGGATGGAAATATGGAAGTATGCGTCCTTTAGATCTATCGTGACAAACCAGTCCTCGGACCTGATCTGTGACACGATCTGCTTGAGAGTCAGCATTTTGAATTTGAGCTTCCCTACTGAGCGATTTAATAGGCGCAGATCTAAAATTGGACGTAACCCCCCATCCTTCTTTGGAACGATGAAATATCGGCTGTAATAACCCAACTCGCTGCCGGGAGGAAGAACTCGTTCTATAGCCCCCTTCAGCAGAAGAGTTTTCACCTCTTGTTCCATAACCAGAGCCTGCTCGGGGCCCACCACTGTGGGCAGAACCCCTCTGAAGCGAGGCGGGCGTGATCTGAACTGAATCGCGTACCCATACTCGATAGTCTGCAGGACCCATTGAGATACATTTGGAAGGCTTTTCCACTCTGCCAAAAATTCTACTAAGGGTACCAGTCTCTCGAGACTGGCCTCTGGAATATTTTGAGTGGCAGACACAGTGCCCTGTAACGGCGCACCGGCAGGTAACAACTGGCCTGACCGCTCTAAACCGCTCCTCAGAACGGGCGAGCGTCCCTCGGGAAGCGCTCGCTGGGACCGTCTACGCACCGGCACGCAGGCGGGGTTGGTAGAACAGGCCCCTGAGGGCACCGAGAGAGAACAGGCGCCGTGTACTGCGGCGAACACCTTCCCCTCTCGGTGGGGACCACCCTCATCATCCTGACGTTTCTGGCGTCAGGACTTCTTCTTGGACGAGGCCTTCCTGGCGACAATAACTGTCCTCAGATCAGCCTTGCCCCTGGACGACCTCGTCTGAGAGCGACGCTCCGTTTTTGTTGCGCCCTGTGTGAGGAGCTACTCGACGGCCGGGGCTGCTCCTTTCACCCAGCAGCCCCGGAGACATGGACACGGAGGGGGAGAAATTTCTGGAGCGCCTCCGCCTGCTTCTTTTCTTCCTGAAACCTCTCGATGACCGAATTCACTGAGTCACCGAAGAGGCCAGCGGTCGAAAGCGGGGCGTCCAGAAGAAAAGATTTTTCTTTGTCTTTCATATTGGACAGATTTAACCATAGGTGCCTCTCCGTGGCCACCATGGCTGCCATAGAACGGCCCACTGATCTGGCCGTCTCCTTGGTGGCACGGAGAGAAAGATCAGCTGCCTGACATAGTTCTCGAATCACGTCCGCACCAATTTCATCCCCCTCACTAATGTCTTTTAAAAGGTCTGCCTGATAGGCTTGCAAAATAGACATGGTATGCAAGCATGCTGCCGCTTGACCTGCCGCCGAGTAAGCTTTGCCCACCAAAGCCGAGGTATTTCTTAATGGCTTGGTGGGCAACGCCGGTGTCTTAAAGGACGATGCCGTGTCTGGAGATAAATGGCTCTCTAGTATTTCCTCAGCCTTAGGCATCGCCCCATAACCATAGCTCTTAGCCCCAGAAATATTCGAATAAAGAGATGTCTGCTGGCTAAATATTCTGGATGACACCGGTCTATTCCATGACCTCGACACCTCGGTGTGGAGATCAGGAAAGAACGGAAGACACCGGCGTGGAGGTGCAGCCCGAGAGGGCAGAAATCTCTCATCTAATTTACTTTTTGGACGAGACTCCTGTTTATCAGCTGGCCATTTGCGATCCCCACGATTGAAGCCTTCGCTGTGCCTTGGCAGCAGCGGGACCTGAACCGCGGGGAGCGCGCACCGAACCACTCTCCTCGAAGAGGGCTCGGCGGGAGCGGAGCGTTTTCATGGACAAACGCCCGCAATGCTCACAATCAGCTCCCTCGAGAGCTGACTGGGCATGCTGCACTCCCATACAAACAACACACAGATCGTGAGTGTCCCCACCCGTGATATAACGTGGGCAGGGATGAACACACTTTCTGAACTGCTGTTCGCTCGCCATATATATATATATATCGTCTCATTAGTTTTTTTATATGTGAAAAACTCCTGCCTAGCAATTTCTAAGGACAGACAAAAACACTTTGAGAGACAGACTGATATATTCACACACAGAGCGCTTGCTGAAGACTCAGAAGCTGACGCGCTTGTGTTTTCGGGGTGCTTTATAGTTTCCTGGTCAATGACGTCACCCGCCTATGACGTTCCGTCTCGCCATTGGACTGATTTCATACGTGCTTCATGACGCACTCACGCAGGGGCGTTCCCACAGCGTTTTCACGCAGCTCGAGTTCCCTGATAGGGAACTTGTTTGAAATGGGTTTGGCTAAAAGAAAATTTTGGTTTCGTCTATACTACTAGGTACTTATACTATATTGACTGGGTTAAATAGAATTGCATTACTAAAAAGAGACTAAAATACAATTTTCATTGACTAAAACTAGACTAAATGTCATCAGTTTTCGTTGACTGAAACTTGACTAGACTAAAAAGAGTATGAACGTAACTAAAACTAATAAAAACTAAAATGACAGCTTGACACAAAGACTAGACTAAAACTAAAATTAAAACAGGCCGCCAAAAACAACACTACTTGAAACAATTTTGCTGTCCATCCGTTTAAACAAAAGAAGACTCCTGCTGAGTGGGAAGTTCCAGAATAACGAGAGAATAAAGCCTCTCCAGCCCATTGTGACTTCCTGAATCTCACATCTACATCAGTTGAATGAGTCTCTTGAAGAAATAAACAATGAACTTTTACTTGCTTTTAGAAAAAGTGCCTTACGTTTAACATTACACATAATACCTCAAACATTTAAAGATAACAGAGAAAAAGACATAAGCTGAGTGCTGTTGTGTATATTGATTTATATCTGTCTGTTAACTTGAGAAAGAAGGGTGAGATCTGATATTTGTCACTTAGATTATTTTTTATAAGTAAGATATCTTAGTGCTTAAAGATATCTACTTATTGTTGATTCTGCTTTCACCTTGCCAACTTTGTCCCAACAAACCCTTCCTGTAGTTGTTTACCCCTGCTTTCACATACTAGGCTTTAGTCTAGTCTCAGACTAAAATGTATGTTTGAGCTGTTTTAACTGAAAGCAACTTGCACTGAAATATCCTAAAATATGTCAGTGCCATTGTTTTGTTTCAAGATGCACAGCACTAATGTTGTTTCCTAATGCATGTTTATAAAAGCTGTTTAAATGTTCTAATTTAACTGAAGCCTACTCCTGGCTTAATCTAAGCCCTGTCTGTGAAACAAGGCCTATGAGTTTTACACCACTGTGAAGATATTGTAGACCCATTTTGTTAGATTCCTCTTACAAAACTGCTTCAGCTAGAGTGAAATATGTAGGCTTTCCAGTATGAACTGGACATTTCAGGTATTGCCATAACATTTCAATGGGGTTTATATGTGAACTTTTAGGACATTTCAAAACATGTTGCTTGTACATTGTGGATTATTCAGATCAAAAACTTCCACACCTGTGAAATATAATTTTATATAATTGAAACTTTGAAAGTAATGTTGATATTTTCTTTGGGGCCTTTTGTTTGACCGCATTTCCAGTTGTCTCTTTTTGTTTTGCAACTGACTATAATTTTTGTTGTACAAGGAACAAAATATAATTCAGTTTATTGAATTTCATTTAGTTTGTTCAGGTAATTTCTAAAAAAACAAATTAATTAGATGAATATTACATTGTCTTTTTTTCTAGACTTTCAGACTGCAGTATCACAGAAGAAGGTTATAAAGCTCTGGCTTCAGCTCTGAGATCAAACCCTTCACACCTGATAGAGCTGGATCTCACAGGAAATGATCCTGGAGAATCAGGAGTGAAGGTGCTCAATGATTTACTACAGGATCCAAACTGTCAACTGGAGACACTGAGGTGAGACACGATGAAATAATAGAAAATACATTATATGCAGCCAAATTATTTATAGAAATATTATTTCAATAATACAATAAGCTACATAATATGTTGTTACATCAAAGTTGACTGAGTGATTTCAAGACAAAAATCATGTAAAATGGATTTTGTCATCACACCAAGTTTAGTTGAGAATTTAACTGAATCCTGCTTCATCTTCTCTTCTGCAGGTTTTTGAGTCCTGTTGCATATAAAGCCTGTCAGTATGTGACTGGAATTGTGGGTAAAAACCCATTACTCACGAGAGTGCTGAATCTGAGTAAACGTGAACTAGGAGACACACGAGTGAATCAGATCGCTGCTCTACTGCAGGATAAACACTGTAAACTCTACACACTGACGTGAGTATTTTACATGGTTAAAAATAGTATTTTTATTACCTTTCATTAGTAATGTTACAGTAGTTGGTATTACTATTTCCAGTCAGGGCTGATTTTCCCTGGGCAGACACAAAACCACAATAAATTGATTTGAATAATATTTCAGTTTTTGACTGTTGAAGGTGTTGTAAACCTTTTTTCTTCTTAAGTGTAGGAGACTCAGAAGTGAAGAACCAGGAGACGTTGGTAGTATCTTCAGCAGGATTCTTTATTGAGAACACGAGCTGTCGGTAGCTGTAGTCACCAAGTCAAGTCTAAACTCAATAGCTAAACACAGTGTTTTATACCTTTCAAGGGGGAGGGATTTTTACATAGAGATAGAGATCAGCATGACAGTGGAACTCAGAGCCTCTGAAAACAAAGTAGGTCAATAAAAGCCTGTTCTCGGAGATTCCTCCGACCTGAGAAAACAAAGTAGGTCAATAAAAGCCTGTTCTCTGAGATTCCTCTGACCTGAGAAAACAAAGTAGGTCAATAAAAGCCTGTTCTCGGAGATTCCTCAGACCTGCATTATCAAAGAGAAACAAAGCCCAGCTGTTCTTGAGTCATCATCTAAACCTCCAAAAGGAAAAAACAGTGTGCAACTTACTCAGTTAAAATATTATAGTATTGGAAGCTCAATTAAACATTTAAATAAAATTTGTAATCCTACATTTCCCCCTTTGAGAGTTCTAAATAACTCTCACAAAATACAAATTTAACCCTCAGGGGTCTGAGGGGCTTTCTGGGTCCTGGAGGTGTTCTGACATGCTCTGACATTTGTGTTTTTTTCAGTTATTTATAAACATGTTAATGGCAAAGGTGTAAATTCACTCTATATAGCACAAACGGGGCTACCGTAATATGTGAGCAACATGTATGTACATGTTTGTATTTTTGAGAGAATATTGTTTATGCATGGTTATTGAAAAAACTAAAACTTAAAGTGTCTGAAATAAGGCCACAAAAAACATACTAAATATGTGTCTACAAGACTTTTGACTAATGGGCATTGTTGCCTAGAGTTTTTGCTTCAAAATGATCTGAAAATCATCCTGCCTAATCATTTACACAAAACAATACATTGATTTAAATTTTATTAGACACCTTTTGTTTGGAAAGGCAATATGCGTGGAGGCATGTTCACACCTGAGAAGACATAGGCCGGATAATGTGCCACATACATAATGAGCTGCATATTAATTAGCCTCACACAGGTGTGTCACAGGGTCCCAAAGAACGCAAGGACAAAAGAAATGATCTATATATACATATTTTACAATTAGAAATTGTAACCAATTACAAATAGGTTACAATTACAACAACAATTACAATTTTAACAATATTTCAAGTGTATTCTTTCTTTGTAAAAAGTATACATTTTATCATACGTATTAAAAAAGGTAAGGATTCATTAGTTTGAATATTGGAACAAACACTATAATAACATCTTAGTTGATAATTCAATATACCTACTTTATTTTTGACAAAGCATCATATAGTATATTTAACATGAGCAGAAATTGGTGAACAAAAGCTTACCTATTTAATGTGACAGTAGTCTTTTTTTACAGTCAAAACTTTATAATCTATCCAAAACTAATCACAAAATCTTGTCTAAACATTCATATTTAGTCTGTAACATATTGTGTATGATATATTAGCATATACATGTGAATTTGCAGCTTGTTGCTTATACAGACATTTTATTTCAACATATTTCAGTCTATTTTTACTCATCTTAGTAGGCTATAGCAATATAGTTTGGATGTGTTCATGTAAATTTAATAGCATGTTTACTAATGTAGATGCGATAGCGAATGAACGGCACAGACACGCGCTGTATAACTGTAGTAAACAAAGCGCGCGGGCCTGTGCCGTTCATTCATCATTTAGCCTACACACAGACACGCAATTCATATTTAAACAGTCTTTTTGCGATTTATAGACACTATTCAATATCGTGATTAGAACAAAGCACTTAAGAATAAATGACTTACTACATCAGCTGGATCCGTTGTTCCGCGAAATGAAACTACCAGCACTTCTGGTACATTTTCCAGGGTTATTAGATAGTATTATTTCTCACAGGGTAGGGATACGCTGTGTTCACAGCGGTAGTAAGAAACTTACTAAACATGATTTTATAATCCAGCTGGTGGGCGTTGGCATGTTTGCATGGCTTGCCTTAGATCATTTGCGTTTGAATACCACGCGCTCTCCGTGGGCGTGGCACATTAACGCGTAATGAGGTATAATGAGCTGGAAAGAAAAATACTGACATCTCTCTCTTTTCATACAGATTACATAAACTGAGAATATTTGTTTTTTTATATAAATTACTTCAAGTTCTCTGTTGGATCCATTAACCCGGTGCAGCACTCAGGTCCGATGATGGTGCAGGCTCCTCCTTGCGTTGCTAGAATGTAATCCAAGGCCACTCTGTTCTGTAAGATCATTATCTTGTGCGAAGCGAGAGTGTCCGTGATGTTACCAAGGGCCAAAGCCGTATCATTGGCCAATTTCTGTACAGAATTCGATAAGCTTCTGACTTGATCAAGGGTTTGCATGACACCATAAGATGGTATTAATGCTCCAAGAGTTCTAGACCACCATGTTTGTGCACAGGTGAGTCCTGGAATGCAGCCATCTGCGTGTGACATGCAAACGTTCTTTCTAGCAACTTGACATATTCATCAGCTCTAAGAATATGTTGTTTCTGGAGTCCACACTTTATGCGATGTCCATGATGGTTGCTGGTACGACAATCTTGATCCTGTTGATGGATGACTGAAGGTTTCGTATGTGAGTCTCTGCGTTGTGTATTTTTATTTATTTTTCTTTCGTGATAGTTGGTTCGGCAGTGGGTCTAGTCGTTTTCTTGAGGTTTTCTTGTGGCTTCATACGCAGATGACGAGGTCGGTGCGTATGGGTCCCGGGAGAGTCATCAGTGGTATCTGCACAGAGTAAGAAAGAAAACAAAAGACAGGAGAGCAGTATTTGTTCAAACACTAGGGTTGTAAACTTTTCTGAGTCTGCTATTGTTGTTCCCTCTTTCCCTATTTCTTAAACCTTTGACACCTAAGGAACAGTGAGGTAAGGATGGACTAGGATAGGGCCTATGAGGGAAGTCTTCACCCCAGGGTTAACCCCCGAAGCCTGTTGCATTCGGTTCTTCCCGGGGCTCCTCACTGGTTCCGTGTCCTAACCAATCCCTGTAGGTGGGGAACAACTTTACAGTGTGTACATTAGTCCAGGTTTCTCCTTCCCTGACACAATACTGCAGCTGCTGTAATCAACATCACTTGATGTGGTCCATGCCACTTAGGAATTACTTTCAATTACTTGAGCTGAACCGTCAAACAACTCAAATTCTGAATTCTCTATGGGAGTTTCTTTTACTTCCCTCAAAGGTGTGTATGTAAGCATAACACAATCATGAGTCATTTCTCCTTCAGCCTCTAATCTTCAGTCATTGCAGACATCATACATGAGGATGGGTTTGTGACAGGTGCACGTTGTAAAACAATGTTCGGGGCTGTGGGGGTAGTTAACCAATTTCCCCAATGGGAGGAGGTGACAGAAGTTTATTTTGCTTCATTCATCAGTGTGGACACTGCATGAAGGCATTTTACATTTACAGTCTGACCTAACACCATTACTGATGAAGGGCCTGTGCTGTAGCATAACATTTAAGGCTGTGAGTTTACTTAACCAGTGCTCCCCAAAGGAAGGGTGAGACCGTCACTTTCCTTTTGTTCTATTGAACAAAAATCAGTCTTTCATCTTTGTTGTAAGTTACTGGGGAAATTAAGCACTCACAGCCCAAATGGTTAAACCCTCAACCAGCTGCCCCAGTTTAATGATGAGGGGAGGGGCTGTTTCAGAGTAGCAAGCAGACTGAGTAGGAGCTGAGTAACATTGTTAACTTGTTTAAAGTTCTTTTTGTTTTTCCTACATTCTTTACCCCAATGTCCATGTTTACCACAGTAATAACAACTGCTGCCCTCTCTCTTAGGACATTTGCGTTTCTGTTGATTCTCTGTGTTGACCTTAAAGGATGCTGCTGCAATTTTTACTCTTGCCTTGACATCAGAGTCTCTTTCCCAAGTAGCTAACCTGTCTAGGTTACTTTGCAGGGTTCTATTGGACCATGTGACTTCTAAGAAAGGCAATGCTTTTCTATGTTCTGACAAAAGACCATCAAACCATGTGCGAACTAGGGGACCACTGTCACCTAGCACCTTTTCTGAAGTGTCAGCTATCCCGCTGTGTGCGGCCGCTGACTGACAAAACCTTTCTGTGTATTCACAAACAGCCTCATCCTTCTTCTGTACACAACTAGTGATCTTTGACCAGTCCATGTTTGGTCCAACAATGTTCTTCAACGCTTTCAGAACTCCCTCTCTCAATTCATCTTTTCTGGCATGTTGTAGTTCAGAAGTAACAGCAGACTCAAAACTGTTGAATTCAGATTCAGTTAGAATTTGTGACATCAGCTGTGTGACTTCTGCCAACGACATGTCGTAAAGACCCATTTTACTGATCAATGCCCTTCTAAATTCAGAAAAATCTGTGCGTACTGAAGGTAAGCTTTGGGATAGTCTTTCTATGTCTCTAGGTCTGAGTGTTTTGGCAACAGTTTGGTTTTGGACAACAGAAGAGTTGGGAGGAACACTTTCAGTTCCCTCAATTCCCTGAGATCTTCTTGCGACACATACCTTTACTGAATCTACAGGCTTATCAGTTACTGATTGGATGGCTACATCTGTTTCAAAGAAAGCTTTTAAATCAGGATAAGTTTCATCTGACTGTTGGTCTTCTGAGTCACATTTGGTTGAGGCCTTGTTATGGCCCACCTTAGTGTGCAATTGTTTGTTCTGTTCTTGTAATTTAGCTATACACCTAGCTTGTTCTTGTGCAATGGATAAGCTAAATTCGATGTGACAGAAAATAATGCCTTTTATGTTTCTCTTCCTGATACATGCACCCAACACCTTCTTGCATTCTTCAATAGACCATACCTTTTCTGGGTGAATACCAAATTTCCTTGTCAAATTCAATCTGACAGGCTCGGTCACTATGGAGTCCATCTGCTCCCCTAACAATGACTTAAACTCACTGTCTGTCCATAAAGGGGTAGCCAGATCACCTTTTTCAGTTGTGGGAATTAGTCTAGCACTTTTTCTAAACATTTTGTGGATTTCTTTGTTACCACACAAACAAAACACTAAAGCTTCTCTGATCAACAGAGGGTACACTTGTTAACACAGATCAACTATCGTTAACCTTCCTTCAAATTACTAGCACTTTATGCTAATCTTTCCTGCTCACAAGAACAGAAGATAAACAATTCTTCTCTGCTGAAAACAGAGGATATATCACCTTCCCTGGTAAAGCAGAGGATAAGTCTTCCCTAACTTTACAGAGGATAAAACACTTCCCTGGCAAAGCAGAGGATAAAACAATATTAACATGTACGTTAATCTTCCCTGCCTGAAAACAGAGGGTACAATATATTAGCACTTGATGCTAATCTTCCCTAACTTTATAGAGGATAAAACACTTCCCTGGCAAAGCAGAGGGTAAAAAGTATTAACATGTACGTTAATCTTCCCTGCCTGAAAAACAGAGGATACATTTCATCTCTAAAAGCAACTTTAGAGGATAACTTTAGTTAACAAACCCTACAGCTGTCTGTTAACTTCTTCTCTGATGGCGCAGAGGAATAACAGATTTTTTTTAACTGGTTTTTCAATGGTTCTTTGAATGGAGTGAAACTCACCAAATTTTTGTTGTATAGAAAGATTCCGCCTGGAAATCTTGGTTCAGCTTGAAGTTTTCAATCTGGAGGAAGCTGGAAAGATTCAGTCTGGCAATCTTTGTTTAGCTGGATGTTTCAAAATTCAGTCTGGAGTCTTAGTCAAATTTGTTGAGATCTTTGAGCTTTGAAGTTTCAAAAGTTCATTCTTTGTTGAGTTTCAGTTTCTCCATCCGGGTCACAGGGTACCATCTGTTGTAAACCTTTTTTCTTCTTAAGTGTAGGAGACTCAGAAGTGAAGAACCAGGAGACGTTGGTAGTATCTTCAGCAGGATTCTTTGAGAACACGAGCTGTCGGTAGCTGTAGTCACCAAGTCAAGTCTAAACTCAATAGCTAAACACAGTGTTTTATACCTTTCAAGTGGGAGGGATTTTTACATAGAGATCAGCATGACAGTGTAACTCAGAGCCTCTGAAAACAAAGTAGGTCAATAAAAGCCTGTTCTCGGAGATTCCTCCGACATGCATTATCAAAGAGAAACAAAGCCCAGCTGTTCTTGAGTCATCATCTATACCTCCAAAAGGAAAAAACAGTATGCAACTTACTCAGTTAAAATATTATAGTATTGGAAGCTCAATTAAACATTTAAATACAATTTGTAATCCTACATTGAAGGAAACACATTAAATTATTTATATATATATACATATGCATGTTAGGATTCTGCAAGATATAGGACCCAGACGCAAATGAGCAGACAAGGTTTTTATTAACAGGACTGAAGACTTGAGACAGCAGGGAGTTAAGCGTGAATCACAGTAAAAAAGTAGGGCAAGGCAGACGACAATGACAGGCAGGATGGATGACCACTGAGACCGTCAGTAAGATGGCGATGACGTGAGTGCAATAGAGGCAGGTCTGATGGAAAGACCAGGCAGGGACACTAGGAACATGCAGCTTGATGTAGATCTCAGATGTAGCTCCAGTCTTGCCACCAGGTAGAGGCTCACAGAACCAGAGGCTCGACACAGGGGATAGCTGCACCAGTCAAGCAGTTGAGTCAATGGCCAGGGAACTCAGGATACAGGACAGAAACACACAAGACGAGACAAGATAAGGCAACAATTAAGATAAGCAAAACTAAACAGTTAAGATCAAATGAAAAGAGAAACAAAAAGTAGAGAAATAAATATATAAAAAGCAAACTAATGAAAACTACTAAGACAAAAAACTGGAGTAGCTAAAGAGAAGCAAGACTTCCACTTGACAGGGAAAATAAGAACTAAAGAAAATAACTAAACATATAATTCTAAACAAAAGAGAACTCCAACTAGATTACCAAGCACAAGTGCTAAAGCTTAAGCAAAACAAACAATGATAACAAACCAGCGTAAGCACTAGGATAATTTCAAGATCACAAACTAGAAAACACTGCAATGTGCATACTCACAACACACAATGAACCAGCAAAGACATGAGGGAAAGAGGCACAATATGAAGGGACCAGAGCACATGAGGATCAGGTGAGCACAATTAATGAAAGGAGGACAAGACGTGGCCTAAACAAGGGGGCGTGGTAACAGGAAACAAGGAGGCAGGACATGAGGAGCTGATATTCTTTTTAGAATAAGTGATTCGTTTTGCTATTGGTCCTGTGACAGGAGAACGTCTACGGTTACGTATGTAACCCTCGTTCCCTGAGTAGGGAACGGAGACGTTACGTCGGATGATGACGAATGGGGTTTCGCTTAGAAAGCCTATCAACTTCGAGTATTACAAAACGAGCCAATGGCAAAGAAATGTCTTGGGTCTGCGGAATTTGCATGACGTAACTCCGCCCCACCTCGTGGGTATAAAAGGAGGAAGTCTGCAACAGCAGTTTATGTTTCTTCGCTGAGGAGCCAAGACTGAGCTCAGGCGATCCCCGCGGTACAGCGGAAAGTGGCAGACAGACGTAACGTCTCCGTTCCCTACTCAGGGAACGAGGGTTACATACGTAACCGTAGACGTTCCCTTTCGTTGTCACTCCGAGTTACGTCGGATGACGACGAATGGGGTTATCAGTCTAATCACGCCACCTTCTCAGCTGTCTTCCAGTGCCCTGCGTAAATCGAGATCCCTGTCATAGACTGGACGAAGGACTCCATTTAACACAGGAATACCAAGGTACACTGGGAAGCATATCCCAAGCTAGGGGAAGTATGCAATTAATGCCAACCCAGAGGGGGGGGGACTTAGAGAATACACATATGACCCGAAGGATGCATATGGGGAACACTGGGGTGTCCAGCCGCAGGTGGAATATTTCAACCCCAGGGGTGGCAAGGTGGCTTGCCGAGGGAAAGACACATGCTCAGAGAGGCTTACAGTGGAAATACACATGTGGGGGTCGCTCAGGGGAGGGACCAAGCACACGGGAGGCACCTAGCCGACGCGCAGGCAGAGACACTGGCGTCGACGTCAGGAGTGCTGGAGGAGCTCAGGGCTTTCGGGGAAGCTCACCTGAGGAGAATATAGCACGTATCCAGTCCGTGGAGTGGAATGGCGAGCAAGCGAAGACACCTGAGCGGGTCCGGTACTAGCAAGTTGAAGCGAGTACATGAGAGGACACAGGCTCCACTCGGAGATTGTAGAATCTGGCGAATGTGTTAGGTGTCGCCCAGCCTGCAGCTCTGCAGATGTCTGTTAGCGAGGCGCCATGCGCTAGAGCCCAAGAGGATGCCACACTCCGGGTGGAGTGGGCCGTCACACCAAGGGGGCACGGTCGACCTTGCTGCTGGTATGCCAAAGCAATGGCGTCCACTATCCAGTGAGACAACCTTTGCTTGGAGAGAGCCTTTCCCTTGAGCTTCCCACCATAACAGACAAAGAGCTGGTCTGAGGTCCTGAAACACTGCGTCCTGTCTACATAGGCGCGAAGAGCGCGTACTGGACAGAGCAGTGCCAAGGCTGGGTCTGCCTCCTCCGGGGGCAGCGCTTGCAGGTTCACCACCTGGTCCCGAAAGGGAGTGGTAGGAACCTTGGGCACATAACCGGGCCGGGGTCTCAGGATCACGTGAGAGAAAGCCGGTCCGAATTCCAGGCACGCTTCGTCGACGGAGAATGCGTGCAGGTCCCCTACCCTCTTGATGGAGGCCAGTGCAAGCAGGAGCGCTGTCTTCATTGACAGGAACTTAAGCTCGACTGATTGCAGGGGCTCAAAGGGAGCACTCTTCAGGGCATTTAGAACCACTGAGAGGTCCCAAGAGGGAACGAGAGGAGGGCGAGGGGGATTTAGTCTCCTCGCTCCTCTCAGGAACCTGATGACCAGGTCGTGCTTCCCTACCGACTTACCTTCGACCAGGTCATGGTGTGCGGCAATGGCGGCAACGTAGACCTTAAGGGTGGAGGGAGACAGCCTTCGCTCCAACCCTTGCTGAAGGAAGGAAAGCACAATACTGATCGAGCATTTCCGGGGGTCTTCTCGGTGAGAAGAGCACCAGTCGACGAAGAGGTTCCACTTCAACGCATAGGCGTGTCTCGTGGACGACGCTCTAGCGGAAGTGATGGTAGCCGCCACCGCTGGTGGAAGGGTACTCAAACCTACCTCGAGCCGTCTAGGAGCCACACGTGGAGGTTCCAGAGATCGGGGCGAGGGTGCCACAGGGTGCCCCGTCCCTGAGAAAGAAGGTCCTTCCTCAGAGGAATGGGCCAGGGAGGTGCTGTCGCGAGGAGTACAAGTTCGGGGAACCAGGTCCGGTTGGGCCAATACGGCGCGACCAGAATGACCTGCTCCTCGTCCTCCCTGACCTTGCGCAAGGTCTGCGCAAGAAGGCTCACTGGGGGAAACGCATATTTGCGGCCCGGCGGCCAGCTGTGCGCCAGTGCATCCGTGCCGAGCGTGCCCTCGGACAGGGAAAAATACAGGGCGCAATGGGTCGAGTCGTGAGAGGCAAACAGATCTATCTGTGCGTCCCCGAACTGGTCCCAAATCAGCTGAACCGACTGGGGATGGAGTCGCCATTCTCCAGGGAGGGGCTGAAGCCGTGAGAGCTCGTCGGCTGCACAGTTCAGCGCTCCGGGAATGAAAATGGCTTCGAAGCGACCTCAGATGCTTCTGACTCCATAGGAGGAGGTGGCGGGCGAGTTGTGACATACGGCGGGAGCGTAGACCACCTTGATGGTTGATGTACGCAACAGTTGCGGTATTGTCTGAACGGACTAGCACGTGTTGACCCCGGAGCAACGCTCGGAAGCGGTGCAGGGCAAGACGTACTGCCAACAACTCGAGGCAATTGACATGCCATAGCCGCTGGGGTCCTGTCCAGGAGCCCGCAGCAGCATGTCCATTGCACATGGCGCCCCAGCCCGTGGTGGAGGCATCTGTTGAGACAACAACATGCCGGGAAGCTCGTTCCAGGGGGACACCCGCCCTGAGAAAACTGAGGTTCGACCACGGGGTGAGGAACTGACGGCAGGTCGGAGTAACTGGTACCCGGAGCGTGCCTTGATGCCATGCCCACCTCGGGACTCGGTCACGAAGCCAAAGCTGAAGCGGTCTCATATGAAGCAATCCGAGCGGCGTGACCGCGGCTGCAGATGCCATATGCCCCAGGAGCCTCTGAAAATGTTTCAGTGGAACCGCATTCTTGCTCCTGAGATGTCTCAGGCAAGTCAGCAGTGACTGCGCGCGCTCGCTCGTAAGCTGCGCGGACATGGCGACCGAGTCGATGTCCATACCGAGAAAAGAGATCCTCTGCACGGGGCAAAGTTTGCTCTTCTCCCAGTTGACCCGAAGGCCCAGACGAGCTAGGTGCGGAGCACTAGGTCCCTGTGTTCGCAAACCTGATCTCGAGAGTGAGCTAGGATCAGCCAGTCGTCGATATAACTCAGGATGCGAACCCCGTGCTCCCGAAGGGGAACAAGGGCAGCCTCGACGACCTTCGTGAAGATGCGAGGAGACAGGGCCAGCCCGAAAGGGAGAACCGCGTACTGGTATGCCTGCCCCTCGAAAGCAAACCGTAGGAACGGTCTGTGGCGAGGAAGAATGGAGACATGGAAGTAGGCGTCCTTCAGGTCGATCGCTGCAAACCAATCCCGGGGCCGCACGCATTCGAAAACGCGTTTGGCGGTGAGCATCTTGAACGGCAGCCTGTGAAGGGAGCGGTTCAGCACGCGCAAGTCCAGGATTGGTCGTAACCCACCGGTTTTCTTGGGGACAATGAAGTAAGGGCTGTAGAAGCCGGACCTCATCTCGGCTGGAGGGACAGTCTCGATTGCACCCTTCGCCAGCAGGGTGGCAATCTCTGCTCTCATGATGGGGGCATTGCCACCGACCAAAGTGGAGCGGACTCCCCTGAAGCGGGGAGGAGACCGTGCGAACTGAATCGCATAGCCGAGCCTGATGGTGCGCGCGATCCAGCGGGACAGACGGGGAAGCTCTAACCAGGCTCCCAGGAACTGAACCAGCGGGATCAAGCGGACGACAGGCGTCCCCCCGGAGGGGCAGCGAAGCGGAGTAACTGGCCCAGACGTGGACGGCATAGCGGCCCGGTGTGGGGGCACAGTTAGCAACCGCGCCCTGGCAGAGGGGGCCAGGGGAGGACCAGGCTGATCGTCCCACGGGGGCCTGCTCTGCCAGGGGTCTGGCGACAGAGGGGGACAGGGGCGAAGCGGTCCGTGGACGGCACGCCGCGTCAACCGCCTCTGGGACAGAGGGGGCGAGGAGAGCACGGCTTGTGGGCGGCGCTCTGTGTCGCCCGAGAACTCTGTGGGCTCAGGGAAGAGAGGGTCGTTTCTGTCTTTAACCACTTTAGGGTGCTGCCCACCCGTGGGTGAGCAGCGGGGAGCGGAGAACAAAAGATTCTCCCCCGGCCCTCCACCGGGGGAAGGAGTGGTCCTGCTACCATCTCCTGAAAAACGACCATCTTCCCTGAGCAGCCCGTCTCAGGAGCGCCGCTTGGCCCGGCGTTTAGCGGGGGGCGGGGCAGGAGAGGGCTGTGGCGCCTTCTTGCGGCTTCCTCCGCGACCGGCCCGGGTTTGTGGAGGCTGCTGCGTGGGCCGGGCGGGAGGGGCGGGAACCGCAGGAGGGCGCCCTCGGCGGGAAACAGGACGAGGCTTCTGCCCGGCCGGCTGGGTGGAGGCAGCAGCTGGCCGGCGGGGCAGAATGTGCTTGATGGCCTCGGTCTGTTTCTGGGCGGTTGAAAACTGTTGGGCAAAATCTTCAACCGCACCGCCGAAGAGGCCGGCCTGGGACAAGGGGGCGTTAAGCAGACGGGTCCGCTCCGCGTCCCGCATGTCAGCCAGGTTCAGCCAGAGATGTCTCTCCTGGACCACGGCTGTGGACATCACCAGACCCAGGGAGCGCGCGGTAACCTTCGTCGCCCGTAGAGCGAGGTCGGTAGCGGCGCGCAGCTCATCAAATAGCCCTGGGTCTGTCCTACCCTCGTGCATGTCTCTGAGCATCTGGGCCTGGTAGACCTGCAGAGTGGCCATAGCATGCAGTGACGCAGCCGCCTGTCCCGCCGCTCTGTAAGACTTCGCCACCAAGGTCGACGAAAATCTACAGGCTTTGGATGGGTGCTTAGGCTCGCCACGAGAAGAAGCACTCTGAGGACATAGTTGCATGGCAACAGAGCGTTCAACCGGGGGGAGCCCAGTGTACCCACGGGCGGCTGCATCATCGAGGGGAGGAAAGGCGGATGAGATCAACGAGCGGTCCCGAGAAGACAACGGGGTCTTCCAGGATTTCGAGATCTCATCATGCACGTCTGGGAAGAAAGGTATTGGGGTTTGCCGAGGACGAGGGTCGGCGGCCTTACCCAAAAACCAATCGTCCAGTCGCGAGCGCTCAGGACAGGGTGGAGGCCTCCACTCAAGTCCGATGCTCGCGGCTGCCCGGGAAAGCATGGCCGCCATCTCCGGATCAGACTCGAGCACAGCCGTATGCACACCGGAAGGTGGCAGCTGTGACGAGCCCTCACTTCCAGAAGAATCAAGCCCACCTTGTGATGCTGCAACAGACATGGCATCATCCTCTGTAGCTTCAACCGAAACACGCGGGCCACCAGAGGGTAGACCCGCGGGAATCGGCCGCTCGCTAGCGGGCACCGTCATTGAAGAGGGGGGCTGGGGTCGCGGACACATAGTCGGCGCCTTGTTCCAGACCGTCACCCTCAGGTCACCCTGGCCACCAGCCGCAGGACGGGGGGTGGATGAGGGGACTCTCACTCTTGCGAGTTCACTGAGTCTCGACCGTAATGACGCGATGGTCATGTTCCCACAGAGAGAACATGAGTCATCCACGAGCGCTGCTCTAGCATGATCAATGCCCAAACATACTATGCAACGCTCGTGCCCATCAGAGTCCGATACCAATCTGCCGCAACCAGAAGTACACAGGCGAGGCATCTTTAAAAACACGTGCCGCGTGTAAGCTCTTTTAGTGAGAAAACTCAAGTGTTGAAGCACCCGGGGAGAAACGCGCCGACTGGCAGATCACTGCAGCAGATCAGCAGGAAGCACGCTCTCGCCGTAGATCGCCGTCACACCAACACTCGAGGCACTCGTTCGTGAAGCTGACAATTCAGAGATGGCTTGTGGAGAGAAGAATAAACTTGGCTCCGAAGCGAAAACATAAACTGCTGTTGCAGACTTCCTCCTTTTATACCCACGAGGTGGGGCGGAGTTACGTCATGCAAATTCCGCAGACCCAAGGCATTTCTTTGCCATTGGCTCGTTTTGTAATACTCGAAGTTGATAGGCTTTCTAAGCGAAACCCCATTCGTCGTCATCCGACGTAACTCGGAGTGACAACGAAAGGGAACTCCTGTCTATTCATTGTCAACTATTTTCTACAAGTATGTTTGTATTGGCTAA
The DNA here is from genome assembly GCA_030770095.1 of Gila robusta. Lineage (NCBI taxonomy): Eukaryota > Metazoa > Chordata > Actinopteri > Cypriniformes > Leuciscidae > Gila > Gila robusta. Next base: position 315,934 of record JAVALU010000749.1, read on the forward strand.
CGTTTATTCTGCTAATGCGTGTCCTGTTTAAAATGTGCAATGTTCAAATGCAAAGACAGCACGTCACAAATAAAAGCCCTTTTTTCTGTGAGATTTAGTTTCATATTTGGATATTGGAATAATAAATTAAGTTGCCTATCTTAAATGTACACACAATGTTCCTGTTGTTGTTGTTTTTTTACTGTTTTCTAGGGGTTTCTTAATTTTAGACTAGTTGACCAGCACGCATTATATGCAATGCAATATTAATCATGAATAAAAAATGGTTTTGAGCAGTAATGAAACGTTGGACTTTCACTGTATATTGCAGTGCAGTGCAAGTGAAATTTTGGATTTGGTTCGAATTCAAAAAAACTTTATAAGTCAAAACTAGAATTATGAAGATAGGCATTTGTTTGTGTGTGTCTTGCATTCTCAAAAAATAATGACAAAAATATATGACAACCCACCCCAGGTTGGCAGGTCTGAAACAGCCACATAAACCAAAAAGTCTGATGAAAAGAGGAGAAAACTTCACCCTGCACCAACATAAAATAGAAAGCTTTTTAAATAACTCATGACCACTCTTACTAGAATTTATCAAATTCTATAGTATTTATTGTGGTAAATTTTGACTAACTTGTAGAATTTATAATATATTATCTGTTAAAGGCACACTGTGGAACTTTTCAACCTTTATAATATATTACCAAAACCCATTGAGATGGTACATCGACTTACAATAGGTTGAATGACACGTCTGCCGAAGCCTGAAGGTGTCTGTATCGCTTTTACTAGCACTATGTAACTTCGGGTTTCGGGTAGGAACCCGAGCACAAAAAGAACTACAAAATTCGACCGCTTTACGGCATACGTCACTTCCCCCACCACCCCAACTTCCTCAAATTCTAACGTGAGAGCTCAACTCGCGTTTGATTGCCGGCGTCTGTATGTTGTCGTCATGGCTGAATCAACAGCTACTCGGAAGAAAGCGAAGAAAGCAAAGATTTTGTCAGAGGAGACCAAAAAAAGAAAAAGGGAGAGTGATAAACTAAAAGCAAGGACGAGGATAAACATTGGTCAAGCGTTCCCTCGCTGGCGTGCGATAAAGGAGGATGAGGGATTCCCGACCGATGCTGACCTGGCCGTCATGCTTTTGGACTAGTAAGTTAAATATATTGCTTGCACAATATCTCTATTTTTTCAAATTTGTTCTCTGCCTGGCCATGTTACTGATTCTATATTGTCCTCCATTTAACTTAATGTAACAAGGAATGCTAGTAGAGTAAGTTAGCGAATTATCAATCTGGTAGCTAAATGTTAGTACAAATATAAATTTTATAAATATTGGGAAAGGTTTGCATTCAGCAGACACTTTATCCTCCGATTTTGAAACGAAACAGGGCTGCAACTTAACAACTTGCTACAGGCTTTTGTTTAATTTGTATGCAATTCATCTGGTAGCATTAACGTTAGAAACGTTAGAAGAGTTAGTACACAAAGCTAACAGGCAAAGAAGTCAAGCCTTTATATTGAATAAAAGGTACACTTATTGTAAACTGAAATTTTAAAATAAACATCGGCATAAAAGTGTATATATAATGTAATATTTACTGCGAATTCGTGTAACAAAACTGATATAAGTCACAACATACTGCCGTATACAAATGTAAATGTAAATGTGTTTTTTTTTCCTTTCAGCTCATATATGTTTGTATTTGTGTAAAAGGAAAAACAAACTGAAGACTACAAATAACGGAAATATGTAGTGAGTTATATCAGTTTTGTTACACACGATTTCCCGACTACTCGATTTCATCTCCAACCCATTGCAAAGAGATCCTGAAGACGTTAATTGTTTGCTTCAGGTGTGTTTGATTAGGGTTGGAGATGAACTGTGCAGGACAGACGATCGGCAGGAGCAGGATTGGGCAACCCTTGTCAATGCGACTTACCTGATCAGACATTGTTTTCTGCGTATGCTACTTTTATTCAATTTGTTTTCTTTATAGGATTTATATTATTAATCTTATATTTATATTATTATTTTGGTCAGTAGTGAATCGATTAACTTTCTCCAACATACAAATCAAATGCCGTCTGCACACACATAAAGACACGGGAGGTTGACCGGTTGACTGTTTGTTGACTTTTGCGACAATGCTGCGGCGCTTGTGGCCTCTAGGGGCACTAGACGTGAAAATTACAGGTCGAGCGCACCCTAGTGGCCAAAAATTCCACAGTGTGCCTTTAAGGTAAATTTTGACTAACTTGTAGAATTTATAATAGATTATCTGTTAAGGGAATAGATTTTTCACTAAAGTTTTATATTACAACTGTGGCATGTGTAGAGTTTCTGAATGTGTAGGTTGCTAATTTTCATTGCAAATGCTATAGATTAAAAAAGAGCAAGAAAAAAAGTTAACATTGGTGACATCAATGATCTTACCTGTGATTATGTCCTTATTGTAATAAATGCTATAGTTAAACAATTACAAGAACTACTTTGTAGGCCAAGTACAAGTTAGAATCAAGATGACCTTCTTGAATTATTGTCTAAACAATTTGTGTTTTCTGCTAATAATGACAGATATTAGGAAAAACCTGGCTTTCAGATATGCCAAGAGATGACTGGAAATTAACATTTTCAATATAAGAAAATATAAAGTTAGTTTGACCTACCATAGCACTTTGATTTAGAAAATTCTGTCAAACTGATAAGTTTTAGCTTAAATAAAATAAAATACATTATTATCCTATGTAAACAAATAATTGTTAACTAGGAACCACTTGCACAAAAAAAAAACTATTTTGCAAAAACAAACAAACAAATAAATATCATGAGAGAGCATGCCCCGGGACCCCGCTAAACGGTTGACACTTCAACTCCCCCCAATGTTCAAACCCAAACTACACCCTTGGACATGACCTCCAATAAACAAAAAAAAAAAATAAAACAAAAATGAGTGGGCCATCATAGATCTAAGTCACTTTCTTTTCTCTTTCTGTCTTCAGTCTGGGTGAATGCAGTATTACAGAGAAACAGAGTCTCATCCTGACTTCAGCTCTGAAATCAAACCCATCACACCTGAGAGATCTGAACCTGAGTTGGAATAAACTAGGAGACTCAGGAGTGAAAAACCTCAGTGATCTACTGATGAACCCACAATGCAAGCTGGAGAAACTACAGTTAGTAACATTATACTGTACAGCAGTTACTGTGAGATTACAGTTTACAGTTTATTTTAAGACGACAGGACTCAAGTAATGGTGTTTATAGCTCTGCACCTTCTGTTACACTTTATTTTAAATGTCTTTTAACTAGTAAGTAATAAATCTTATTGTTCCAGTGTATATTTACATTTTTCTCACAACCTCATTTTCATATACATAAAATTCAATATGGAGTCTAACCTGACTAAGGTCTATTGCGTTAAAGTTGAAGAATTTGATGTCGTTCTGCAGAAATCTGCTGCTACAATAAAGAGTAAAGAAAACTGACAAAAGATATTGTTGAAAAATTATAGAGAAGAATCGACATCTTCCAGCACACAGAACTAGTGTGACAGCCTTAAAAACAGAGTATGGGAATTAAACTAAGTGCCTGATGTAGCATTTCAGTCTTTTCTCTTTCTGTCTTCAGTCTGTGGAGATGCAGTATTACAGAGAAACAGAGTCTCATCCTGACTTCAGCTCTGAAATCAAACCCGTCACACCTGAGAGATCTGGACCTGAGTAAGAGTGAACTAGGAGACTCAGGAGTGAAAAACCTCAGTGATCTACTGATGAACCCACAGTGCAAACTGGAAAAACTACAGTTAGTAACATTATACCGTACAGCAGTTACTGTGATATTACAGTTTACAGTTTATTTGAAGACAACAGGACTCAAGTAATAGTGTTTATAGCTCTGCACCTTCTGTTAAACTTTATTTTAAATGTCTTTTAACTAGTAAGTAATAAATCTTATTGTACCAGTGTATTTTTAAATTTTTCTCACAACCTCATTTTCATCCACAAAATTCAATATGGAGTCTAACCTGACTAAGGTCTATTGCGTTAAAGTTGAAGAATTTGATACAATGTACTGATTGTGTAAATGTCGTTCTGCAGAAATCTGCTGCTACAATAAAGAGTAAAGAAAACTGACAAAAGATATTGTTGAAAAATTATAGAGAAGAATCGACATCTTCCAGCACACAGAACTAGTTTGACAGCCTTAAAAACAGAGTATGGGAATTAAACTAAGTGCCTGATGTAGCATTTCAGTCTTTTCTCTTTCTGTCTTCAGTCTGTGGAAATGCAGTATTACAGAGAAAAAGAATCTCATCCTGACTTCAGCTCTGAAATCAAACCCATCACACCTTAGAGATCTGAACCTCGGTATAAATAAAATAAGAAACACAGGAGTGAATCACGTATGTGACGTACTAAAGGATTCACACTGTAAACTGGAGAAACTGAGGTCAGTAACATTCACATACATCAATCATAATTCTTAAAATCACTTCTAGAGTTTAAATCAAGACTCTGAGTTCACAGTTTTGGTGATTTCCAATTGAAAGTGAGCGTCCTTATGCCCTTCTTCCTCTGATAATTCTTGAAATGGAGACTTTAAGGGCATCAGGGCTTTTGCGTGTCATAATGAAGCTGTTTGAAACACACTTGATGAAGACAAAGACAATGTACTTTCCTCATTATCTTCACTTGGAGTATTACCATGACAACGCAGTATAGCGTCCAGCAGCCCATTAGCTTTTCTTACAATAACATTCTTACAACAATATGATTTTTGCAAATAAATATACATTTTATAATGAAGCTTTTAAAATATGCTTTATGTGTGTGTGGATGTTCTCTCTTCTCTCAAATTTATAAAAACTTGCCCTCTCTTCTTTGCAGGGTTCCCGCGGGGTCTTTAAATTTAAGGCCTTAAAACGTCTTAAAAACAGTCAGATTTTCATCCGAGGTCTTAAATTTCATTTAGTCAGGTCTAAAAAAGGTTTTACCCTCGTTAATTTCCAGAAATGCTGGCTCCAGAAAATTATTACAAAGTAGCAAAAAAGTATCGAGTCGTAGCCTACAAAGCGGAGCTCTAGAGCAGGGGTCTCCAGTACCAGTAGCTCGTGTCCTGATTGGAGGTAGCTCGCCGAGGGGCCGTTCACATATTGCGTCTTTTGTGCGCTCAAGTTAGTTCTAATGTAGGCGCGCAGCAAGCGTTCATAATTGAAGCGACACGCTCATTTTTTCCAGGCGCAGCGAGATCAGAATGCCGCAAACGCACTGCAGGTCATGTGACAAGAACCAACCAATCAGCTTCACCCTTTCCGTAACAACATTAACCCTCTGGGGTCCAGAAACGCGCCGGCGCGTTTTGCTGTTTTTTTTTCCACATAGCAGCAACATAGACTTAAAATACTCTGTCATTTTTGGTCATGTAAATAAAATCAATACATGATTATAAACTATAGAGGGTCTTCTTTTTTTTGTGTACACTCACATTAACATCAAAACCGTGTGCTTTTGTAAAATGAAGAAAATAAACAGGGTGTGCTTTCTGTCTCTCCGTCTCCGTTAACTTTTTTTCTGGAGCACGTCTCTAAACTTAAACAAAGCTCAGCGAATACTATTCACACAAGCATGAGCAGTATATCTTTATAATCATTTAAGTTTGTACTTTTAAAATATCTAATTCAAAACTAAAATAAATATTCTCTGTTTATGTAATCTATAAAAAAAGAGAGAGGTGTCAGCCGATCTCATTATCGTTCTCTCAGCTCATTATTCTGCTAATGTGACACGCCCACGGAGAGCACGCGGTATTCAAACGCAAATGATCTAAGGCAAGCCATTCAAACATGCCAACGCCCACCAGCTGGATTATAAAACACATCGTGTTTGATAAAAACTTGTACTTTACCTCGTCTTGCTACCTGTGAGGAATAATACTATCTAATAACCCTGGAAAATGTACCAGAAGTGCTGGTAGTTTCATTTCGAGGAGCAACGGATCCAGCTGATGTAGTAAGTCATTTATTCTTAAGTGCTTTGTTCTAATCGCGATATTGGATAGTGTCTGTAAACCGCAAAAAGACTGTTTAAATATGAATTGCGTGTCTGTGTGTAGGCTAAATGATGAATGAACAGCACAGGCGCGCGCGCGCGTTGTTTACTTCAGTTATACATCGCGTGTCTGTGCCGTTCATTCACTCTCGCACCTACATTAGTAAACGTTATTTTTACATGAACACATCCAAACTATAATGCTATAGCCTACTAAGATGAGTAAAAATAGACTGAAATATGTTGAAATAAAATGTCTGTATAAGCATCAAACTGCAAATTAACATGTATATGCTAATATATCATACACAATATGTTATAGACTAAATATGAATGTTTAGACAAGATTTTGATTCGTCTGATTAGTTTTGGATAGATTATAAGAGATAGATTTAGGATAGTTTTAAGTTTTGACTGTAAAAAATGACTACTGTCACATTAAATAGTTAAGCTTTTGTTCACCAATTTCTGCTCATATGTTAAATATACTATAGTATGATGTTTGTCAAAAATAAAGTAGGTATATTGAATTATCAACTAAGATGTTATTATAGTGTTTGTTTCAATATTCAAACTAATCCTTACCTTACCTTACCTAATCCTTACCTTTTTTAATACGTATGATAAAATGTATACTTTTTACAAAGAAAGAATACACTTGAAATATTGTTAAAATTGTAATTGTTGTTGTAATTGTAACCTATTTGTAATTGGTTACAATTTCTAATTGTAAAATATGTATATATAGATAATTTATTTTGTCCTTGCATTCTTTGGGACCCTGTGACACTCCTGTGTGAAAGCCAGGCTAATTAATATGCAGCTCATTATGTATGTGGCACATTATCTGGCCTTTGTCTTCTCAGGTGTGAACACGCCTCCACGCATATTGCCTTTACAAACAAAAGGTGTCTTATAAAATTTAAATCAATGTATTGTTTTGTGTAAATGATTAGGCAGGATGATTTTCAGATCATTTTGAAGCAAAAACTCTAGGCAACAATGCCCATTAGTCAAAAGTCTTGTGGACACATATTTAGTATGTGTTTTGTGGCCTTATTTCAGACACTTTAAGTTTTAGTTTTTTCAATAACCATGCATAAACAATATTCTCTAAAAAATGCAAACATGTACATACATTTTGCTCACATATTATGGTAGCCCTGTTTGTGCTAAATAGAGTGTAATTACACCTTTGCTATTAATATGTTTATAAGCAACTGAAAAAAGCACAAATGTCAGGGCATGTCAAAACATCTCAAGGACCCCCAAAACACCTTGGACCCCAGAGGGTTAAAAGCTCAGTCAACATGAAGGATGGGGGTGCACCCAAACACTACGGGTGTTTTTCTCTTCTCCGTAAATAAATCTTGTAGCAGAGCTACAGCAAGCGTTTTTCGGTGTTGGAAATCCATTAGCTACTAAAACTTCTTTGTCAGTGCATGGTTGCATAGCAACGACAGACGCCATGGGAAAATCAGACCGACTGTACTATTAATAATAAAAGATAAACTAATGTGCATTGTAAATGTCAGTACTTTATCATTTTTGACTAATTCTTTTTATAAAAAATGATTTAAAAGCTGAAATATGTGAGGTTTATCTTTTTATAAATCCTTTTTTGTCAAAACTTTATTTGAACTTGTACATGTTAGTAGATAACATGTTGCAAGACACTCTTTTAAAATCTGGCCATCATTTTAATGATATTATTTTAATGTTTATGTAAACAAAAAGTGCATATTGATGCTAATTTTATTAGCAATATTATTTTTGTTATTTGCTGGTTTTCGACATAAAACTTGGTGAATTGATTTCATTGTGTAGTGTTAGTACTTTTTGGACATGATTCTGTGATAACCGTAATCATTTTTCTGATGACTGAATTCATTAAAATAATTTTTTTTCAGAATTTCTTTGATTTGATTTTATTTATTTTTTATTTTTTTGGTAATGCAAAGGTCATTTGGTAGGCCTTAAATTCCAATCTTTATGGTCTTAAAATGTCTTAAAAAGGTCTTAAATTCGACTTACTGAAACCTGCAAGAACCCTGTCTTTGGACACTGCAGATATAGTCACATTTACCTTACATCTGCTATTAAAAACATTTCTTACCTGTTAAGTTATTTAAACTTCATATGAAATTCAAGATGAAAATGTGTGTTATAGGCCTATATATCACAAATAAAACAACAGATCCCTGCAGATCCCTGTTCCTACAGATCGTGTCTCCTAGGCCATTGAAGGGTGCAAAATTAAAAAAAAAACATTTTTTTCTCATTTCTCCAAATGTAGCTTAAGCTGCTGTGAAATGACGGATGAAGGTTGTTTTGCTGTGACTTCAGCTCTGAAATCAAACCCATCACACCTGAGAGATCTAAACCTGAGTTGGAATAAACTAGGAGACTCAGGAGTGAAAAACCTCAGTGATCTACTGATGAACCCACAGTTCAAGCTGAAAAAACTAGAGTTAGTAACATTATACAGCATACATTATACAACATTCTGTACAGAAGTTCAGTTTACAGTTTATTTTAAGACAACAGGACAAGTAATAGTGTTTATAGCTCTGCACCTTCTGTTACACCTTATTTTAAATGTCTTTTAACTAGTAATAAATCTTAGTACACTGCTATATATTACCATTTTTATAACCGCCTCATTTTCATCCACATAAAATCAAATATGTAATCTAACCTGACTAAGGTCTATTGTGTTAAATTTGAAGAATGTACTGATTGTGTAAATGCGGAAAATAAATTTACTGCTACGATAAAGAGTAAAGAAAAGAGACATAAAAGAAATAGAAGAAAAATGAAAGAGAATAAACAACATCTTCCAGCACACAGAACTAGTGTGACAGTCTTAAAAACAGAGTATGGGAATTAAACTAAGTGCCTGATGTAGCATTTCAGTCTTTTCTCTTTCTGTCTTCAGTCTGCGTGAATGCAGTATTACAGAGAAACAGAGTCTCATCCTGACTTCAGCTCTGAAATCAAACCCATCACACCTGAGAGATCTGAACCTCGGGAAGAATAAAATAGAAAACACAGGAGTGAATCACTTATGTGACATATTGAAGGATTCACTCTGTAAACTGGAGAAATTGAGGTCAGTAACATTCACATACGACAGTGGTTCTCAAAGTTCTCTTATGGACATAAACCACATTTTGTTTAATATTAAAATTTCTGTAGTTCAGAATCACGTACTTATGAGACCCACATCAGTTATTTATCTGTGGAATCTAATAACACACACACACACACACACCACAATAGTAACATTTCAAAGTTTTAAAATCCAAATAAATACATTTATACATCTGTAGCAATTTGGTCTATTTCAAAACTCTTCTCATCTGTTTAGAGGTCCTTGAAGTGCTCTGTCTAGTTTAGAGATCAACAGCTGCTCAAAACCCCATATATCCAGGCCTGGTTGTGCTTTGTACCACCTGAGATGAAAATGACTAAAAGAATCAACATTTTTAAAGCTACACTATGCATTTAAAAAAAAAAAAAAAAATTTTTAAATAACATGTTATTATTCTGAGAGTGCAAAAAGCTCTCTTCCAAACCGTGGCTTTACCCTAATACACTTTGATAAACCTGTAATATTGAACTGTATGTTAGAGCTGTTTGTATGGATTTCATTGGAAATGACTTGCATCATACACACTAACACAGAGAAAAGTAACTCCAGTAGTTAGTTTTATTTTTCACCTCTAGAGGGACTGTAGTGTGTAGTGTAGTGTAGTGTAGTGTAGTGTGTAGTGTGTAGTGTAGTGTAGTGTAGTGATAAAGAGATACTCAACCCAAAACTGAAAATGTTATCATTTACACACCCTCATGCCATTTCAGATTTATATGAGTTTCTCCAGATGAAGTCCAAGATTTTTAGATACATAATCTGTCTCTATGAGTCTATACAAGTGTACTGGACCTCCAAAGATGATTCTTCATAAACCACACAAAGCAAACACAGCGGTTATCCATACGACCCCAGTTGATAAATTAAAGTCTTCTGAAGCAAAATGATATGTGTTGGTGAGAAGAACTTATTAAACAATAAACCATAACATCATCTATAAACCAACTGTAACCTTGTGAGGAGTATCTCTTTAACGAACACTTCAACAAAGTGTTCAATACGTTTAAACCAAAACACTTTATTCTCAGTCTCTCCTGAAAAGACTGTTTACAGTGTATTTGTGGAAAATAATTCACCTTAGTCGTGTTTTGTGATCTGGTGAAAGTAAGATGATCTCTGTCTGTTTCTCTCGTTCTAGCCTAAACGACTGTGGCATTACAGATGTTTCTGCTTTAACTCAGGCTTTGACAAACTCAAATGCACTGCAGTTTTTAAAAGAGCTTGATCTGAGCAACAATATGATCAGAGACTCAAAGCCGCTCAGAGACGTGTTACGAGACTCAAACTGTACACTGAGGTGAGTAAACATCAGTGATGTTAAAGATACTTTCATTTATCTCTGACAGTCTTTCAATATTTGTGCAAGGAAAATATAATGAAGTTTTATTGAAACAATGTGGGCAAAATTTAAATTGATTGAAAACCAGTTAAGCACAAGCCACAGCTAATTCAAAATCACTGGTCAATCACACAGTCTCCTGCCAAGAAAGTTCAGACTTCAGAAAAAAACGTAATGCTCTCTCTCATGATGTGCTTCATAACTTCTAGTAAGGTAAAAAAAAACGACTAAAAACGCAGTATTATGCAGACCAGACAAGTAGTTGGCGATGTCACTTGGTAAAGAAAGAGTGCGCGCCTGCGCACATACACATTCATATGCACATACTAGACTAAACACGATATATGCATGTGCACGCCGTCACCGTTTTCACGTTTTTGAAGTTTACACAGAGATGACAATGATATCGTTTTCAAAACCTGTTTCAAAGTTTGCGTTCTCAGGCCACCAAAATGCTGTGTCATGTAAATGAACGAACAGAATGCATTCAAAGTTTTCTGTTGAAAACTGTGTCGTGTAAATGGCCCTATAAATTATTTTTACAATGGAAATGAATCAACCCTGAACTTACTTAAACTGGACAATGGCTTTCTTCTAGAGCTGCTGTACAGCCAAAAAAAGAAATGTTGCTTTAATTTCATATCACTGTAAAGCTGCTTTGTAAAAATCTCTATTGTAAAATGAAATGAAGTGAAATGAAATTTAAATGAAGGTGAATGGCTTGACATGACCTATGAAATCTCTAGAATCAGCTGGGGGGCGGGGCTTGTACTTTAGTGGTTTCTGGAGAAAAAACTAAAGAACAAACAACTTTATTGAACAATAGCTTTATGCATGCATCAGTAGAAAATCATTAGAATTTGATAGAACAAAATTAGACTGATAGTTGTACACAGATTGTATAACGCAGGTAAAATCAGTGCAGATTCAGCTTCAGCTCACAGCCGTCCAGCATCACATGATCAATGTCTCTGTCTCTTGTGTGTTTTTACTTTGACAAGCATCACGTCACATTGCTTTAGGCTTTCTTTACTTTCCAAACTCTAAGAAATGTGTTTGGATCTGATGTCTGTACAACTTAATCTAAAATTTACATTCTATATTCAAATATAAACTGACAATATCAGTTTTATATCTTTAAAATGAACGTCTCTGGTTACGTATGTAACCCTAGTTCCCTGAAGGGAACGAGACGCTGCATGACAACGCTTTGGGAACGCCCCTGCGTGAGTGCGTCATGAAGCACGTATGAAATCAGTCCAATGGCGAGACAGAACGTCATAGGCGGGTGACGTCATCGACCAGGAAACTATATAAGCACCCCAAAACACAAGCGCATCAGCTTCTGATAAGACTGAAGCAAGTGCTCACGGGCATGCTGGGAGTATGGCACAGACACGCAGCGTCTCGTTCCCTTCAGGGAACTAGGGTTACATACGTAACCAGAGACGTTCCCTATCAGGGAACTCGAGCTGCGTGACAACGCTTTGGGAACGCTAATACCAGCGCCGCCATACGAGCAAGTGTCCGTCGTGTGAAGTCAGAGCGCACATTCGGACGAAAGCACCTGCGCCCCTGGAGTGGAGCTGAAGTCAAGATGGTAAAACTTTACGAATGTGTGCGGTGAGGACCAGCCTGCCGCATCGCAAACCTCCTGAATTGATACTCCTGACAAAATAGCCTTAGAGGCAGCCATACTCCTGGTTGAATGAGCCCGGACAGCCAACGGAGAAGGCTGACCGGAAGACTCGAAGGCAAGTGAGATGGCCTCGACCACCCACTTGCTCAACCTCTGCTTAGATGCAGGACAGCCCTTCCTAGGGGGTCCAAAAACAAACGAACAGTTGTTCACATTTTCTCCACAGGGCAGCTCTGTGGACGTAAGCATCTAGAGCCCTAACTGGGCAAAGCAGATTTAGTTTCTCTTGGTCCGACGTCAAAGGAGGAGGACAGAAGGCTTGCAGTATAATAGGCCTAACAGTATTAGTTGGGACCTTAGGAACCTAGCCCGGTCTAGGATGGAGAAAAACTTCTACCATGCCGGGCGAGAATTCCAAGCACGAGGGAGAGACCGATAGAGCTTGAAAATCTCCTATTCTTTTTAAAGAAGAGATAGCAAGAAGAAAGACAGTTTTTAGAGTAATGACTTCTCAGAAACTTCTTCAATGGGCTCGAACGGTGCTAGAGAGAGACCTTCTAGAACAACCGCAAGGTCCCAGGTCGGCACCCTCGTGCGAACTGCTGGCCTCAGCCTCAAAGTGCCACGAAGGAAACAAATTATAAGTGGGTGTCTCCCGAGAGAGGCTCCACTTAAAGGGACGTGGTAGCAGATAAGGCCGCCACGTACACCTTCAGTGTGGAGTGGGATAACCCTGTGGAGAAACGCTCCCGAAGGAATTCCAGCACTGCACCCACCGGGCAGTTAACTGGGTCCGACTGGTGTTCCCCACACCAAGAGGTGAACATATTCCACCTCAAGGCATATGATTTCCTAGTGGCTGGAGCTCTGGAGTGGAGGATGGTCTCCGCGACCTCAGTCGAGAGACCAGATTCTATGAGCTGGGCCCCCTCGGAGGCCAAGCCCACAACCTCCGTAGTTCTGGGCGGGGGTGAAGAATCAACCCACTCGCCTGAGAGAGAAGGTCCCTCCTGATCGGAATCTCCAGAGGAGAGCCGTCGAGGAGAGAAATTAGGTCCGCAAACCAACGTCCAGAACTCCTGGGAGCAGATCGATCGGGGGAAATGCGTACAGGCGTGACCTCGGCCACGCCTGTACCATAGCGTCCAACCCCAGAGGGGCTGGATGGCTTAGAGAGAACCACAGTGAAAGTGTGATGTCTCCCTGGATGCAAACAGGTCTACCTCGGCACGACCAAAATGTTTCCATAGGAGCTCCAACACCTAGGGATGGAGTCCATTCCCCGGGCCTCGGCCCCTGCCTCGACAGGATGTCTGCCCCCTGATTTAGATACCCTGGGATATAAATCGCCCTCAATGAAAGAAGCTTCCCCTGGGACCATAGAAGGATCTGGCGAGCCGGCTTGTATAACGGGCGCGAACGCAGACCTTCCTGGTGATTTATGTAGGAGACCACCGATGTGTTGTCTGACCGGACAAGAACATGATGACCTCTCAGGTCTGGGAGGAAGTGTTTCAGAGCCTGAAACACCACCAGCATTTCTAGACAATTATATGCCAATGAAAATGATGGTCCTACAGACCCTGAGCAGGGCGACCACTCATGATCGCACCCCCAGCCCGTGAGGGAGGCATCCGTCGTTAGCATTACGCAACGACAGGGAGCTCCTAGCACGGGCCCATGTGACAGGAACCAAGATTCTTTCCGCATAGCCAGGGCGCGAAGACACCGTCGCGTGACCCTGATCATGTGGATCGGGTTTCCCCTCGGGGAGAACCCCTTGGTCCTGAGCCACCACTGCAGTGGTCTCATGTACAGCAGGCCACAAGGTATAACGTTGGACGCTGCTGCCATCAGACCCAGAATTCTCTGATAATCTTTTACAGAGAGTGACTGTCCTAGCTTTGCCTGTTTGACGGCTAAGGGAATCGAAGCTATACGAGCAGGAGACAGATGTGCCTGCATCGACGTCGAATCCCAAACCATGCCCAGAAAAGTGGTCCTCTGTACTGGAGAAAGCACACTCTTCTTGGCGTTGAGCCTCAACCCCAACAGGAGGAACCCGTTCTATAGCCTCCTTTTGAAGGAGCGTTTTCACCTCTTGTTCCGTTACCAGAGCCTGCTCGGGGCCCACCACTGTGGGCAGAACCCCTCTGAATTTTGGTGGAAGACACCTGAATTGGATTGTATAACCTTTTTCTACTGTCTGCAGGACCATAGAGATATTTTTGGAAGGCTTTTCCACCCTGCCAGAAATTCTACTAAGGGTACCAGTCCCTCGAGACTGGCCTCTGGTATAACTTGAGCAGCAAACACAGTGCCCTGTAACGGCTCACCGGCAGGGAACAACTGGTTTGACTGCCCTGAGACCCTCCTCAGAGGGAGCGAGCGTCCCACGGGAAAGCGCTCGCTGGGACCGTCTACGCCCCGGCATAGGGGCACGGAGGCAGAACGGGCACCGTAAAAAGAGGTGAACACCTTTCTCCCTCGGTGGGGACCACCCTCAGTGTCCTGACTTTTATGACGTCGGGACTTTTTCTTGGCTGAAGCCTTCTTCGCCAATATAACTGTCCTCAGATCAGTTCTACCGCCCGCAGGCTTTGGCTGAGGGTGCAGCGTCTGGCCCCACTATCTAGCAGGGAGAGCGCGAGACGCGACACACTACTTCTGCGCCCTATGCGAAGAGCTCGTAGACGGCCGGGGCTGCTCCCAGCAGCCCCAGGGATGTGAACTTTTAATGGAAGAAACTTTTTTTCTTTTTTTTTTTAACTGCTGCCTGTTTCCTTTCTTCCTGAAATTTATCAATGACAGAATTAACTGAGTCACCGAATAACCCCGCAGGGGAGAGAGGAGCGTCTAAAAGAAAGCTTTTTCTTTCTCTTTCATAGTCGAAAAAATAAGCCATAAATGCCTCTCTGCGGCCACAAGGCTGCACGCAGAGAAAAAAATAAGCAGCCTGACGTAGTTCTCAAACCACGTCAGAACTGACCTCCTCACTCTCGCTCACGTCCCTTAGCAGATCAGCCTGGTATGCCCGCAAAATCAACATAGTATGTAGACATAGCACAGCCTGACCTGCCGCCGAATACGATTCACCCCCGTCTTTTTTTTTTTTTTCATTAGGCTTGGGGGTAAAGTCGGTGCTTTAAATGATCAAGCAGCCTCGGAAGAGAGATGGCACGCAAGCGTCTCTTCTACCGAGGCATAGCGCCATAATATTTTGCCCCCGTTATATTAGAATATGTTAGAGGGCTAAAAAATTCTATAAGAAACCGGCTTCTTCCATAATCTCGAAACCTCAGTATGGAGATCATGAAAGAACGGCAAGCACCGGCGTGGAGGTTAACACGGGAAGGGAGAAATCTCTCATCTAATTTAGATTCAGTACAGACTCCTGCGTAGCTGTTGGCCACTCATATGCTTAATATTGACACAGCTCGAGCGAAAACCTCCATAAGCCCTTAGCACAATACTGTACAACATCCAGCTCCTCAGAACTGGGTAATTGAAATGATGGTGCCTCAGCCCGGGTGGAAGAAACCGCAGCGCGTGCTTCCGAACCCGAATCTGAGGCACTGGATCTACCAGGTAAGGGCTGAGAAAAGGCAGAGCCCGTCACAATCCCCACTGATAGATCCATATGCGATCCCCACGATTGAAGCCTTCGCTGTGCCTCGGCAACAGCGGGACCTGAACCGCGGGGTGCGTGCACCGAACCACTCTCCTCGAAGAGGGCTCGGTGGGAGCGGAGCGTTTTTATGGACAAACGCTCGCAATGCTCGCAATCAGCTCCCTCGAGAGCTGACTGGGCATGCAGCACTCCCAAACAAACAACACACAGATTGTGTGTGTGTCCCCACCCGTAATATACCGTGAGCAGGGATGAACACACTCTCTGAACTGCTGTTAGTTCGCCATGATATATATTGTCTCTTTTATAGTTTTTTTATATAAATATATATATGTGAAAAACTCCTGCCTAGCAATTTCTAAGGACAGACAAAAACACTTGAGACACAGACTTTTTCATACACAGAGCGCTTGCTGAAGACTCAGAAGCTGATGCGCTTGTGTTTTGGGGTGCTTATATAGTTTCCTGGTCGATGACGTCACCCGCCTATGACGTTCCGTCTCGCCATTGGACTGATTTCATACGTGCTTCATGACGCACTCACGCAGGGGCGTTCCCAAAGCGTTGTCACGCAGCTCGAGTTCCCTGATAGGGAACAGGGATTTTGGTGAGATTTGGCGAGATCATTTAAAACCCACATCTTATGAATTCAAAGTGATAATACAGAAATGCATGTATTTAATAGCAAATTTAAACTGCTTCAAACCACGCTGCTTCCACAAATGTAAAGTTTATCATACTAGCTCTTATGTATTACTCACTAGTAATGTAAACAGCATTTATTAGAAATATACATGTACACTTAAGTGATATTGAATGATTATTGTTGGTTTAGTACTCTTACAAATTATAATTTTATTTTATTTACAGGTGAAATGGATTGAGAAGATCTTGATCAGAGCTGAGATGAAGCAAGAATAAAGAAGTCTTTAGTATAAGGCCTACGATCATGATGATATTGGAATTTAACTCGTCCATATTGAAGCAATTAAAATATTGCTAATCATAACTGTCATTGCCAAATTTAGTACTCAAATGTTTCAAGTGATATTGAACGTTAAATTGTTGTGGGCTACACGATTTCTTTATGCCTTGCTGTCATTTTCCATTTATAGACATTTTCAGGGATGAGATTCTTTCGGAATAATAGGCCTAAAATCATGACCCACGTGAATCATGCAGATCAGTAATAAAAACATTTGGGTGGGTTTAATCACTGCCCTTTCATCTTAATCACGCTATGCGATATGGGATAATATTAAACCATTTGTCTATGATGTTATTTTGCTATTCGCAATCAGAGAGAGAGAGAGTCCCCACTAGTCTGGTTACACTTTAGGGCTGTGATATTAATCGTATTTTATTTTTGTTTTTGTGTTCCAAGGATTATAAAAAGAAGATATTTGAGGTAAAACTTTAACTAGCCACGTTCTGTCTAGCGCAACTGCTGCCCACGGGTAAAAATGCTTTCATTTCTTGGAAATTGTATTCTCTGTTTTCCTTTTGAAGAAACATTTCCATTGTCTAAAACTTCTTTATTATATTTGCTTGTAAAAAATGAATTTGTATATTCTATTTTCCTGTTGAAGAAACATTTACATTGTCTAAAAATTCTTTATTATATTTGCTTGAAAAAAATGAATTTGTATTCTCTATTTTCCTGTTAAAGAAACATTTCCATTGTCTAAAAATTCTTTATTATATTTGCTTGAAAAAAATGAATTTGTATTCTCTATTTTCCTGTTGAAGAAACATTTCCATTGTCTAAAAATTCTTTATTATATTTGCTTGAAAAAAATGAATTTGTATTCTCTGTTTTCCTGTTGACGAAACATTTCCATTGTCTAAAAATTGTTTCTTATTATATTTGCTTGAAAAAAATGAATTTGTATTCTCTATTTTCCTGTTGAAGAAACGTTTCCATTTTATTTTTTCCTCGTACATGTCATGTTAAAAATAAAACAAAATAATCTGTAATACCATACTGTAGCCACTAGATGTCTGTATAGTCCTTTACATAAATATTTATTCAGGGCTGTGAAATTCTTAATAAATAAAAATTGTTGTTTTTTTAAAATAATATCTGTCCTTGAAGTAATCCAAAAGTAATCAGTTACATTACTTTCATATTGTGGTACTTGGATTACGTTACTGAATACTTTTTTTATGAAGTGATTTGTAACTGTAATGGAATACATTTTTAAAGTAACCCTCCCAAGCCTGATTAATGGCAGTAATTAGAATACACTGCATTACTTTACATTCGCCACTGAATGTAGCCAAAGCACACGGGAGGAAAACGCTTAAAGTGCAATCTAGCAGTAGACTGAAACTGGTGCTCTAATATCACTGACATAAGCCCCTCTTTTAATGTGTGGCCTTCAAAAGTTTGTTCGTGTCATTTCTGGCTGCATCATCTTCTAATCTACAAGCCTACTGTAAATTCAAATTTACATCACTCTTAGACAAATAAAATCCCCAAATAACTGCAATTAAAGTTAAACTTACTTGCAATGCGACAATCTTGCTCACCAATAAGAGAATGATCCAGAAGTCTTTGAAGCACTTTTAATGTCTGATCGCTGTTGAGCATTTTTTTTTCTTTTTGATGACATCTTAGAGAAAAGGGAAAGAGAGATTCTGCACCATCAACTATAGGCTACTTCACGTCTGCAATACTTCTTTTCTCGATTAACATGGTGGGCGTTTTGACATCCTCCGTTTAAATTCTTTAGATTGAAAAAAGAAAAAGTAGGCCTAATAAAGAGTCTCTGTCTGGTAGACATGGAAACGGTGCCGTCTAGAGACACCCCAGCTAGCAGGGAACGTTCTCAGAACTTTGGCTAACATTCCCTACAAGTTTGGTTAATGTTTTAAAGAAAACATTTGAATGTAATGTTCAAAGAATGTTTTAAGGATGTTTTCTCATTTCAAATAATGTTCCTATAAGGTTAAATGTAAACTAAGATATAACGTTTTAACTGTAACATTTTGAGGATGTTTTGTGAATGTTGTTGAGATAACAGATTATACAATGTTCTCAATAAAACATTGGTACAATGTCCCATAATAACAGAGGAGGAACATTATCAAATCAATGTTCTTAAAATGTTTTGAGGATATCATTGAGGCCTGAGATGACGGAGTGTTTTTTATAAAACGTTCTTGTAATGTGACGTGTTAACAAAACTAGAACATTATAACTGTAACATTTTGAGGATGTTTTGTGAATGTTGTTGAGATAACAGATTATACAATGTTCTCAATAAAACATTGGTACAATGTTCCATAATAACAGAGAAGGAACATTATCATATCAACGTTCGCAAAATGTTTTGAGGATATCATTGAGGCCTGAGATAACGGAGTGTTTTTTATAAAACGTTCTTGTAATGTGACGTGTTAACAAAATTAGAACATTATAACTGTAACATTTTGAGGATGTTTTGTGAATGTTGTTGAGATAACAGATTATACAATGTTCTCAATAAAACATTGACACAATGTCCCATAATAACAGAGGAGGAACATTATCAATTCAATGTTCGTAAAATGTTTTGAGTATATCATTGAGGCCTGAGATGACGGAGAGTTTTTTAAAAAACGTTCTAGTAATGTGACGTGTTAACAAAATTAGAACATTATAACTGTAACATTTTGAGGATGTTTTGTGAATGTTGTTGAGATAACAGATTATACAATGTTCTCAATAAAACATTGACACAATGTTCCATAATAACAGAGAAGGAACATTATCATATCAACGTTCGCAAAATGTTTTGAGGATATCATTGAGGCCTGAGATGACTGTAACGAGGAGTCAGAGGCGTTCAGATCCATTTGCAGCACTTTATTTAAACACACCAGAAGAAAAAGATGAGCAGACATAAATCACAGGCAGACAATGAATAGTGGGACAATACTGAACTCGTAGTCGTTAACAGGCAGAGGTCGAGGCAGGCAGCAAACGTTCTACACAGAGTCCAGAGAACGGGCTGGACTTGTAATGTGACGTGTTAACAAAGCAAGAACATTATAACTGTAACATTTTGAGGATGTTTTGGGAATGTTGTTGAGATAACAGATTATACAATGTTCTCAATAAAACATTGGTACAATGTTCCATAATAACAGAGGAGGAACATTATCAAATCAACGTTCGTAAAATGTTTTGAGGATATTATTTAGTCCTGAGATGATAAAATGTTTTTAATAAAACAATCCTTTCAACTGACTTTTTAACAAAAGTAGAACATTTTGCATGAAACATTGAGTATTTTTTAGGGATGTTGTTATCTTTTATAAATCATTGTCACAATAACAAAGGAGGAACATTATCAAAGCAACATTCATCAAATGTTTTGAGGACATTATTGACCTGAGATGACAATCTCATAATATGATGTGTTAACAAAAGCTCATAACATTTTAAGGATATTTTAGGGAAGCTGTTTAGGTAACAGATTGTAGAATTATTTTAACCTATAAAATATTGGCATAATGTTCCATAGTAAAAGAGGAACATTATCAAAACAGCAATGCATTCATAAAGTGTTTTGAGGATATTACTCTGAACTGTGTGAACTGTTGCGCGAAATGTGTTTACAACAGACAAGAAGCTGATTGGGAGCCACTGTGGATCGCCGTTTAAAACCACCAATCACAGCGTGATTTTCCCATGACGTAAGAACATTTGAAATCGACAAAACAGCGCAAAGAAAGTAACGTTTTTGTTGAAGAAATCGGCGCCAAATGTCCGTTGTCTAAATTGGCTATTTGACACATTGGCCCAAACAACAGAACTCCTGGTCAACGGAACAGAGCTCTTTCACAACTGTAAGTTTTTTGTGTGTGTATTTTTCAGTTTACATATAGCTTTCTCTTATCCTTGATATATCAATGTCTTTCAGTGTTAGATTTTACTTTCTTAGAATTGTATGACAGTCGCATTAAATCTGAGTATATGTTACTTTTGAATAACAGCTAGATTTGTTTTAATCCAGACTCCAAACTGCCTGTTTGAAGATGAATATAACACTGATGACGCAAAGTCTCCATTTACAACAAAGGTAGTCTATAATATTGTGTTCTATGCATACGAATATTCTATTTTTGCTACTTAAAAGTGTTAATCTTAATGTCTTTTGAAAGTAAAAGTTAATAATATTTCAGTAATTTATAAAGAGGTAATGGGAAAATTGGAAAGAGCATTCAGTCTAATTCAGTCTTTTGTGTTTCTAGCAAATATTGTATGTGGTTGTAATATCGTTGTATGTTGACAGACCATGTTTTAAAATATTTCAGGTAATTACTCTGGTGCTGATGGTCAATGTAAAGGACACAATCTGGCAAACATAAACCTGCAGAGGTGAATGGATATGGGAGCTAAAGAGCCTTGTAACTGGTAGGTGGTTTTGTAACTTTTGTTGTAAATCTTCATAGAATTACCTTTATATTATAGTACAGATTATAGTAATCTTGTTCAAATGTTAGGAAATAATTATGTTGGTTTAAGAAAGCCAACATATTGTTAACCTATTTAAACTAAATATTATTATTATTATTCTGATTTCTGAGACAAAAATGTTCAACTCTTAACTCCAAGAGCTTTAGTGCTAAAAGCACCTAACACAGACCATAAAGGATCTCATCCAAAAGACATCCAAAAATGAGAATTAGCCCATGATTTACTCCCCTCAAGTCATCCTTGGTGTATATGACATTCTTCTTTCAGACGAATACAATCGGAGTTATATTAAAAAATGTCCTGGCTCTTCCAAGCTTTATAATGCCAGTGAATGGCCATTTCTGTTTTAAGTCTACAAAAGCGCATCCATCCATGATAAAAGTAATCCACAATCCACACGGCTCTGGCGGGGTTATAAAGGCCTTTTGAAGCAAAGCGATGCGTTTGTGTTAGAAAAATATCCATATTTAAAACTTTATTGACTAAAATAACTAGCTTAGCATATATTTCTTTCTGCTTTTGAAGTAACTAAAACTTACAGCTTCACTAATAGCAAAGAGACGCTGCACTTACAGGTATGATTAATTCACTCTAGAAATTGTTCTATCACCAATGCATTCAAATGCAGTGCTACTTTATCTGTATCTGATTTAAAACAAGCAGAAATCTGTAAGAAATGTAACGATCCATAGACAATATAACCGCTGTTAAATCAGAGCAATAGCCTCGTGGGCAGCGCTGTGACATGCTGGAGCTGTGCTCATGGCGACCTGAGTTCCAGTCCTGGTTCGAGGTTCAGGCTTCTCAAGCCAACATCAAAGTTTGTTCACATAATTTAGCCTCTAGTTGTGTTATTAACATGTATATAATGGATTAAGTATATGTTTTAAATTACAGAAACAAAAAAGATACTCATAAGGAATCCGTGTATCATTCGTTCAGTCGTTTTTTTATTGAATACTGAAAGTAGAAAATTAGAAAACAGTTCCTTTTTCGTTTTTTCCCTTCTTTTTTTCCAAAAAACCCCCAGAAAATCAAGAATTCCGCTTGATTTTTTGTTTTTCGTTCTGAGGTAGAAAAATTTATAAACAGCTTGAATATTCCATTTCTACACGTGGGCGGGAATGAAACACCCCTTTCCTCTGATTTGTCAGCCGAAGATCAAACTGTGTCGTCATCAGTTCTTCCTCAGCTCCGCACAGCAGAATAAGAGTCCTCCGCTGCTGCAGCTGATGTGCGGATTCTTAACTCGTTTATTGCAAGTACATTTCATCTTTTTTTCATTAAACAACCAGACTAACGAATGGCTCGACAATACCCGTACCGGGCAAGAGGCTAGACAGGGCTTTCTTCTGTATAGACCAGCAGTTCTCAAGTGCCAGTTGGTCCGTGAAATAATTTGCTATTTTATATTTTCCGGACTGTAAAGTCACGTCATTATCATGAAGCACGCTGTGATTTATTCCTAAGTGATTAGCCCTATATAATGCGTTTTACTTCAAATAATCTAAATGTTGAGGTGCGCCAAGAAAGGCTATTTAGATTTTGGTTCATTTTTGGTGTGCGCCAGAAAGATGTTCAAGGAGACCGAGACGCGCATCATGTGGTTTTCTTTATTTTTCAAAGGCATATGACATTTTGTAGTCATTTTGAATGTACAGAAATAAAAATATATATTTTACTGTTTTGAATGACAGAGTATTAAATGACAGAGTATTAAGTTATTTCCCCTGCTGAAGAACAAGTCCACTTAATGGCGCCGCATCACGCGCTCACACAATATACTATCCATTCACTTCTGGCATTGCTAGCTTGAGATCGTAGCCTGTTCATTATTAAAATAAAACACAGTCAACCAATCATATAAAAAGTTATTCTGCTTAATTGAATTGTCTGTTGTATACAATATTAAAGGTTGTGCCGTCAGTCACCACCTACTTGCTGTTATTCCAAACTAATTTCCCTTTACTGTGAAGATGCTGATTTAAAAGGGACTTGACTAAAGTTGGAAACCTTCTTTACATTAATAACGCCGCTAGAAATTTTAACATCCAAATTCCAAACGTTACATTGCAAATATGGAAACGTTGGACCGAAAGCGAGATGCTCGAACCCAACGTCACTACAGTTTCAGTTTCGATTAAAATAAATTTGTTTAGGCTTGGCGTTTAAAATAGGCTAAATGTTGTTTGTAATAAGGGGGACATAGGCTATTTTTATAGGCTAACGTTACTTATTTTTCATTCTTGTTGTTTTCTGAATAGCATTAGTTTAAGGATTTTAAATAGGCTAGTAAAGGGAAGTAAAATACGCATAGCCTATATGTTATAAATAGTGTTTATAATGTTAATGTTGTATTTTATTTACCAGTCTTTTACACCATTTCTGAATAGGCTAATAATAAAATGCGTTTTTTACAACGATGTGACGCGTGCGCGCGCCTGTTTCCCTCTCACGGTGCTGATCCATTTGTCCGACACGACTGTCGCATGGTGTCGTGACGCCTCCCCCACATTTGTACGTTGATGGGCGTTCATCTGTTTACCGCTATGGGCGTGGTTTTGACCGAGCGGGAAATGTTGCCTATCAGAACAGAGGACCTGCGAGAGACTTCCCCCCGTCTCCATATGCTCTACTTCTATTGGATAGACGTGTCGCGTTCAACGGACTTCATTTGCATAAAGATGGGCACCGGCCAGCTTTTTGACGCGCGAAAATTTTCAAAATGAAGCGCCGCCTTCCCGGAATGCTTTGCGGGCGCGACAAAGTTGCGTGACGTCACCCATAGGAATAAAGCGGAGCGCGGCGCGACAGAAGTGTCGCACGGACAAGTGGATCAGCACCGTCAACATGACCCAGTGCGCCTCGCACAAGCGCGCATCCTTGAGATATAAATTATAGGCTATTCTTTTATTTGAATAAAACAGGCCTACAGCCCTGTCTAGGCTCTTCCCCAGTACGAGTTGTGTCGAGCCATTCCTTAGTCTGGTTGTTTGATGAGAAAAATATGAATCCGCACGGACTCTTATTCTGCTGTGCGGAACTGAGGAAGAACTGATGACGGAACCGTTTGATCTTTGGCTGTGACAAATCAGAGGAAAGGGGCGATTCATTCCCGCCCACGTGTAGAAATGGAATATTCAAGCTGTTTATTAATTTTTCTACCTCAGAACGAAAAACGAAAAATCAATCTGAATTCTTGATTTTCTGGGGGGTTTTTTGGAAAAAAAGAAGGGAAAAAACGAAAAAGGAACTGTTTTCTAATTTTCTACTTTCAGTATTAAATAAAAAAATGACTGAACGAATGATACACGGATTATAAGGTATCATATTTATACTTTCAATGAATTAGTCTTTACAGTTTCTGGTTACTAATTAAGCTGGCTAATTTTGAAAGTTTTCAATGTCAATATTGCTTGTGATCTTAATATGTATGTATTTGTATTCTTTCTGTTTACACTGTTGGATGATCTTCTTTTATAGGCTATGAGGAAAAACTCTACCATGCTCACAGAGAATAGAGTTCAATGCTGCGAACTGGGAGAGCAGCTGGACAACTAGAAGAGAGAACAGTAGAACACATATTAATACAGATGACTATATTATTCTTCTGCAAGAACCTAGACAAGCAAAGACTGATGATGAGCGCTCTGAGCAAACACAGCAGTCAAGACGCATGATTGCACATTGGACTTTACTGAGTTCTTCATGTAATGTTGGGCATTTACTGTACGCAGAACTTCTAATAATTTATGTGGATGCCATTTATAAACCTGTTAGATTTTGATGTTTTAGTTTTGAGATGAATAAAATTGTATGTTTTAACAATGTTATAGCTAAGCATTTTTTTTGTTTAAGAGAACATTTTGGGAACAAAAAGAAAACTTCCCGCTAAAAACTTTATAAGAATGTTAGGGGATGTAATGTTCTAAAAATGTTATGATTAAACCTTTGTAGAAGGTCATCACAAAACATTTTTAGAGTGTTCTTAGAGAATGTTATGCCATCTTTTAAGAGAACATTCTGGGAACAAAAATAAAACTACCCGCTGAAAATGTTATAAGAACATTAGGGAATAATGTTCTAACAATGTTAACATTAAACATTTTTAGAATGTTTTTAGAGAATGTTATGCCATCTTTTAAGAGAACATTCTGGGAACAAAAAGAAAACTACCCGCTGAAAATGTTATAGGAACATTAGGGAATAATGTTCTAACAATGTTAGCATTAAACATATTTAGAATGTTTTTAAAGAATGTTATTAGAACTTTTAAGAGAACATTCTGGGAACAAAAAGAAAACTACCTGCTGAAAATGTTATAAGAACATTAGGGAATAATGTTCTAACAATATTAGCATTAAACATATTTAGAATGTTTTTAGAGAATGTTATCCTAGCTTTTAGGAGAACATTCTCGGAACCAAAATAAAACTACCCGCTGAAAACATTATTAGAACACTGCATGGTAATGTTCTCAGAACATTTTTGGAACAAAAATTTCTAGCTGGGACAGCATATCAGTTCATTACAGTAAGTCCACTGTTCATATTTATTATTAGCCTGAAGTCATCAGCAACATGAATAGCATTTAAACATTTCTTTTCTCTTATTTTCGGCACTGGGTTTAACTCTTTCAGCTTCGTTTCTACGTAGTAATTTACTGCATCGTATTGCACTGTAGGCCTATGAATTTAACCCTTAACTCGTTTGATAAGACTGTCTGACAAAACACTGATATTTGCAGTTAAGAAATAGTTGTTTAAAAAAAATAGTAGTACAGGTAAATCTATCTATAAATTACAGGAACGTCTGTCTGTCTGTGTGTGTGTGTGTCTGTCTGTTAATAGCATATCTCTCGAACCGTTAGTCCGATGGATCTCAAACTTGACAGGTGTCTTGCTACGGGCACGAGTAAGTGCAGTGCCGAGTTTGACGTTGTTTGGATTAGAAATGCAAAAGATATCGCTAAATATATCGCTAAAAGAAGCACACATTGGCTTTTGCCGCTCTAGCCGCTGGCCACTCCCCCTCTCACACTGCACACTGCGTGAGCACAGCGCAGGACCAGAGACAGAGGGACGAAGAAAGCAGATTTGCTCCCTGAATCGTCGCGCTTATTCATTTGTTAACTGAATCTGTAAGTCAGCTACGCTGTTTACTTCTTAATATTATATTTAATGCGTTCGCAGTCTCTTTCACGGCCATCATTTGTAGTAAATGCTATTAATGCTATGCGTCATGCGCGCTGAAGTTAGCATGTATATGTTAACTATGTGATGTTTAATGTGCTATGTTAACTATGTGATGTTTAATGTGCTATGTTAACTATGTGATGTTTAATATGCTATGTTAAATAGTTGCCCTGCCTATTCAACAGTATATAGCAGGCTTTAACGAGCTTAACGAGTATAGTAATCCTCTTACCGATCGTGTGACAGCAAATCTATGAAGGTAAAATGATGACATAAAGAATCGCATGCACAGGGTAAGATTTGTGAAAGCGTACATAAGATTGCAAGCGTAAATTAAATTTGCATGTGCAAGAGAAGATTTGTAAAGGTGTAAATCGCCCTTCAAGTGTAAGAAAAAAATATTTGCAGCATTTAACTGTTATTCGTAAGTGAAACAGCTACGCTGTTTACTTCTTAATATCTATCTATAAATTACAGGGACGTCTGTCTGTCTGTCTGTGTGTCTGTCTGTGTGTCTGTTAATCGCATATCTCTCGAACCGTTAGTCCGATGGATTTCAAACTTGACAGGTGTCTTGCTACGGGCACGAGTAAATGCAGTGCCAAGTTTGAGGTTGTTTGGATTAGAAATGCAAAAGATATCGGTAAAAGAAGCACTTAGAAGGTTGTGGTTTAAAAATAAACATTCTGACATAAATAGCCTACTCTGTCAGCTAAACCAAAGAGTATAGAAGAATATACGTTCTTTGGCTAAACATTAAGTCAGCTACACTGTTTACTTCTGAATATTATATTTTATTCACGGCCATCATTTGTAGTAGCCTATTCACAAATTCTGAGTTTTTTCGGAGTTCACTGTGTCGCTGCTCCCTGAATCGTCGCACTTATTCATTTGTGGATGTTAACTGAATCTGTAAGTCAGCTACGCTGTTTACTTCTGAATATTATATTTAATTCTGGTGCGCTTAACGTTATCGCTACTGTTTAATAGTAGCCTATGCTTCACCAACTAAACATATCCTATTCAATGCGTTCGCAGTCTCTTTCACAGCCATCATTTGTAGTAGCCTATTCACAAACTGCTTGCTCAAGCGTAGCGTTTTCTTGGAGTTCACTGTGTAGCTGCTCCCTTAATCGTGTAGTTCAATTTTCCATATTTATTGTATGTCATTATGTCAGTATAAGTATTTTCTTTCTACCATGCACAAATAAAAATGTCACTTAATTTTTGCTGTTTAACTGTAACAATAGCACTCAAACACACCAAACCAACAATTACTAAAAACACACACACAAAAACTGATTTTGCACGGGCACTTTGCACTAGTAATAATAATTTAAAAAAGTACAATTGTACATTGTAGATAAAAGTAAATAAATGTAATTTCTGAATCTTTCTGAATGCATGTAATGCCATTTTAACATTTTGTGTAAAACAGTTAATGGAAACACAGTCAGGAAACAATAAGATTTAACGACTTCTCAGTTTATTTGCATTCTGGGCTCTCTTTTCCCCAATAATGTAAAGATCATATATGCTATATGCTAAGACTATAATTTAAACTGAACATAAATGATTTTAAAACAGGGAAGGAGACTTGAAAATAAAAGCACAAACCTGAACAAAAATCACAAAAATCAAACAAAAAGATCCCCAAAACCATCACAGCACATTAACACACTGATAAAAGTTTGTGTCTTAATGTGTTCTATAGAAAGGCACTAACCTCAACTGAATCGGTATTGACAGTGATAGATAAATTAAAACTTTATATTCTAAAATTTATATTTATAACAGTTTATTGTTTAATACTTACATTTTAATGAACAATGAACAGCTCTCGTATTTACTGTCAATTCAATTTATTCTCAAATATTTTCCATCTCATCTGAAACAATAGCTTTCATAAAATCTTTGTTTAAAAAAAAAAAAACCCTGTTGGTGTTTGAACTGTGTTAGGAAAAAAAAATTGAGTAAATCCCATTTCAATACATTTTTGAAAGCCACTCCGCTTCAGAAGTTTTCATTTTGTTATAACTATCATTTAGTATAACAACCAACTCTACATTTAAAATTGAGAGACTTACAGTGGTAACCTCAGTCTTGAAGACTGTTGAGCTCAGTTTGACCAGCTGTCCTGAGGAGAAACATCTGAGGAGGAATATTTGCCTCATAACCTTCATAAACATGTGTTTAATGGAAATCGAGAGATTATAGTTCAGCACAATGAACAGTTATAACTTACCTCAAGGCTCCAGATAAGGAATTTCACCTTAACTACTTGCATTAACTTAACTTACAACTAAGTACAATCAAGGAGGATTTCAGAATAAATGAACATTATGTAAACTGGAGGGAGTTTGTCAGCTGGCCAATCTAAAGCATTTATGAGATAGTGGATAACTTGTAGAGCGTCTGACTGCATTATCAACACAAGGAAGACACAGGTGCAATACAATTTCTTTTTTTATTAACAAGACAATAGTGACTAACAGAACTAAATTAAAACCAGGAGTGGATAAAGAAATAAAGTGCATTAGATTCATAGAATGTAAGTGATTATGTTGTTGCTATGTTGAGTTATTTGATGAAAAGAAAAACTGGTGAAGATGAAGAACCTTATTCTGCTTTAAACAAATAAACAAGATTATTTCTTATTAAATTAATCCGCTATACAAAATCTAAATGTAAGTTTTTAAAAATAATTACATACTAATAATATACACTAATGCCAAGGTCTCTAGAAAGAGGTTTGGTTAAAGTGCAGCATTTTTTATAGATTTACTTGGATTTTAATCTAAACAATCGTTATGTTTGAATCAGGATAATCGGGCTTACTGAAGAAGTTTTGTGTAGATGCTTCTCAGAGTTTTCTGTACAGGTGATTATTTTCATTAAAAGCTGCATGTAACTGACCAAGTTCATTTGTTTCAGCTCAGTGGATGATTGACAGGCAAGTAGGCGGAACTTCACTTCAGTCTGGGATGCATTGAATGCTACTGTTAATGCTATAAGCGGATAAACACGTGTTAATGGAGATCATTAACTTAAAAATTGTACTGTCTTGTACACAGAGTTTTACAAACGGGTAACGGACATAGGCCTACTGCAACCTGCATAAGATAAATAAGTTACCTCTGTGTGTGTTTTGTACTGCTTCACCATTAGCGTAGCGTGCTAGCGATATTAGCACATATTTCAATGTAGTTGAAATAAACCATCTGACGTTGCTGTTTGTTGTTGTTGGTATGTGTTAATGTTGTCAGCTAGTTTAAAACTCAAACGCATGAGAGGTAAAAGAGCCTCGGAATAAGTGATAAAACCGTCATTTATTCGTTAGAAGTATGTTTACATAATCTCTTCTTAGATCAAGCATTGGAATAAGATTATTTTGAGGAGAACTCCCAACAGAGAGACTACACCACCAACTACAGTAAGTATTTAGTCAATATTACCCACTGTTTCTAAAACCTAAACAATCTTTAAACCAGCCTAAAAAAGTACAATTTCTTATAAAAACTACTTAACAGTAACGTGATTTTGTAATTCGTTACTTCACACCCCTGCATGTGTCACATATGAACTTGATGTTGATATCAAAAAAGGATCTTCCTACTAAAGCCTCTTATAATGAGACGCTTCCCCAAAGTGATCATGAAGAAACTTATACCGGTTTCTTAAAGCACCCACACAGAGGAGGAACAAGCTCATCTTAGAGATCTTAGAGATCGATGTTGCTGATAAATGAAGCTCAGGAGAGCGGACGCCTCAGAAGAACGAGTATCTGTAGCGAGAGCAGAAACAGTGGCCATCTTTAATACATCTCATCACTGAAACACTTCATATCACTGTCTAGCTGGAGCTCTACTGTAAAAATGCAGTCATCAAACAGCAAAAGCACAAAAGATCAATGAAAACTGTAAGACTGCAAAATCAAAGTGAGTGAGAGATTGATTCTGATCAGCATCTCGTCTTCATGTTGGTCTACAGGACTTGCTCCACAACGTCACGAATGCCACACAACGACTCAACATTGTTCACACTTGTTTCTAATGATGTGATCAAACCAACTGTACAAAATATGAGCCCGTTCAGAAAAGTTCACATTGCCATTGTTAAAAAAGATCATCATGCTTGACTAGTGAGCATTGTGAGAACTCATGACCTCTCGACTACATGAAATGCAGACAGTGGAATAATAAAGTCTATAAAGTCTCAGGCAAACTTATAGTGAAAGGAGAAATCTGTGTGGAAGTGTTGAACAAAGGCTCAGGCTGAAACGGATAAAGTGCTGGTTCACTATAATGAAAAGAAACGCTTGGCAGTGTCTGAGACGCCTCACCCTTGGGCTTCAGGCTTTATCCACATGATCTTAATGGATGATTTATGCCATAATTGATAATGAAGCTTTGGCGGATGTTTTTGCTGTGGGAAAGTTTCACCATAGGCTACTTTTATTTGAGTAAATTTTAAGTGATGTATCGGTACTTTTACTCCGCTATTTTCCCTCCGTTTGTGGTCGTTATTCGTAACATGCAATTTTATTTTTATCCATCAACATGATTTTATCGAGTAATCGGTCTCGTGACTGTCATCAAATCAAATTCTGCAAAGAAAGCGTTAACTGCTGTTCGCTATCAGTCGCTCTCGTTCGACGTTACATCTCCTTTTCCCTCGACGAACGAGGGTTACATTAGTTACCGAGATGTTTCTCATGGCTGCTGTGGAAGTGCATCAATTCAATCGAGATCTGCGTCTTCCTTCAATATGCTATGGTATATTTTATATTTCTGCTTACTAAATATTCTTTATATAGGCTAGCCTATCCACTGGCCCTGACATTTGGTGCGAGGTTGGGGTATTAGTGTAAACACCCTCAAGTGACACGTTCATAATGCACGTAAGCATGATTTAGTGGCGGAGGACGAAAAGTGCCTTCATATGGCGCTCGCTTTGTCTCATTTCTTTCCTAACGTATGGTGAGTGGATAGTGTCATTTCTAAGACTTCCCTAAAGAAGGAGAAGGAGCAGTCTACCCTTCCGTCGCCGTCAGTCCGTGTCAATTTTTGAATGGGATTGATAGAGACGGCAGACGACAGACCGGCGGCGACGTCATGGCGGTGTCACAGTAGGAACGTATACCTTACGGCGACGTGGTGACGGCGTATGTGAGAAATCCATAAAAAACTCCGACGTCTGCAAATATGGAGCTCGCTTTTATGGCGCTCGCTTTGTCTCATTTCTTTCCTAACGAAGCTTAAAGACGTGTTAACGTGCGTGTGGAGAACGTCTGCACGTCTGCTCGTCTGCCCGTCTGCTCGTCTGCCCGTCTGAACGCAACAGGCTACTTAACGTCTGCACGTCTCAACGTCTGCCCGTCTGCACGTCTGCACGTCTTAACGTCTGCCCGTCTGCACGTCTGCCCGTCTGGACGTCTGGAGCTATCTCCATTCAGCGTTTTTTTTTTTTTATCCAGCCAATGACGCCGTTTCTGACGCCGCAGGCCATCCATAGTGCGCCGTAATCTGCCGCGCTTCTGTCTGACAAAGACAGCGTAAAAAGCGGTGTTTTGTATAATATTACAATCAGCCCCAGCCTTTTCTTCAAAGTTCAGCCCATCTAATGAAGTAGAGGGAAAGACGTAGTAGTTTGTCGATCTGAATGGCGATCCGTCTTAAGGGTTCTGGTTTTCTATCGTTGTTAGGACTATGTTGTATAGCTAAGCCTACTCATTTCGTTTTCATATAGGCGGGCAAGCATTTTTTTATTATGATCTGAGAAACAGACTTCTCACCAAAACAATAAGATCCCGTATTATTACTGAAGTAGCTAGATAGTCCATCATACAAACTAGACCACAATCCTTTTGCATAGCCTGCTACGTATTGCCTAGGCCTAGCCTACTTCATAAAAATGAGTAACAAAAACGTTTCAATTCCTCCAACAACACAATGATAAATACAATACATACCAAATAGCAATAAAATATGAAGCCTACATATGTAGAAGGGCTGCACAATTTATCTAAATTATCGAAATATCGCAAATGTATTTCGCAATATGCATATCGCAACGGCTTGCAATAACTGGTCATGAACAAAAGACAAGAGAAAATCACTCACTGCTCTTGGCTGAATAACTTTTGTAGCTTTAATAAGAATCAGTATAGGCCTATATTTAATTGATACAGTGAAAACTAATGTGTGTGGGTTTTTTTATTTTATTTTTTTAACATTTGATTCAGTTTCTGTTATCGCATTTATAAAGATAATATATCGCATTTTTCTTCAATATCGTGCAGCCCCAATCTGTAGCATATAGTCATTTATAAATATAGGCTAATAATGTTTCAACGTTTCGTTTTGTGTAATAAAGCATATAGCCTATTAATTTTCTGACAGGCGGAGGGTGAACCAAGACGCGCTTCCCATTTAAAAACAAGTTTCAAGTTACTTTTCACCGTGACTGTCCGCTCAATATCCGCTCTTTGCCAGTTTAACATTTGTTTAAATATTATAATAGGCTTTTGTTATTTTATTTCATTTATGTTGATTATGAACAGTGAACAGCATGAGTAAGAGCAACATCATATGACGGGAGACATGAAGTTGGTCAGACATGATTTTGACCACTTCATTAAGTTTTGTTTTGTAGAAAGACTTTCTTTAAAGTGAATTTCGTTTTGTATCAATTATGCACGGGCATGCATGGGAATAGCCAATAGGCTATATAATAATAATAATACAAACAAATATATATAGTAGAGTGGCAGTGGATGGAATTATATTCTGAATTTCTATGTTATAAAAAATCGTTCTAACTTCTAGCAAGCTCATTTAAACCGAGTTGTAAATGCCGAAATGAAAGGAGCTCGGCCAAACAAATATGAAACTACTAAATATAAATATAAAACCGCCAGTAGATGGCGCCAAGGCACTGTTCTATTCACATTACTGGTTAATGTTCAACCTATTCTTTCAAAAACACAAAGAGGCTATATATTTAATATCCACACAACTACTCCTTTTAGACAATTGCAATTGTTCTGCTGTGGTGCTGTTTGGAACTATTTTTTTATTGTGTGAAATAAAAAAAAAAAGATTTAATGTAGCATTTATGATAATTGTG
Organism: Gila robusta; assembly: GCA_030770095.1. NCBI lineage: Eukaryota > Metazoa > Chordata > Actinopteri > Cypriniformes > Leuciscidae > Gila > Gila robusta. The sequence continues at coordinate 349,526 of JAVALU010000749.1, forward strand.
TGTTTGTGTGTGCTTTCTTAAGAGCATGGTAAAGCTATGGGTATCTCATGTATAAATAGGTAGACAGGAATAAGACCAGCATGCAGGCAAGACCACCAAAAATACTCTGACCATTTAAATCCATTCTGTTATTGAGATGCTACAAATGATATTACAAACTTTTCGTTTTGACATGAAAATTTTCCATTTTTATTTTCATTCAGTCATTATACATACATTTGACTCTTTATTTATCTTGTGTTAGCGGAATATAACTTTTCCAAAGATGCAGAACCCCCCATACAATACACACAATACAAATCTGTTAGACATTTACAGCACTTAAGATATTTTACAAAAGCAAATGTATACTATATCGAACATTGCTCCTTTCAGAAATTGTTAATGCATTAAGCCCTTAATGTAGGAATAAATGACTCTAGACTTACTGAAACTTCCTACAAGTATATCAGGGAGTGGACATGGCTAATTTGCCGGAAGTTGTCTGGGTTTTCCCAGGCTAGCTAATGAGCAAATAAGTGTCCCTCTTCTGCCATCTCCTGATTATAGTAGTAATTTCATGGGGTTTTTTCAAAGTGTTTGTTTTTCCTGCAGGTGAAAACAAGATGCATCAATTTGGATCTCTGTTACTTTATTTGGGCTGTAAATTGTTTTGCCTGACTTGGGTGAGATTGTAGTAGCAAAAAATGTGCAGTATGACTAGGCTACATGGGTGAACATGATTGCAACAAGTACAATGTTCCTGAATCAACATCCTTTTTGATCATTGAGCAATATTACAATTAGACTTGAGGAATAAGTTTACAGTTAATATCAATTTTCAGGCTATAACCAGCAGTGCCTAAGCTCCAGGTAAACTTTACACAGCCTATGAATGTTTGAGTGTCGGCCTAGACAATTTATTTATTATCAGAGGAGTTTTTGCAGGAGTTCCATCAGTCGCTAAATAAAAAGAGCATACTTTGTTCGCTTTCTTTATAATCTATTCACACTTTAAATAAAATAGTTGTGTTTGTCATAAAGGAAAGAGTGAATCCAAATTGTTCTGTGGGTCAGTAATTTTTTTCTACTTATAGCCTATTTAGAAAGTGGAAATGGTCAAATAAATGCTACTCTGCTGCCACCTACTGATGCAAGTGTTCATCTCATCTCATTCTGTTTTAAGTATTTGTTTTTCCTGCAGGTGAAAGCGATGCATTCGTTTGCTCCTCTTACTGTATTTATCTGGGCTGTCAACTGTTTTGTCTGACTTGGATGAGATTTTTGTATGCTTTCAACAGTAGCAAAAAATGTGTAGTATGACTAGACGACATTATAGGCTTTATAAAAACGTTATTGTAGCTCTATTAAATAGTACATTTATGTTAAACATTTTTAAATTGAATGATTGATTACTTGTTCTGAATAAGAATAGCAGTAGCCTAGTCCAAGCAATCACAAGTAGGCTAACTAATTTTAGTTTAAAATCCAATAAGCTCTAAAATGGTTTCTGAATGGTTAATTGATGCTAGATGCAGCATCTATGAGTGAACTCGAGGCATGCAGACCGCCGCTGCAGACCATTAACAAATCTGAAACACACTAATATTTAATGATAAAGACACACTTTTTCGGAATTTTACTAGCCCATTTTACTTTTATCTCTGAAGATCGAATAATCAAAATACAACATAGACTTTTATTAAAAAGTTACATCTATCATTGGGATACCAAATGTATGGTATAGCCTACATTCAGCATTATAGAAATAGGTTTATCATAGTCCTACATAAAATGTGCCAAAATAAGTCACGTTTTTAAACTTAGATTGTGGCAGACGGGCAGACGTTAAGACGTGAAGACGTGCAGACGGGCAGACGTTCTACTCTTGGCTTTCCATAGACGTGCAGACGCGCAGACGTTAAGACGGGCAGACGTGCAGACGTTAAGACGGGCAGACGTGCAGACGGGTAGACGTTAAGACGGGCAGACGTGCAGACGCGCAGACGTTAAGACGGGCAGACGTATGGCGTTCGGATAGGCTCAAAAATATGGCGTTTCGATCGGCTCTTTAATATGACTTTGCAACATGCACTCGTTACAATGAACGTGACGTCTGCGTCTGCCGAACGTCTCGTCTGCGTCTGCCACATCACTCGTTCGTGTGCCGAACGTGACGTCTGCGTCTGCCGAGCGTCTCGTCTGCGTCTGCCACATCACTCGTTCGTGTGCCGAACGTGACGTCTGCGTCTGCCGAACGTGACGTCTGCGTCTGCAGAACGTCTGCAGCAAGGGGGTTTCCACATCAGGTTTAAAGTGTCTGTTTAAAGGAAATGTGAATAAGGAGACTGTGAGTCTTAGACCTGATGTTGTAATTAATGCAGTTAATATTACTGATAGAAAATGGAATAATTACTTTATTAGGAAGTTACTTACTGAATACAGCCCAATATCTTCTAAAACATACTGGTATTCTAAAGTTGATTGCACTGACTGGAAATATGCATGGTTGCTGCCAAAAAAATATTACATAACAAATAAGGTGAGAGAAGTACATTTTAAAATACTTCATCTGGTGTACCCAGTAAAAACTCTTTTTCTAAGATTTCGTACTGATGTAGATGTTATATGTGATTTCTGTGGGACGGAGAAAGAAAATGTTGTCCACTTATTTTTTAATTGCATTTATAGCAAAATGTTTTGGGTGGATATGGAATGTTTTCTTTGTAAATGGTTAGGAATGAAAGTTTTATTTTCTGAAAAAGATGTCTTTTTTTATTTTAATAGACAAAGTTTACCACCAAATGTGGCCTTTGTTGTTAATCTCTGTTTGATTATGGGGAAATATCATATACACAAACAAAAATGGGCTAAAGGAAAACCCAATTTTTTTTTTATTTCAGATAGAAATGAAAAGTTATTGTGAGTTACTACTTGGGTTAAAAAACAGTAAAGCTATACGTACTAGGTCTTTATGTGAAGCTTTTATGTTATTTATTTCATGATCTCATACCTGTCTTTTTTTTATTTTATTTTATTTTATTATTTTTTATTATTTGTATTATTATTTTTAAATTACATTATATTTTCTTTCTATTTGCTGTAATGTATAAATATTCAATAAAGAAAAAAAAAAAAAGGGGGTTTCCAGCACATTTCACACACTTATTCATTCTTTATTATTTTCCTCCACTGATCTTCTGTTGTATTTTATTAGCAATAAGTGATTTTTACCTTGCTTATGTATAGCTTTTTATTCCAAATATTAAATATGAATTTACACAAATGATCATGTTAAAATTTTTGTTTGCCATCGTTTCTTGTCAACACATCCACAGATACTTATGAAGAAATCATAACAAGTTGTTCTAGCATGTATGTATATTCAGCACTAGGAGTCTCTTGACCAACACAAAATAACGTTGTAAACATTTGGGCTTATTTAACTAACGTAAATAATATTTGTAATTTGTAATGTTTAATTTTAGAGTTGTAATGTTTAATTTTAGAGTTGTAATATTTAGTTTTAGAGTTTCGCCAAAGTTTGATTGACAGTCGATCTGACAGTTAACAGAATTAAAACAGTTACACCTCAAAAGAGAAAGGCGAGCACAGTTTATTATTGAATAAATTGGTGTATTCTCAGTGTATAATTGTAAATGTTGCAGAAATTACTTGCATTTTTGATGTTGATACTTCCTCAATATAGATATTTTATTATTTCCCATTTGTGAATTGAACTGTTCTCAAATCTTTTAATTCTGCCTTTACACTATATTTACCTGCACTAAATAACACGCTACTATCTCGCTGTTTCTACACCGTCACTAAGCCGTTGAATAGGCTATTAGTAGGCATAGTCAAACTGTCTCAGACTAACTTAGCCTACTTTTTTCTCATACCTGCGAATTTTATTTAGTTTCCCCAATTAATTCAGATCTGCATCATTTCGCATGATGTTTTTACAATGGCAGATTGTAGTTGTATTATTTTTCGGATATCAGACATGATGTTTTAATAATAATTTTAGTAATCATAGTTTTATATATAGGCCTATATATAAAAACATAATTTTTCCAATTCTATTCTTCTTTTTATTCCAAATAGTAAATATGAATTTACACAAATTATTTTGTGTAAAACATTTTTTTTAACAGACATAGTTTTCAGAATATAGGTTTTCTAGTTTACCAAAGTGCTGTAGCCTAGCCCTTTTACAATTATAAAAAATTAAAATCACAATAACAACCCCAACAACAAGCTATAAAAATGCAATAGCCTATATCAATTTGGTTTCTTCATAATTCTATCTTTGTGGGGGCATTTGGCCCTCAAAACGTGGGTTAAACAAGAACACACACACATATCCTATATAAAAATCACAGACGCAAGTGTCACGTTCATTGAGACCAGTGCAAGTTACAAAGTCATATTAAAGAGCCGATCAGAACGCGGCTGACACACTGCACTGAGCCGTGTTGTACTGTGAATAGCGTGCTAAATACGTGTTAGAGAAAAAAACAATTTATAACTTCACTGCTACACGTGAATGACACGTAAACGTCTGACAATACACTTCACTGCCACACGTGATTTACGTGACGTCTGCGTCACGTCTGCGCCTCGTCTGCGGCTTAAATTTAATGGAATAAATAGCAGAATAAAAAAAAAAATCAAGACGTTGAGTGAGACGTTCATTGAGACGAGTGCATGCTACAAAGTTACATTTTTGAGCCTATCGGAACGCCATAGTCAGTCTGGTCGCCGAATGGAACATTCCGAGCGCCATACAGACGTCGGAGTTTTTTATGGATTTCTCACATACGCCGTCACCACGTCGCCGTAAGGTATACGTTCCTACTGTGACACCGCCGTGACGTCGCCGCCGGTCTGTCGTCTGCCGTCTCTATCAATCCCATTCAAAAATTGACACGGACTGACGGCGACGGAAGGGTAGACTGCTCCTTCTCCTTCTTTAGGGAAGTCTTAGAAATGACACTATCCACTCGCCATACTGGGGTAGAGTTAGGATCCGATAACGTCATCTAACCGACGTTTAAGGGTACCCTAAAAAGGCGGATATTGACGTATGGTCAGATTGTCAGGTGTGTGTTGCCCTCTGTTGGCAGATACTGTACACACATCAACTCAATATCAGTTATTAAATACAGTTTACACAAGCACTGGATACTGATGCATTCATGTGTTCAAGCAATAACATTATAAACCATAAACTATAGAGTTAAATCAAATATAGGTGATGAATTCTTGAGCATCAATCATTTTTTTTACTCTCTGCAATATATTAATCTTTCCATCCATTTCTGGAGCAAATGTGTCGAGAATTCATAATCCATAATCACAAGAAACAGTTTAGTGTGAAAGAGGACCAGCAAATGGAGAACTATCTAAAATATGAAACAAAGAAAGAATAATGTTAATTCAAATGGAAAGCAAGATTATTTTTCTCACCCCATTAGCAGATCATTGTGATTGTTTTAAGCAAAAACACTTAATTTCACACACATATATATATATATATATATATATATATATATATATATATATATATATATATATATATATTTTTTTTTTTTTTTTTTTTTATCAGAAAACAAGATAGAATCTCTTATGTCATTTTACTCATCTAGTAAATGCTTCTTGATTTTAGAATGTTTGTTTTGATTTTACAACTGGAAACAAGACAAAAATACTAAGTAAGAAAAGCATTTTCTTTTACAGTGTAAATATTATAACATTCATATTCATTAATTTAGCAGACACTTTTATCCAAAGACACTGATAAATGATTGAAACACTGCAAAAATGCTGTTGTTCCTCAGAGTTTGTCTCGTTTTCCAGCACAAATATCCAAACACTCTTAAATCAAGACACATTTACTGAAGGAGCAAAATCACTGAAGATATTAAATCTCGTTTTATGAAATAATTATCAAAATGGAGTGAGTTTGTGCTTAAAACAAGAGCAAATATCTAATGGAGTTTTTCCTTTGAATGAAGATTATTTTTCTGACTCCATTAGCAGATATTTGCTCTTGTTTTAAGCACAAACTCACTTCATTTCATAATTATTTCAGAAAACAATTATTTCATGGTTGTATGTATGTAACTGAGATACTTGAGTCGTTATGATTTAGCTTTGTTTCACTTTTAACAGAATATCAAAAACAACATAATTGTCACAAACATTTATTCTTAGTTTCATTATCATGGACTTTTAGTTTGTTTTCTTTGTTCAGTTTTCCCGCCACTCGTTAGTTGTCATGGTAACTCATTTAATCAGCACAGCTGTTTATCATTATTTCATTCATTTGGCGTGTACTTAAGTTGCAATCTTTCCAGTGTTCAGATTTTCGTGAATGCATCAGTTGTGTTTCTTCATCAGTATTTCTTGGATTACCTTCTGAGTTATTAAAGACTCTTAATCGCATTTTCTTCATCATCGTCAGCTGACTGCTAGTGGTGGGCAGATCGAGGCTTTGTGAAACACTGAAACTGTTGAATCAAATGTGCCGTATTGTGCCGAGGCTTCAAAACAATCCGACACCTGTCTCCACGGTGACCCCTAGTGGTCAGAACAGTGTAAATGCAACACAAACCCAGGCCAAACATGCATAAAAAACACCTTTTACAATCTATTGCATTTTTTTTACTGAAATTAAAATCTTTCAAATGCAGTTATCTAAACATCTGAACAAGATTATCATGTGTAAACGTGTTCTTTTATCAATTGTCAGGGTTTGTTTTGTTTGTCCTATGAATGGCTCATCTAAACAGGCCAATAAGACTATTAACTACCTCATTTTAATTATACTAATGTCTAATTAAAATGTCTACAAATGTATAAAACTGATCAGAGATCAGGTAAAACCCACAGACACTTGTTCATTGGTTCTCAGTGACTCATAACACGCTCCCAGCGGTGAACCATTGAAATGTTGAAGTGTTTCGAAACAGTTGTGACGTAATGAAGCCTCGTTTACAGAAATCACGTGACTCTGGCAGTTTGACACACACTCCGAATCATTCGGAACAAAAGATTCGGAAAGGCTTCGAAGCTTCATGAAGCAGTGTTTTGAAATTGCCATCACTACTTACTGCAAATATGCATGACAATAATGAGTGAATATGTTTAATAGGGTTTCTGCGGGTCTTACAATAATTAAGGCCTTAAAAAGGTTTAGAAATCAGAGCAGAAAGTCTTAGATTTATGAAGTCATGATATTAAAGGTGCAATGTGTGATATTTCTTAGGATCTATTGACAGAAATGCAATATAAGATCCATAACTATGTTTTCAGTGGTGTATAAAGACCTTACTCAATGAGCTGTTATGTTCTTATTACCTTAGAATGAGACATTTATATCTACATAGGCGCGGGAATCCCCTTCTATGAAGGTCGACATATTGTGACGTCATGTGTCTACCGTAGCCGAAAGCGAACAAACAGCGCTAAAGAAACCTCATTGCTTGACTTACTACTCTCTGCTGCTGACTCAGACTCAGACGACGACATCTTTTGTCTTACGTCGGCCACCGTAGCTTCTCATTCGAGTTTGAAAACCGAGGGATAGGTCGCGAGTGACTTGTTGTTTGCAATTCGCAAATCTCACCACTAGATGCCGCTAAAAATTACACACTGCTCCTTTAAATGTTGCATTCATGAGGAAAAATATGTTCTTTCTCAGTATTTTTGTCCTGTTTCCAATATCGAAACATATTTAAATCAAGATTCATCTTGATGATCATTTTTAAGATCAATTACTGGAGAAGCAAATGCAAAATTAAGTCTTGAAAAATGTAAATGTGTTTATGCTTAAAAAATTAACAAATATCTGTCAGTTAGTTATGTAAACGTCCCTTTAAATTGAGTTGATTTGTTTTTAACCCATTGGCAGATATTTATTCTTGTTTTGATCATAAACTCACTTCATTTTGATCAATGTCACCGAAAACAAGACTTTATATTTTATGTCATTTATTTTTATCTCCAGTAAATGTGATTTAATTTATGAATGTTTAGATTTGTACTGGAAAACAACGTAAAATACTGAACACTCTTGTCCTTGAGACTGAACTGGTTCATTACTGCCACCATCTGTGCGAATACACACATTACACACACATGATATATAAGGTAATGTGTGTATGTACACAGATGATGGCAGTATTGAGCTCTTCTTCATCTGAAAGTCATTAATGTTCTGCTGATGTAAATCATGAGTTTAATGAGAGAAATGAATGTGTATCAGCTGGAGTTTATCATGACGACACAAACCTGTAGATTAATATCAAACTCTGTATATTCTTCTCTCACAGGGAAATGAGTTTGAGTTTTTGTTCTGATAAAGATCATCATCATCACAGATCATGAGGTGATTTATTCATTCTCACAGATTATTTAGTTCATGAGTGAAATATTATTTACTCTGAAGCTGAATGTGAAACTGTATCTTTAATTGGATGGTTTTAATTTTTCTAACACAGAAATAATTAGATTATTAGGAAAATGTATGTGAGACTCATTGTAATGCATTCCTAATCCATGATTTATGAATATTCTTTAGATAGGAGATTATGGATATTATATGAATTATCATCAGATGAATCCAGTCTCTGGTAAGAACATTATTTATTCACTTCATTTACTAGTTTTAAAGAAAGTGAGAAACAGGTTTATTGTGATGATAAATAATGAATCAATCTGAGAATAATCATAATTCTGTCAGATCATCAAACCATGAGCTTCATCAACACACAGAATAAAGCTTTGATTGAGCCGTTAACACACAATTCACTACATTCATAAAACTATTATATATTTAATGAGCGCTTTGACTTAAATTTGACATCTTTGTGTTTAATTCTGTTTATAATGAACTGTTCTGTTCCTGTTTGATTTCTGAGAAACTCTTCTGATCTTATTAAACACATAATGTGGATCATATTCCCTGATCGACTGTAAGATCTGTACATGTATTTCATTTATGTTGCAGTAAATATTTGCATATGGAGATTTAGTAATTCTGCTGTGATCCTGTAGAGAGAAACACTTCACTGTTTTACACGAGCTCTGAAAGAGGAATATTACTGTTTATTTCATAAATGTCTGATTCCTTCATTCATAAATCTGGATTAGGTTTATTTCTGAGATGTTGATGACAGTGAAACTGATTCAGCTTAAACACATGAAACATTAATATATCACTCTGACACAAGATAATATTCGGTCGAATAGCTTCAGCACAATGTATATATTTCTTGTTGGTGCAGCGATTTCATGAATGATAACCAGTTCATTTTAATAAACTATACGGAGGGAAAAACACACAGACATCACTGTATATGTTGGACCAAAACCTCTTTTATTGCATATATCCATTTATAGCAGGTCACATACACATAAGCAGTATGAGGACACACACACACACACACACACACACATACGCACACACGAGACTGTCCTCCTCCGAAAAACGACCCCATATGTCGTTTGTACATGCAGCGTATTACGACCTATAGTGGCGTTTTAAAATGAAGCGCCCTCTAGCAGTGTTATATATGACAGTCTCGTTTATCGGGTGTGTCGTCATCAAATGACCTTTGACTGTCGTTACCAATAAAAACAAAATGCGGCAAGAGAAAGAATGACCCTGAACGCCGTAATCAATATCTGTTTTATTTTATTTAAAGATCTATTTAATGTATCGTTGTGACTGTCGGCAATTCATGTGTAAGTAAGTGTAGTTTGATGTTTTTTTCTTTACAAATCAGTTGCGAATGCCACTGAATGAATGTGATTTTACCACCGTATATTAGCTCGATCCTGCTAGTTAAAGCACAGTGCCCATACATTTTACCATAGTAATTAGTTTTACTGTGGAATTTTTAGTTAAATAAGACAACGCCATGCTTTTAAGACTGTGGTTTTACTGTGGTATTTGTAAACACAGTAACACAACACTTACAATGGTTTTACCTAAGTTAAGTAGTTTTACTGTGGAATTTGTAGTTAAAGCACAGTACCACAACACATACCTTGGATTTAACACAGTAACTGTAACGTTAGATTTACTGTGGTATTTAAAGCACAGTAACTTGCATGCTTTTACCACAGTAACTGTTTTTACTGTCTACTATTTGTAGTTACAGCACAGTAACCACAGCACTTACCATGGTTTTACCAGAGTAACTGTCGTTTTACTGTGGTATTTGTAGTTGAAACAGTAACAAAACACTTGCCATGGTTTTACTACAGTAACCATAGTTTTACTGTGGTGTTTATAGTTGAAACAGTAACACAACACTTGCCATGGTTTTACCACAATAACCACATCACTGGCCATGCCTTTAATCCCTTTTTGTAATGTAATTGTAATTCAATATTCTTTTTCTGTCTTGCAGTTACTTCAGATCACATACTCCTCCATCTCCATCTCCCACAACAACCTTTAATCCAACAGCTCTTTTAAGAGGCCATCTCTCGCAAAAACTCACTTTCTGTCTCTCTCTCTCTGTTTTTTTTAACTGTAATTAATTTACACATATTTTTGCTCTCTTTCTTTCTCTTCTTCATCATGGAATATTTTTAAAAATCAAAATTTGATCAAATCTGTCAGAAAGCTGCTATTAACAGGGAACTTGAACTCAAAGCTCCCAGTGCTGATCTTGAAGAAGCTGCCAGGGAGGCTGAACAAGTCCTTCAAATTAGGTAATGTTGAACACATTTAGTTATAGCTGATTTGCTTTAATGAATGTATCCTTATTTTATGTTTTATTAACTTTCCTTAAAGTCCTTCCTCTCAAATAATTTGGTCACGGATCATTTTTAACACACTGTCTCAACATGTACTGTATATATTTCTCTTTGTTTCAGCTGAAAAGGAAGTGCTGTCAAGGGCTTGTTAAACCTGTCTTCGTGGAGAGGGATGAATTCGGCCATCTTGTGCGTTTATGGAGAAGGAAAAAAGCTGCAAAGGCAAATGTTTCCAATGGTATGTCTGTGTTGGTCTTAACCCTTGATTAAACATTACTGCAGTTACATTTTGCACAGCATTTGATGTTTCTTAAACTTTGTTTTACATACTACACTACCCCATCAGTAAGAACCCACAATAAAGCGTCATGTCGAAATAGTAATAGTTCATACAACTGACCAAGTCAGCAAATTCATATGATATTGTGCAAGTGCACTCGTACAAAATTCTATGACTTTTACTCCAGCTGCTGTCATTGGCCATTGCCTCAACTCTCTTGCAGATTGTGCCCATTGTAAGTAGTCGGACCGTTTATATCAGAAAGTTCATATCAAGTCCATTGTATTCTTTATTAACCTTTACATATTGGCGCCGTCTCTTCTCGTACCAACAGTAGGCTACATGATATCTTTCCACATGTTGATTTTTATTGACCACATCTGTTTAAGAAGCAAGAGTCTGGAAATGCTAGTTACTAACAAGTTGCGTGACGCATCAGATCTTCAAATAACTTGTCCTAATCAGATCACTTAAACGATTAGTTCACCCAAAAATGAAAATTCTGTCAGTAATTACTCACCCTCATGTTGTTCAACCCCGTAAGAATTTCATTCATCTTCAGAACACAAATTAAGATATTTTTGATTAAATCTGAGAGCTGTCTCACTCCTCCATAGAAGCTAAGGGATCGAAACTTGCCGACCTAGAAAGTTAGAAAAGACAATGTTTAAAATAGTCCAAGTGACTACAGTGGCTCAACCTTGAGTTTATCCAGCGATGAGAATACTTTTTGTGCGCAAAAATAACGACTTATTCAACTCTTCATTTTCTTCTCTGTGGGCCTCTGAGTGAGTTTACGTAGTGTAACAGCACAGTGCTTCTGTGTTGTACGTCACACGTAGGCTCGCTATTGGCCGACGCAGGTCATGTGTGTGATGCGTGTGACGTACAACACAGAAGCGCTGCGCTGTTACACTTCGTGGCTCACTCAGAGGCCCACACAGAAGAAAATGAAGAGTTGAATAAAGTCGTTATTTTTGCTTGTTTTTGCGCACAAAAAGTATTCTCGTGGCTTGATAAACTTATGGTTGATTGATGAAAGTCTTACGGGGTTGGAACTTGGAACAACATGAGAGTGAGTAATTTACTGACAGAATTGTCATTTTTGGGTGAACTAACCCTTTAAGTTTGTTCATAACACCAAGAACAATAACTATAATGATAACTATTTTAACATCCACAACAAACGGACGATAAAGTTCTGTTTATTATCAAAAGTGTGTGCTGTGGTAATATTGTCTGCCATTTTAAGTGCTTAAGCTTTTTAAAGTCGAGTAGATTCTGATTGGCTGTCAAAGATTTTATAGTTCATCATGTGATTTAATAAAATTCTCTTTTGTCCTTTCTTGCAGGATTTGTCACGAATTACTTAGTCTGCTCCATCAGCTCTCTACAATATCAAACTCCATCAGCTCTCTACAATATCAAACTCCATCAGCTCTCTACAATATCAAACTCCATCAGCTCTCTACAATATCAAACTCCATCAGCTCTCTACAATATCAAACTCTCTACAATATCAAACTCCATCAGCTCTCTACAATATCAAACTCTCTACAATATCAAACTCCATCAGCTCTCTACAATATCAAACTCTCTACAATATCAAACTCCATCAGCTCTCTACAATATCAAACTCCATCAGCTCTCTACAATATCGAACTCCATCAGCTCTCTACAATATCAAACCCAATGGCTCTTTTAAGACCCAACCCATCCAAAAGTTTCCACATCGCTCTCTGTCTTGTGTGACACATCTGCTCTCAGCCCTTCTTCACTCTTATTGCTAATTTCCACTCTGACCATGTCTACTTGTAATAATTTCTTTTCTACAGTGAACACTCGATTCTACTGTGAGCACTCCTGTCACCATCCCTCCCACTGTATTCTACTTGCCAACACAGAGAAAGAGGGGGGGGAATGGTAATGTAAAAATAACCTATTTTCTTTCTTTTTAATATTATTTCCTTAATTGTTTCAACTTAATGTTATTGAATTTCATATTGTGTAATTATATATATTTATTTATTACATGGCTTGGTTGAATTCTAATGTAGAATGCGGTCTGTTGTTTCTTGATAACAGACCGCTGCTAAGTATAACACACCGTTGCCATGAAAAACAGAGCGTTGCAATGGATTCTAACCGTAGAGACGGAGCGCTAAACGCTATTTTCTTTAGCAGAAGCAATACAATCATTTTTAAATCAATAAACTCCTTTTTTAAATCAATATTTTGAGTCAAATTATTGATTTATTTGGTAGGTAGCCATGTAATAGGCGGGATAATGTCCCTTACACATTATCCCTTACATATATCATTCCAGTTCAGTTTTCTCCATCCATCTGAAATGCCAATCAAAATTACATGTTGTATACTATTCAATGTTGTTTTAAAGGGGTTTCGGTTACATATCAGTTACTTTATCAATCAGTGTTTTTTTTTAGAGTTTCTATTTTCACTATAATTGATTACCTCAATGCAGATATTTTTTTATATAACCAACCTATTTTTTTGTTTTCTTTTCTACATAGTGGCGCAAACTGGAGAAGTACCTGTGTGACAGAGGATGCTGTGCTGGGCGCTTATCTTTGTATTTAAACAGTTTGACATATAAATAAACATTGGGAAATTACTACAAAATGTGTCCATTCATTATACTTTTTTGAGCTTTTTTTTATTCCTATATTTATACTAGCTAATAATGGTAAGGGGTCCATTTCCAGGAAACAGAAGTGATTAAATATATACCTTTAATACATTGTAAATGTTATAGAAGCACTTAATTTTAATAGTAGCTGAACTTATCTTTGTTTAAGAAATACTGAATGCTTGAATAATTATCAGAGGATTAGTTTTTTGTAAGCAAATTAAACTTTTTGAATTATTTTAATACTTATTTGTCATACAGTATCCAACTGCAACATTTTTCTATTGCATGTAATCTATTGTTGCATCGGGTTAACCCCACAATGCAATCTCATTTTAG
>JAVALU010000750.1:0-57285 GCA_030770095.1 Gila robusta
GTTAGCTTAGCTACGGGAAAGATTCATCTTTTCGAGATATTGAAGCCAAAAAATTATCCTTCATTTTTGTATCCATTGTCAACGCAGTGCAGCAGCTAGCAGACCTAGAGCAGGCTGTCTAGCGTGCTCATAGGCTGCCCTGCGGGAACTGCAGCAGCCTAGCACTGAGCCCGACGTGACATCACGTCCAATGAAGGGCGCTCGCGCCTTCACAGCGTCAAAACCCGCCAGTATGGGCCTGGCTTAGCGTATATAAGCAGGGCTCATAGGCTGTATTCTCTGATTTTCATCTCTTCAGCGAAGCTCTTGCATCGCTGGATCTTGAGAGAAGCCGCTACCGTCGAGCAAGCGACAAGCCAGCCCAGGACAGCGCTAGAAGAAGCCGGCCGTCTACGCCACCTTCAGCCATCCGTGCGAGCTACGCTATCCGGCGACGTATCCTTTTTACCTCACTAAGATCACTCTAAAAGAGCAGCGAGCGTCTTTTTCAAGATGCCTCGCATTTCCTGCGGCTCGTGTGGAGCCACGCTCAGCGACGGAGACCGCCACGAGATCTGCGCTCTCTGCCTGGGCCAGGAACACGCAGCCCTCGCCCTCTCGTCTGGAGGATGCGAGCTCTGCGACGCGCTTCTGATGTCGACCCTGTGGGCTCGACTCGAAGCGTTCAACCCCACTCCACCATTTGCGGGACCGCGCAAGAAGAAGCGCCGTTCCCTTAGGATGCCGGAGCCTGTGGCCACCGCGACGCGCTCACCGACGCGCAGCTGCCGCCCACGTGCCGCACTGCCGTCGCTTCTGATGACGAGGCCGAGGAACAGGCCACTAAGGACTGCTGTTCCATCCTGGCATCGGACAGCGAGGAATGGTCGGGTTCTCACCACTCCTCCACCTCTTCGATCCAGGAATCCAGCCGGACCCGGGCTGGAGTGGACGCTGAGCTGATGCACCTCCTCTCTCAGGCTGTCGATCGACTCGGGCTCGCGTGGTCGCCGCCGAAGGAGCCCGCACCTAACAGACTCGACGGCGGCTTTCTTCAGAGTCGCCGCCGTCAAGCGCCCGCAGCCAGGGCCGCCCCGTTTCTGCCTGAACTTCACGCAGAACTGGCTAAGTCGTGGAATGCACCTTTCTCCACGAGGCTCCAATCCCACTTCTCCGTGTCGCTCTCCCAAGTGGACGGCACCGCCGAGAAAGGATACTCTGCCATTCCCCCTGTGGAAGAGACGGTCGCAGCGCACCTTTGCCCGCCCTCCGCGAGATGGCGCTCAAGGTCTGCCCTCCCGTCCAAGGCCTGCAGAGCCACATCCGCCCTTGTCGGCCGCGCATACACCGCCGCCGCTCTGCACTCGATGGCTGTGCTTCAAATTCTACAGGCCGACCTCCTCCGTGAATGGGATGAGAAGGGCCGGGACCCAGCTGCCATTACAGACTTGAGAAGCGCGATGGATCTATCACTCCGCGCTACCAAGACCGCAGCTCAAGCCATCGGAAGGTCTATGGCCGCGTCTATGGTACAGAGAGGCACCTCTGGTTGACGCTTGCCAACATAAGGGAATCCGAGCGCGCCACCTTCCTCAACGCGCCTCTTTCCCCTACCGGTCTCTTCGGCCCAGCGGTGAGCGGGCTCGTTGACCTTTTCTCGGAGGTTCAAAAGACCACGCAGGCTATGAATCTCTTCCTGCCTCGGTGCTCTAGTTCCGCTACAGGCCGCTCACGTGACCCGCCGCCTGCACAAGCCACCACTCAGCGCCCATCGCAGCCTAGCCAGCCTTCGCAGCGACGTCAGGGCGGCCGCCCTAGGTCGCGCTCGGACAGCCGTCACAGACCGCCGCCCACCAGAGGGCCTCGGCAAAGGGTCGCGCTGAAGCCCGAGCACGCGAAGCCTTCCTAGCGTCAGCAGGAAGGAAAAGACGGCCGAGTCCCGCTGTGGCCGGACCGCCGTCAAAGCTTTTCTCCCTGTCAGTCCCCTTCAAACAGGCTACTGCAGTGGTTCATTTAGCAGACAACCAGCTGGTAGAAAAACCCTCTCGCCTGCACACAAACGCCGTTTTCACGGCGACCCAGAGAAATCTAATAAAGAGTATAATATCTGGTTATCCGGCTCACGCCGATGGTGTTTTAAGTGTAGAAAAAGTGCCCACTTCCCAGTGTTCACCCCTACACACAAGCACAACACTTGCCGTGTCATTCACAGAGCCCACTCTCATAAAGCAGGCAAAAGCTGCTCGAGTGTTGAATGCAAGAAGTGTGTTCAGTCAGGTTATGAACGTAAGTCACGTGCCCGCCAGCGAGCGCTCACGTTTACTAACACATGCCTCTCCCCGAGCACCGCCCGTGCATTTAAGCGTTGTCACAAAACGCAGGGCGATCATAAAACGCTCCCCATTCAAAGCGATCGGGACGTCAAATTTATGTGTAAGTCTCGTGCCTGCACAAAAGCGCTCACGCTTACTAACATACACTCTGCTCAAGGCTCCGCTCGCGCATCACGAAGTGATAAAAGGGCGCTCCCCATTCACGGCAATCGGGACGCCTCTTATGTATCAGCCTGTCACGGCTGTCGGCGAGCTGCCACTTGCAAGCACCGAGGGCGCCGAGGGCGAGGGCGATCAGAGCCCAGAGACCATTCGCCCCCTAGCTACATATATAGAAGCATGGGAAGCCATTCCAGGGGTTTCAGAATGGGTGCTGAGCACAATAAGGCAGGGCTATTTGCTACAGTTCACTGGCCGTCCTCCGCGCTTCGAAGCGCGGACCGCGACAACTGTGAATGCAGAAGTAGCACATCTACTCCGTGCAGAAATAGCGAAGCTGCTGTGCAAAGGGGCCATAGAATTGGTACCGCCTTCTCTGAGCGAGTCGGGCTTCTACAGCCGTTATTTTCTCGTACCCAAGAAGGACGGAGCCCTCAGACCCATCTTAGATCTGAGACATTTGAACAAGGTGCTTATGAAAAGACTGTTCAAAATGCTTACAACCAGAAAAATCCTCGCGCACGTTCGCCCGAGGGACTGGTTTATTTCTCTCGATCTGAAAGATGCCTATTTCCAGATTCAGATAATACCCCGTCACAGGCCATTCTTGAGATTCGCCTTCGACGGTCAGGTTTATCAATACACGGTCCTGCCGTTCGGCCTGTCCCTGGCACCCCGTACATTTACGAAGTGCATGGACGCGGCTCTCGCCCCTTGAGAAATCAGGGTTTACGAATTATGAACTATCTGGACGACTGGCTGATTTTGGCACAGTCAGAGACAGAACTGCTATCTCACAGAACTGTGCTCCTCAGTCACATGGAAAGCTTGGGTCTCACGGTCAACCAGACCAAGAGCTCATTACTGCCCAGTCAGTCAATTTCCTTTCTAGGAATAGAACTGGACTCTGTGGCCATGACGGCTCGTTTATCGACAAAGCGCGCGCGCCGTGTTCGACACCTAGCCCCGTCTTTCCAGAAGGGCAGCATCATCCCTCTGAAGACATTCCAGAGGATGCTGGGCTGTATGGCCTCAGCTGCAGCAGTGCTTCAGCTGGGCTTACTGCGCATGCACCCGCTCCAACGCTGGCTCAATGCTCGTGTGTCTCGCCGAGCTTGGGCTGCTGGCTGCGAACGAATCAGAGTGACTCAGACCTGTATTACGGCTCTGCAGCCCTGGTTAACAGCCGACTGGTATCAGCGGGGTGTGATGATGGGAGCGGTCTCGTACCGAAAGGTCATCTCGACAGATGCGTCCAACACAGGTTGGGGTGCGCTCTTCGAGGGCAGACCGATCGGTCTTTGGCCTGTGGTCAGACCAGGAGAAGCTCCTTCACATAAACTGTCTGGAAATGATAACGGTCGAGAACGCACTGAAGCGCTTCCTCCCGCTCATACAGGACCACCATGTTTTAGTCCGATCAGACAACATGTCAGTGGTTTCCTACGTAAACCGTCAGGGCGGCGTCAGATCCAGGAACCTCTGCGATCTGACCGAGCGCATCCTCACGTGGTCTCAGCATCACTTGCGCTCGCTGAGAGCTGCACATGTGCCAGGCCACCTGAACGACGGCCCAGACAAACTATCCAGGGACAACGTTCCCCCAGGGGAATGGTCCCTGCACCCCCAAACAGTCCAGAAATTATGGCGCCTATTCGGCAAAGCGGAAGTCGACCTATTTGCGTCAAAAGACATCGCTCACTGCCCAATGTTCTTTTCGAAGAACGAGGACGCGCTGGCCCAAGTCTGGCCCAGCCGCCCTCTGTATGCCTTCCCTCCGATTTCTCTGCTACCACAGGTAATCAAGAGAATCAGGGAAACGCGCCACTCGGTGCTCCTCATAGCCCCGCGCTGGGAGAATCAGATTTGGTTCCCGGAGTTGACGCGGCTGTCACTAACAACCCCGTGGCCGATTCCGGTGAGAACGGATCTCCTCTCGCAAGCTCGCGGCTCGATCTGGCATCCCCATCCAGAGCGCTGGTCTCTACACGCATGGGTAATCAGCGGGTACCCGCTGCCCTGCCAGAAGGAGTGATGAACACGATCACGCAGTCTAGAGCTCTCTCTACTAGAAAGCTTTACGCGTCTAAATGGTCTGTGTTCTCCAAATGGTGCACCGACAAAAACCTGGACCCACGGACGTGTGGGGTCTCGCGGCTGCTCTGTTTCCTACAAGAGCTGTTGGATAAGGGGAGGTCCCCATCCATGCTCAAAGTCTATGTGGCGGCCATTGCTGCGTTCGCTGAGTCGACGCGCGGCCGGTCACTAGGAAAAAACGAGCTTGTCATCCGCATCCTTAGAGGAGCCAGAAGGATGAACCCAGCGTGTCCCACGTCGGTTCCAATGTGGGATCTTTCGTTGGATCACTCAAAACCGTTTTCCTGACAGCCCTGTCATCAGTGAAACGTGTGGGGGACTTACACGCGCTGTCTGTCAGTGCCGCGTGTCTCGAGTTCGGGCCAAATGACTCAAAAGTCATCCTCAAACCTAGACACGGCTATGTTCCTAAAGTGATTGGCACTCCCTTCAGAGCGCATGTCATTTCTCTATCGGCTCTGCCTTCATCCGATAGCGAGAGCGACGTTAATCTCCTCTGCCCAGTCAGGGCGCTGAGGATTTACACTGCGCGCTCCGCCCCTTTCAGGCGCTCGGAGCAGCTTTTCGTTTCGTTTGGTGGGCGCACCAAGGGTCTCGCCGCCTCGAAACAAAGCCTATCCAGATGGATTGTGGACGCTATAGCAGCCGCTTACGCGTCGACAGGTCTGCAATGCCCCCTGGGCATCAGGGCTCATTCCACCAGAGGCATGGCCTCATCGTGGGCATGGTCCAGCGGAATTTCTATTCACAACATATGTGTGGCGGCGGGCTGGTCCTCCCCGTCCACCTTTGTCAGGTTTTATAACCTAGAAGTTCCCGCTCTGCAGGCAAAGCTTCTGTCAGTTTAAGTGAGATGTACGTTCTGTCCAGATATGTTCGTGCGCAGGCTACTCTCACGTATACTAGCTCTTCTGGTTGAGCTTCACTATTGGGTATGTGCTATATGCTTATGCAGACCGGCGACGCCGCTCTGTATTCCCTATGAGTGCTTATGTACAAGTGCTGGCCCGCGTTGCTGGCCGCCTTATTTCCCACTTATTTGGGTTCCCCAGAAAGCCCTGGGACTCATTGTGGATGCTTGGCGTGCACGGCGTTGACAAAGGGTTCCCGTAGCGTAAGCTAACTTACGCAATACGAGAGAACCTCTCATAAGAGAACGTATCGGTTACCTAACGTAACCTCGGATCTCTCTAGAAGAGGGAACGAGTATTGCGTAACCTGCCGTGCTCGCGCCACGAGCGTTTCGATTCAGTCGATGAAAACCAGAGAATACAGCCTATGAGCCCTGCTTATATACGCTAAGCCACGCCCATACTGGCGGGCTTTGACGCTGTGAAGGCGCGATCTCCCTTCATTGGACGTGACGTCACGTCGGGCTCAGTGGTAGGCTGCTGTAGTTCCCGCAGGGCAGCCTATGAGCACGCTAGACAGCCTGCTCTAGGTCTGCTAGCTGCTGCACTGCGTTGACAATGGATACAAAAATTAAGGATAATTTTTTGGCTTCAATATCTCGAAAAGATTAATCTTTCCCGTAGCGTAAGCTAACTTACGCAATACTCGTTCCCTCTTCTAGAGAGAACCGAGGTTACGTTAGGTAACCGATACGTTTTACACAGGACTTCCCACATACAACTGAAGAAATGCTAAAGATGCAAAAGAAAGAACTGAGACTACAGCAAGAAGAGGCAAAGACGGTGCCCTCCAGTAGCCATTGCCTGGCATGGAAGATTAAAGCATGTTTGTTCCAGCGAGCAACTGGGAAAGCAAGGTATGTGCAGTACAACTCACAAATCAATTTCAATTTCATTTTACATCAGTTTACACACAACAAAATTGACAAGATTGCCTATACTTAAAGCACCTATAAAAGTAAAAACAGTGTCAGGGTATAGCCATACTGAGAGACACAAGATCACTGAATTAAACAGGTATTTACTGTATATTTCAAATTATGCAGGTGAGTATTAAAGCAGCAGACAAGTCAATGGCGATTGTGAGATGATTAACATAGTCTTTTCCTTGACCGGGAATGTGGGAACTGATACTGGATGCAGTTTGTGCTCGCCAGTCCACTCAAACAAACACAGGTAAGTGAGTAACAGGTACGTATCTGTCCAAAGGAGTATTGTGAGAGACCTGGGTTATAGGAAATACAGTTGCAGACAATGTGGAGATCAAAGGAGATTCACAAAGAAGATCATTAGAAACTGTGAGCTTGAAGTAAGCACAGCAGGAAAGCAGTCTGTATCCACAGATGAAGCCGGACATTGAGTGATTGAAGGTGTGTGGTCTTTATACTGGTGTGCTTAACTCAAAGTTGAGTGCTGGTGACAGTGGAGCCTGGTTCTCTGTGACAATTATGAATATTTTTAAATACACCAACATGATAGTACTTAAAAGGTATTGTGTAATATTGGTAAAGTTGTCACACCTCTGTTTTCCAACAGTGTTTTCCATGACCACGTCAAGGAGCACCAATGGGTGCAGTGCACAGTTTGTCAAAGCTGTCTGCATTTTCAGTGTGCTGGTGTTGAAGGGACTGGACGGCGAAGGATTTCTTTTGTGGCTGCAACATAACTTGTGATTTGTAAGAATAATCTTGTACATGTCGCACATGGCTAAATTATTATAATAATAAAGTTATAATTGCTATAGTTATGTTTTATTAATACTAGTGTAATGGCAAGGGGAGCAAGTGAAGTTAACACTAGGTAGGCATTTTCCTTGATGTGAATTTTTTTTTTACAATGTTATTAATACACAATTTCTGTTTATTCCATTGTTCATCCATGCAAAGAGAGATTCATATATTTAAATATGTATAGTATATACAATACAATTCAGTACTGTTATTTGGTAATTAGTGGTGTATTTTGTACAACAAAACATGAAATGTACAGATGTGGTTTAAATTTAGGCAATGTCTATTTTGTCTCGCACAGAAATGACGTCCTGGAATGTGTACAAGCAGAAGACATTCTGACAGATGAAGAGATAAAGGTAACAAATAAAAAGAAATATCCAATGACATGCACAAAGTTTTATTACCTAAATGGCATTTGATAATTATACATGCTCTTCAGCATGGTTAAATCTACATTTAAATATAAATGTAATATTACAGGATTTGGAAAGAAAGCTGCAGTGGACAGATTCTCTCCAACAGAATGTGTCTGTGGAAACATCGAGGATTTGATCCAGCTCTCAGAAAATATTACTGGCAACATTTCAGTATATTTAATGACATGAAGGTAAGTGGACTGTGTTTTCCCCTTATTTAAGTCGTGATCTGCGAAGGATGACAAACAATGTTTGTGACAAATAAATTCAGGACTTTAAAAAAAAAAAATCCCTATCAATGTTCACATGTTTTGCTTATGGATTAATAGTCTTTGTAGCCCAAATGTTGATATTTACCACACTGTGAAAACGAATGACAGAGAACTGCAGTCATTTCTTAGTTAAGGTTATGTGAATGTGGGGAGGGGAAAACATGCCACTTCCTTATTTGACCTGCCTACTTTAAAACATTATTCCCCACATTATGTCATAGTGAATTTTGTCCATTGGCATTTGGAAAACATTTCAGAAGTTAGTTTGTAAGCAAGAGTTGAAGGATTTGCTGGTAATATAGTACATTCTCCATTTGTTGACACATACAACCTCTGAATTCTGAATCTGTTTGTTTTCATTATTGGAGAACTATTAAATCACCTAAGTACATCTGACATGTAATTTATTAATCATACTATTTATGACCATCTATAATTGGATTAGGTGGTAAGCACTTCCACATATACCCATGTAAATGTAAAAAAAATAAAAGTCAGATGATGTACATATGAAAAACTATCACTAAACAGAGATGATTTTTAACATTTTAGTTTCTTTACATTAGATAATACAAAGACAAGTAAAATGACAAGATTTTAGAAAGAGGACGGCAAAAGGGAGGAAAGGATGGATGAAATGTCATCTTGCTTGATCGCACTATGCCAGTTTCACCCACATTTTTTGTCTTGTATTGTTAATGTCCTCTGTCAGCTATTTTTGTTCACTCTTTATTTCCTACTCCAGACAGAAGACCTAATCCAGCGACTGGAAAACATTCTGTCTGTCCAGGAACTGTAGCTGAGAAGCAGATATTTATTACCACCGTGATTTTGCCTGAAGTTATATACGGGAGCTTATATACTTTTGATCATTTAGAGAACATGGTTTGGAGAAAATATAAGACAAGTATCTCTAATAGTATTTTAATAATTGGAATCCAAACTGCATTACTTCATTACACGCAGCAATTTAAGTAAAAATAGAAGACTGAAACCTTGGATGTGGTTTAAGCTGATGGTTTTTAACAATGTTATTAATACTTTATATATATTAGGTTCTGATTCGGTGGTTGCAAAACCAAAACATGTGCAGACACAGAGCCGAATCTGTGCTTCTGAAGTGCACATCTTTCCAGGGAAAGAAAAGGTACAGGACATTGCTTGCATTGTGGGTGTGCATACCTTTTGTATGTGTAACATCACTAAATTCGTTCTTTTAATCGTGACGTTAGTGGTTTTCTAGGTCATGTTAACAACTCCATAATGACTCAATGTGCCTCCAATTTTAATCTGCCAGTGCTTCACACATATCATCAGGAGACACTGGAAGCACAGAAGAGGTAAGACATATTCAAAACCATATTCACAGAAGCCATCATCACATGCTAACCATATTCACAGAAGCCATCATCACATGCAAACCATATTCACAGAAGCCATCATCACATGCAAACCATATTCACAGAAGCCATCATCACATGCAAACCATATTCACAGAAGCCATCATCACATGCAAACCATATTTGATGGTTTATCAATATCATATTTGATATCAAACCATAGAGCAGCGTGTAATACACTACAATAACAGCGATTTTAATCTATTGAGTACTCCTGCCCTGAGAGCAGCACGTAATACAATACAATAACAGTGATTTGAATCTGTTGAGTACTCCTACTCTGAGAGCAGCGTGTAATAGGGTCAATGACGTATAAGGATTTTCAACAGGCCAATTTTAAAATACAAAAAAAATAATACCTGTTGCAATTGTTCAAACATTAAGGATGTTGTGTATACATAAATTCATATAAAATTTTTAATTTAAGTGATTTTAGTGTTTCTTCATCTAGATGAATTGGCCATAGCCTTAAAAATGTCATGTGGTGTGACCGTGATTTATCTTAAAATTAATTAATTTCCTTAACATGCTTAACATTTTTTTTTACAAGTTCTTAGTAGTTAAAGTGTTTAGAAACAAAGTATTTGCATTTCTTTTAAGTTTTTGTAAATAATGATCACATTTTTTTGTTCTATAATTTTAGAGTTGCCGCCTTAAATCTAGTTAACAGACTTATTTTTCCTGTAAATCACATAAAACTGATAAAAATGTTTTAAAAATATCATTCACTTAAGCATACTTTATCAGTGATTCATATTCCAGCTACAGAAATAAGATATTTTATTTTAAATTTAATACAGAGATTGCTTTTATTGGTCGCACCACATGATGAGTGGTCGCTCCAAATGACAACGAAGACCTTATATAGTTAAAAATCTATTTAAAGAGATCAATGAACAATGCATTTTATGCAAAAAATAGATTTAAACCAAATTTTATACAAAATACACAGAATTTTCCTGAACACAAACATTTTATAAACATTTTTTATATATAAAAATCACATCGCAAACATAAGTGCACCATTTCATTTAACTTGACTTAGAATTTCTTTCTAACAAATAATAATGTTATAGATATAAATACAAATATTGTATATAGGTAACATTTGGGGTCAATAGTTTTTTTTTTTTTTAAGTAATTAATACTTTTATTATTCATCAAATAATCCTGACATATAAAATGTATCACAGTTTCCACAATTTCCAGTAGTAACAAAAATAGTATAACTAAAATCCTCAATCCGAAAATTGAGCGTTAGATCTAGAGCATAGATCAGCATCAATAATAATCAAGTTTCTTGAGCAGCAAATCATCATATTATACTGATTTCTGAAGGATCATGTGACACTGAAGACTGGAGTAATGATGCTGAAAATTTAGCTTTGATCACAGGAATAAATTACAGTTTACTATATATATTCACATTGAAACCAGCTATTTTAAACTGTAATAATGCTTCACTCTTATCCTAGCAAGGTACTCCACTCTTCCTGCAGGGTCAGAATTTTTACTTCACTTGGCATTGGCATCTGGTAAAATAGATTTAAATAGTTTTAAATAAATAAATAAATGGGCAATAATAAATACATTACTAATAAATGCATAATTACTAAACTAAAATTACATGCTATAACTTTTTTGTTGCATTTTTCTCATATTGTACAAAGATTAAACATAAACCGTCTGAAATATTTAAAAAAATCCCAAATTGCATAAAAATCTATTCCATATTATACTAAATTAAAGTACTTTTTGTATATAAACCATCAATTGAATATAAAAGCACAAAACCTGCCAATCTAGGACATATATCTATCATGAAAAACAGTCTGCAGTGGTCACACCACATGATATTTGGTCACACCACATGATATTTTCAAATTCAGTCAAAATTTACAGGCACAGAATTGGTCACCTAAACAAAACAAGCTAGCTTTCCACAAAAGGTCAATATAAAATTTAGAATAAAAATATATATTTGTAGAAATAACTTTAATTTTTTTAAGGTCATACCACATGACATCCAACTTTGGTAACTGCATACCAACCATTACAAAGGTTTATTTTTTTTCCTATTTGAGAGAATTACAAACCTGCTTGTGGCTTCCATGGGTCCTTGGTAAATTGGTATATGATGTAACTTCCTGTGTTTGAATAGTTTTCAACATAAAAGTCCCAAAATGGTAGTTCCTTGATGGTCGCACCACATGATATTTCATAAAATGGAGATCATCGGACAAAGTTTGTTTGTATATTATGATGGAAATATAACTACAAATGCTTTGATTTTTTTTACAGAATTACAAAACACTTTGGAAATCATGCCAAAGAGTGCAGAAAATAATTTTTTATAATTTAGAGTAATTTCAAAGACGTTTTCAAAACAGAAGTTAGGGCCGGACGGTCGCACCACATGATATTTTGACACTTAAAATATCAAAAAAAGTTACAAATAACTACGTTTTTTTAAAAGTTAAAGTGAGTACATACATTGGAGAGGTACTACAAATATACAGTATCTTTTTATGCATTTAAACCCGTTTTTACCTGAACAAATGCAATCGGACAGAAAATTTAGGCGTCACGTCATTGAAATAACTGCGATTTGATTCTATTGAGTACTCCTGCCCTGAGAGCAGCGCATAATACACTAAAATAACTGTGATTTGATTCTATTGAGTACTCCTGCCCTAAGAACAGCATGTAATACACTAAAATAACAGCGTTTTGAATCCATTGAGTACTCCTGCCCTGAGAGCAGCGCGTAATACACTAAAATAACAGTGATTTTAATCTATTGAGTACTCCTGCCCTGAGAGCAGCACGTTATACACTACAATAACAGCGATTTTAATCCATTGAGTACTCCTGCCCTGAGAGCAGCGCGTAATACACTAAAAATAACAGCGCTTAATATATTGAGTTCTCCTGCCCTGAGAGCAGCGCGTAATACACTAAAATAACTGTGATTTGATTCTATTGAGTACTCCTGCCCTGAGAACAGCATGTAATACACTAAAATAACAGCGTTTTGAATCCATTGAGTACTCCTGCCCTGAGAGCAGCGCGTAATACACTACAATAACAGCGATTTTAATCCATTGAGTACTCCTGCCCTGAGAGCAGCGCGTAATACACTAAAATAACAGCGTTTTGAATCCATTGAGTACTCCTGCCCTGAGAGCAGCGCGTAATACACTACAATAACAGCGATTTTAATCCATTGAGTACTCCTGCCCTGAGAGCAGCGCGTAATACACTAAAAATAACAGCGCTTAATATATTGAGTTCTCCTGCCCTGAGAGCAGCGCGTAATACACTAAAAATAACAGCGCTTTGAATCAATTGAGTTCTCCTGCCCTGAGAACAGCATGTAATACACTAAAATAACAGCGATTTGAATCCATTGAGTACTCCTGCCCTGAGAACAGCATGTAATACACTAAAATAACAGCGATTTGAATCCATTGAGTACTCCTGCCCTGAGAGCAGCACGTAATACACTACAATAACACCGATTTTAATCCATTGAGTACTGCTGCCCTGAGAGCAG
This sequence comes from Gila robusta, assembly GCA_030770095.1. Classification (NCBI taxonomy): domain Eukaryota; kingdom Metazoa; phylum Chordata; class Actinopteri; order Cypriniformes; family Leuciscidae; genus Gila; species Gila robusta. Next base: position 12,857 of record JAVALU010000750.1, read on the forward strand.
CGCGTAATACACTGAAATAACAGCGATTTGAATCCATTGAGTACTCCTGCCCTGAGAGCAGCGTGTAATACACTAAAATAACAGCGATTTTAATCTATTGAGTACTCCTGCCCTGAGAGCAGCACGTAATACACTAAAATAACAGCGATTTGATTCTATTGAGTACTCCTGCCCTGAGAGCAGCGTGTAATACACTAAAATAACAGTGATTTTAATCCATTGAGTACTCCTGCCCTGAGAGCAGCGCGTAATACACTGAAATAACAGCGATTTTAATCCATTGAGTACTCCTGCCCTGAGAGCAGCTCGTAATACACTAAAATAACAGCGATTTGATTCTATTGAGTACTCCTGCCCTGAGAGCAGCGCGTAACACACTAAAATAACAGCGATTTGATTCTATTAAGTACTCCTGCCCTGAGAGCAGCGCGTAATACACTAAAATAACAGCGATTTTATTCTATTGAGTACTCCTGCCCTGAGAGCAGCGTGTAATACACTAAAATAACAGCGATTTGATTCTATTGAGTACTCCTGCCCTGAGAGCAGCGCGTAATACACTAAAATAACAGCGATTTGATTCTATTGAGTACTCCTGCCCTGAGAGCAGCGTGTAATACACTAAAATAACTGTGATTTGAATCCATTGAGCAATCCTGCCCTGAGAGCAGCGCGTAATACACTAAAAGAAGAGCGATTTTAATCTATTGAGTACTCCTGCCCTGAGAGCAGCACGTAATACACTACAATAACAGTGATTTGAATCTATTGAGTACTCCTGCCCTGAGAGCAGCGTGTAATAAACTAGTAACAGCAATTTGAATCTATTGAGTACTCCTGCTCTGAGAGCAGCGCGTAATAAACTAATCACAGCAATTTGAATCTATTGAGTACTCCTGCCCAGAGAGCAGCACGTAATACACTAAAATAACAGCGATTTGAATCTATTGAGTACCCCTGCCCTGAGAGCAGCAAGTAATACACTAAAATAACAGCGATTTGAATCTATTGAGTACTCCTGCCCTGAGAGCAGCGCGTAATACACTGAAATAACAGCGATTTGAATCTGAGTACTCCTGCCCTGAGAGCAGCAAGTAATACACTGAAATAACAGCGATTTTAATCCATTGAGTACTCCTGCCCTGAGAGCAGCGCGTAATACACTGAAATAACAGCGATTTTAATCTATTGAGTACTCCTGCCCTGAGAGCAGCGCGTAATACACTAAAATGACAGCGATTTGAATCTGAGTACTCCTGCCCTGAGAGCAGCAAGTAATACACTGAAATAACAGCGATTTTAATCCATTGAGTACTCCTGCCCTGAGAGCAGCAAGTAATACACTGAAATAACAGCGATTTTAATCCATTGAGTACTCCTGCCCTGAGAGCAGCGCGTAATACACTAAAATAACAGCGATTTGATTCTATTGAGTACTCCTCCCCTGAGAGCAGCGTGTAATACACTAAAATAACTGTGATTTGAATCCATTGAGCAATCCTGCCCTGAGAGCAGCGCGTAATACACTAAAATAAGAGCGATTTTAATCTATTGAGTACTCCTGCCCTGAGAGCAGCGCGTAATACACTGAAATAACAGCGATTTTAATCCATTGAGTACTCCTGCCCTGAGAGCAGCGTGTAATACACTAAAATAACTGTGATTTGAATCCATTGAGCAATCCTGCCCTGAGAGCAGCGCGTAATACACTAAAATAAGAGCGATTTTAATCTATTGAGTACTCCTGCCCTGAGAGCAGCGCGTAATACACTGAAATAACAGCGATTTTAATCCATTGAGTACTCCTGCCCTGAGAGCAGCGTGTAATACACTAAAATAACTGTGATTTGAATCCATTGAGCAATCCTGCCCTGAGAGCAGCGCGTAATACACTAAAATAAGAGCGATTTGAATCCATTGAGTACTCCTGCCCTGAGAGCAGCGCGTAATACACTAAAATAACAGCGATTTGAATCCATTGAGTACTCCTGCCCTGAGAGCAGTAATTTACTAGGGCGGGAGATGAATCAGTTAGACCGTTGAAATGTCGCGGAGATTCTGTTGTCACTTATAATTTTCACATACAGCGAGGTAGCATTGGAAAAGCATGTTTTACACCAGTTACCCCCTAAGCAGCTCTGTTATGGTCAACTGATTAACAGTCGAATCAAAATGCATACAACACGATATTTAGACGATGATTATTAGTTCTGTACATTTTAATGTTCGCAGATTATCTTAATAAACGTTAAAAGATGATGAATTTTAACAAAATATAGTAACATCACTTACCTTGCAATAAAAGCTTTATCCCACAAACATCTGTTTGTCTTGTATTCCGGACTAATCCCTCCGCACGTTCAAACGTCTTGACCCCGCCTTTGCTTCAGTTTCATTGGTTGAATCTGTAAACCAATCATTTTCCTTTCTGCCCTCAGAACATGTTTGAGTCAGTAAAACTCCCATCTGCGTTTAAACACACTAACATTAAACATGTACAAACATTGAATTAATGTACAATTAATTACATTAAACATATACAGGTCCTTCTCAAAAAATTAGCATATTGTGATAAAGTTCATTATTTTCCATAATGTAATGATAAAAATTAAACTTTCATATATTTTAGATTCATTGCACACCAACTGAAATATTTCAGGTCTTTTATTGTTTTAATACTGATGATTTTGGCATACAGCTCATGAAAACCCAAAATTCCTATCTCAAAAAATTAGCATATCATGAAAAGTTTCTCTAAACGAGCTATTAACCTAATCATCTGAATCAACTAATTAACTCTAAACACCTGCAAAAGATTCCTGAGGCTTTTAAAAACTCCCAGCCTGTTTCATTACTCAAAACCGCAATCATGGGTAAGAGGTGACCGGACCCTGAGGAAGATTGTGGAGAAGGACCGATTCCAGACCTTGGGGGACCTGCGGAAGCAGTGGACTGAGTCTGGAGTAGAAACATCCAGAGCCACCGTGCACAGGCGTGTGCAGGAAATGGGCTACAGGTGCCGCATTCCCCAGGTCAAGCCACTTTTGAACCAGAAACAGCGGCAGAAGCGCCTGACCTGGGCTACAGAGAAGCAGCACTGGACTGTTGCTCAGTGGTCCAAAGTACTTATTTCGGATGAAAGCAAATTTTGCATGTCATTCGGAAATCAAGGTGTCAGAGTCTGGAGGAAGACTGGGAAGAAGGAAATGCCAAAATGCCTGAAGTCCAGTGTCAAGTACCCACAGTCAGTGATGGTCTGGGGTGCCATGTCAGCTGCTGGTGTTGGTCCACTGTGTTTTATCAAGGGCAGGGTCAATGCAGCTAGCTATCAGGAGATTTTGGAGCACTTCATGCTTCCATCTGATTTCATTTTTCAGCACGACCTGGCACCTGCTCACAGTGCCAAAACCACTGGTAAATGGTTTACTGACCATGGTATTACTGTGCTCAATTGGCCTGCCAACTCTCCTGACCTGAACCCCATAGAGAATCTGTGGGATATTGTGAAGAGAAAGTTGAGAGACGCAAGACCCAACACTCTGGATGAGCTTAAGGCCGCTATCGAAGCATCCTGGGCCTCCATAACACCTCAGCAGTGCCACAGGCTGATTGCCTCCATGCCACGCCGCATTGAAGCAGTCATTTCTGCAAAAGGATTCCCGACCAAGTATTGAGTGCATAACTGAACATAATTATTTGAAGGTTGACTCTTTTTGTATTAAAAACACTTCTTTTATTGGTCGGATGAAATATGCTAATTTTTTGAGATAGGAATTTTGGGTTTTCATGAGCTGTATGCCAAAATCATCAGTATTAAAACAATAAAAGACCTGAAATATTTCAGTTGGTGTGCAATGAATCTGAAATATATGAAAGTTTAATTTTTATCATTACATTATGGAAAATAATGAACTTTATCACAATATGCTAATTTTTTGAGAAGGACCTGTACTAACATTAAATTAAAACTTAGCTACAATTGACAAAAGCAGCAAACTCATGCTTTTTCTTTAGTAGCCTATTTAAATCTTTAGGCTACATAAAAAGTCCGGTACACAGAACTTTCGAGTGTCATCCATTGTGCAGTCTTCTTGTGTAGCTAGTTCTCGAACATGTCACATGTTTATCAATTTCTGCGATGATGCAAGGCCATTGCCCACACATAATACAACAAACTATGCAGTGTATTTCACAATAATAATAATAATAAAAAATAAAACTTTTGACAGCATTGGTTATTTTTGCTATAGCCTACTCTTAAGTGTTTTGCTTTACCCCGGGCTTAAATTGTGCTGCAACCCACAACAGCTCTACATGTCTAAATATTCTCTCATATTTTTATCCCTTGATTTATCAAAATGGTTAATTATAAAACACATTTTGTTGTTGAATGCAAAGAGATGGACACGTGCAAACGCGACATCGGCCTCCCGTGGGCCGACTCAAAGCCGACGTTATGGAGCTGGGGAATAGAGCACGACTGACAGGAGATCTGCCTATGCCTGGCCGATGCCTCTGCGATGTATTAGGCAGGGAGGCCGACGCTCGATGTTGGGCCGATGTCGGCCAGACGTACGTGTGCTATCTGGGAGCTGTATAAGTTAACCGGGATATGCCTTCAGCTTTGGAGATCATAACTCTTTCTCTCAGTGACAAGTCTCTTAGAAGCCATTGATTAAACGTCCTCTGAGGTTTTTGGATAACAGGATTAAAGTTGAATGAACTTCTATTCTTTTGATTCTTATTTATTGTAATTCCTAGGTATTTGACTTCTGTTTTGACTGGAATGTTACAATAAGATCCTGAACACTCTTTAATAACAGACAAATGTTAATGCTTCTCACTAGATTTCGCAGCGAAGTTTTTTCCTCAGTGGAGTATGCTTTGTTTACTGGATCTCTCAGTGCAGTGTATAATGGTGCGTTCACACCAAATGCAAATTGAGCGTCTGGCGCGAGTGATTTCAATGTTAAGTCAATGCAAAAACGCGTTTACGCGTGTCTAGAGGTCCTGCGGCTCGAATGAGGCTTTAGTGAGGCGCGGTAGACGCAAATTCGTCCCGTTCGCGCGAATGACGTGAATTGAAGTCTGGCGCAATACGCTGAATGATGTTGATGTTATTTGGTGCATTCACGCGTTTGACGCGAATTCGCGTCTGACGCCCGAGTTGAAAAATCTGAACTTTGGCGTCAGTTCGCGCCGCGTTGACCAATCAGGAACCTGCTTGTTGCGGTCACGTGGTGAAGTACATTTTTTTATTTTTTTATTTTTTTTATTAAACATTACAAAGCATTAAAGCAATACAGATAAACATGGGGGAAAAAAACACAAAAATGACAACAAGATACACAGACACAAACAAGTTGCCAGGGTAACAACAGAAAAAAACAAGAATGCAATGCATTTATACCTTTAGGCCGTGTGTCCACCAAAGCGTTTTTTCACGCACCTGGCGTAAAATTCTAATTGTTTTCAATGGGAGCGCCGCATTTTTTAAACGCCATGAGCGTAACGAGGCGCTGAGCGTGTATTTAACGCTCAAGCGCTGAGCGCCCGGCGTTTTTTACTGGTCGCCGAGAGTTTAAAAATGTTCAACTTTGGGTAAAACGCTGCGCTCATCACTGTCACTTTTTACACAGCCGTCCAATCACAGTGGAGGAGGGGCGGGACACATATAACACCGACCAACTGTCACAACATTCTTTCTGTACAACGACGTCAACCAGCAGAGCTAACCGAACAAAATGGATGAAAAATAAATTTTTAGTATGAAACAAATTATCTACGAAATCAGTTACAAGTAAACTGTGCTGCGGATATTCTGTATCATAGCAACGAATCGTCTCAACTGAAAAAACGCAGCGCTGCCAAAACGCTCTCAAGCGCCCAGTGCTAGGCGTTTTCAGCAGAGCGCCTAGCGTTTTCAGCCGGCTAAAAACGCTTTGGTGGACACACGGCCTAAGAGGACAAAAAGGATGAATATAGAGATACAGTTTTCAATGCTTTGGGATTAACTGAGCTTTGGATAGTTTCCATGTATCTGTCTAGATCATCTTTGAATAGAGAAAACAGAGGTTTAGAGCCAGTGAATTTTTGCTTATGAATGTGAAATTTAGCTAGAAGGAAACACAAATTAATGATGTAATATTGTCCTGTTTTCTCTTTTGAGTAGTCAAACAAACCAAAGAAAACATCTTTAAAACAGAAAGAAAAGTCACTTACAAAATAAAATTGGATAAAAATGAACAAATCTGACCAAAATTTCTGTGTGTGGGTACATTGCCAAAACAAGTGAATGACATCTTCCTCAGGAGAGTGACAAAAACAGCAGTTCACTTCAATGTCTGACTTATATCTCATTAGAAAGTCTTTGGTTGGGTAACATTTGTGAATTAATTTAAATGTTATTTCTTTTACTTTATTGGTAAGCAGATACTTATGAGACAAAGACCATACTTTTTCCCACGGTAAATTCTCTACAATATTATTCCAGTATGGTATTACATACGGAATTGTTATTATCTCTTTCTGGAAGAGAGCTCTGATTTTATAATTTTTTTGTTGCTCTACAGAAAAGCATACATTTCCAATCATCGCGTCAGTTAGGTTCAGAGAGTACGTATATGGCCATGGAAATGTAGAACCTTACAACAGAAGAGACACTCCAGAGGGAATTGCATTGAAAACAATAGCATATTCATTAGCAGGAATTTTATATTTCTGTAAAAAATCTAAATAGTTGTAAAGTCTGCCCTGTGAATTAAAAAGCTGTCCAACTAAAAGAAGGTCGTTTCTGAACCAGTTGTCAAAAAAAAGTGACTTATTCTTGTAAAGAATATCCTTATTGTTCCATAAGTAATATCTGTGTGGGGAAAAGTTGTGTTTGTATATTAGGGACCATGCCAAGAGCATCTGCTTATGAAAATTAGAGAGTTTGACAGGGATCTTTGTAACATTATAGTTACAAAGTAAGAGAAAATTCAGGCCACCTGCTCTTGAGAAAATATAATTAGGGATAATATTCCAAAGTGAAGAGGGATTATTAAGGGAATTTTTAAGCCAATTAATTTTAAAAGTGTTGTTTAAGGTAGTAAAATAAAAAAAATCCAAACCTCTCTGTTTTACTGAATTCATCAGTACCGATTTCCTAATGAAGTGGGTTTTATTTTTCCAAACAAAATTATTTAACATGCTATCGACCTTTTTTAATGTTCCTTTATCGACCTCAGAGGAGAGAGCGGCATACGCTAGTCTGGACAATCCTTCAGCTTTAGAGAGCAGAACTCTTCCTCGTATCGAGTCTCTCTGCAGCCAAGAGTTGAGTTTCCTTTGGGCTTTCATTATTAGAGGATCGAATTTTAGTTTACATCTTGTTTTTTGGTCTTTATTAATTACAATTCCTAAGTTTGTGACTTGATCTTTCACAAGGATATTGCATATAGAGGGAACATTACAGTTTTTAATTGACACACTCTTAACCCGAATTAGTTGACTTTACTCGCAAATTGCGTGGAAACCCGTTGCCCTATACCACTTTAGTTTTTACACAAGCTGAAACTAAACATGTTGAGTTGTATTAACATATAATCTTATGTAGGTGCATTAGTAGTCTTTGCTGAAAATCATTAGTTTACATTCTAAAACTTTTTGAGTTTAGGTGTACTAGTAGGTACCCAGCATGCATTGCAACATGAAACTTTTCATTTTTCATGACTTTTAATCTCTATTGATGACAACATCAATGTGCAGTCATCACTGGATCACTTTACTATAGCTTTTTAGCTATAACAGTTGTGCCTTTTTAGATACACAGGTAAAGCAGTCAGATAATAACTAATTTTCAAATGTCAAGGGCAAGAGACCAACTAAAGCCAACACTCATCACCATTATGGTGAATATTTTTAAATTAAATTAAACAATAATTCATCAACATCTAAACCTCTGTTAATTCTCAATACCGTCTGTTGCCGAGGCCTGTGCTCGTCCAGCCAGGTGTAGAGCCCCTTGGAAGCACGTTAGACGCGGGTCTTTTCACGTGACCAGGCAGGTTTTTGAATACCAGTGGTTTCTGCCTTTTGATTTGTGATGTGGTGTTTGAACCCCTCCCCTTCCTTATGAAACTAAACATACCAAGTAATCTCTGCTAAACTTGATTAGTGCAATGAATCTTTCAGCTAAATAGTACAAACAAATAATGTTGTTTAGTAATGATAGCAGGTTTTTACAAAACATAAAAGAATAAGTAATGATCACTCGTAAGTTTAATTAGAAACAAAATCTGGGTTTACAGTGCATTAATTCACATTTGTTAATATTTAGATACAGACCCGAGGCTCTGGAAAAGGAATCAATCAATCTTAAAGCTAAAGGGATTTGAGAGGCATCGTTTAAAAACAAAGTGGTGTCATCAGCCGGCTGGCTAATAATAATTTGTCTATCGTCAATTGAATTACCTTGTAAACTACTACTGGAAATATGCAGAGCTAAAAGTTGTGAGGCAAGCAAGAATAGATATGGAGATATAGGACAGCCTTGTCTTACTCCACGTGACAAATTAAATCTTGGCGAGGTTCCGAATTTGAATTTGATAACACTATTATTATTTCTATACAAAGTCCTGATGGCTCTACAAAACAAATCTCCAAACCCAAATTTAGTAAGGGCTTGAAATATGAAATGATGCTCAAGCGAATCAAAGGCTTTGTAGAAGTCTAGGAAAAGCATATAACTATCATAAGGGATGAGATCCTCGTAATCTAAAATATATAGGATTAATCTTATATTATTCGTAATGTGACGTTTTTCCATAAAACCTGATTGTGATTCGAAGTAAATATTTTACATAAAAACTTGATTGCATATATGAGACATATTAATTTTGTATTGAATGCTATTTATTCCATTATAATCTAGATTATATTAAACATTATTATTCTAATGTAAAGACAACCAACATACTTTAGTGCAAGAACATTTCGTGTCTGGACAGTGTTGTGTGAGAAAAAAAAATCACAGGACAGATTAATCACTTTTGTAGTAGGCTGGCTCCATTTATCATCTAAACAAAAATAAATGACAGATTAGGTGTGTGAGGGCGAGGGTGATCCTCGCTCCGATGCGGGACAACAGGTCATCAAACTGGGCGCGGGACAGGCGGAAGTACCGCTGAAAGTGGCCGTCATCCAGGCGCAGCTCCTGGAGCAACTGGTGAAACTCGCCGAACTGGGAACACCTCCGGAGGGTCTGGTGGACCCCAGTACGGCGACGATGACCCCTACACCGCTGAACTGGGCTGCGTTCAGCCCCGACAAAACGTTGCACAACGTTTTTTAAACAGAAACGGTGATGTGTTGAACACACTGTTCTGATGACGCAAGAGTTGCAACTATGGCAGCTGAGAAGGCCATTCTTTGTGAAGAATTTTCGGAGCCTGATGAAGTCAGTATAAGTATGTGTTTAATACTACAAAATATGCCCGATGTTACAGTTACTGCACTTGCCGCCCAGAACACAAGAGAACATCCCAATCGAGTGAAGGGATTGCTGAAACTGAAATGGAAGCACACATCTTACCTAATTCAGACTAAAACACATCTATTTAGCCTCACATACTGACTTTATTTGTAGTTCATACTGTTTTAATACCCTGTATTTTCTTTCTCATTTTTAGGAAAAGCACTTAATTACCATTGTTTATTTCTATACCAAATGTCATACACTTGCAATGAAGCTAAAAATATAAACAACTACATCATTATGTTGATATCCTATATTTTTACAATAAAAATTACGACAAACATGTCTTCTAATATCCTCAGTTGTTGCGTATACCGAGCTGCATCAAACACATTTGTAAATGACTTTCCTTGAACCCATTGCAGTTCACTTTAATACCGTGTGCTTTATATACATGTTGCTGCTGATTGCACTGCAGTTCTGACACACCCACCAAACAAGAGAAAACGTATCTCAAACCCCGTTGCACACAGGTGCACGCCGTTTCCAGGAAACATGACGTTCAACCCGGAAACCATAGCAAAACGTTGCGCACCGTTTTGAACTTGAACGTGCCCCTGCTCTCCAGAGCAAATACAGAGCGGTGACTCTCAATGAATGCTCAATCAACATCAGCCATCTTGCAAACAGACCACTGTCTAGCACTTGCCCCTCCCACAAGATTTTGCCTCAGACGCGCGTCAATTTCGCTTCAAACTTTTGCTTTTTACGTGCGGATGGATTCAAAATATTCAAGCGTCCAACTAGTCGCGATAGACGCGAATTTGATGCTCTATTCGTGTTTGGTGTGAAAACAGCATAACAGTGTAGCTTGATCACGATCAGCTCGCGCTGCACTGACATTAGTCCAAACTGATAAATGGTCCGTGAAGCACAAAATATTGAGTTGCGCAGTTTCGTTCCACTTTCATTACATTTGCCATTTGATGTTGCGCAACGTTGTGGTGGTTTTTGGTCGGCAGGAAAAATGGTCCAACGAATTGTTCGGTTTGTAATGCGTACCGAACCGAAAGCCTCATACAGAACGGTTCAATACGAATACGTGTATCGTTACACCCAATACACATTAGTGCTGTCAAAATTATTGATGAATCCAAGTGATTAATCAAAAACTAAAAAATATAAATAACTCATAGGTAATCCTGATTGATAGAGGGGGACTTTCAAGATGGCTCCTTGAACGCACGCGTTTCGATGAGCTCGCAATCCTAATCACTTAAACGGACCTTCATAACGTTATTGCAAAGACAATTTTGAAAGTTAACTCAAATTAATATTACAGTGATTCACCAAAGACCAAAATGGGTGGCTCAGAAAAAAGGAAAAGTTCTGGAAAGAAGGCTGGAAAGTCCGAACGAACTGTACATGCTAACTCGGCTAGTAAAAACAGCAGCAGTTTGCAGGCGACTGAAAGTTCTGTTAAAGTCTCTTCTAGCGACTCGTTTGCAGACGACATGCACGACTATCATAATCAAGGTAATGATCCAGAAGAATTTATGCTGGTGGAGGAGGAATTTCCGTGTCTCCCCGAAACTCCCTGTAAATCACCAGCCCCCAAACAACGCAGAATTGTGGGTATAGATACATCGGTCATCCTCTCGCAGATCTCGGACCTTTCTCGGCTGGTGCAGGATAGATCGGACACTCTAGAGAAGTTGGTGGAAAGAAATTCACAGGTAATAAATGAAATGAAAACAGAAGTCAGTGTCAACACAAAACAGATCTCCGAGTTAAAAGAAACGATTGAGTTTATCTGCACAGACGTCAATGCCATGAAACCTCGACTGAAACAAGCTGAAAAGTGTGCCGAAGAGCATGAAAGACGTCTAACGATGTTGGAGGGCTACTCTCGCAGATGGAATTCAAGAATTCAGGGAATTCAAGAGAAAAATGGAGAAGATGTTCGTCACGAGGTCATCAAAATTTGCCAGTCTCTCTTGCCGCAGCATAAAGATAAACTGCCTGACGTCGTGGATGTTGCACATCGCCTCGGTCGTCTCAAACCTGGAAGCAGCACTCCTATAGCAGTTATATTTCAGTTCACATCACGTTTTTTCAGGGATGCTGTCTGGCGTGCTGCCAAAGATGCAGTCTTTCTGAAGAACAACCACCTGAGGATCTCTGAGGACTTTTCTCCTGCCGACAGAGAAACGAGGATGAAATTATGGCCTGCTGTCGAAAAAGCGCGTAAGGAAAACAAGAAAGCTTTCTTCATTGGTGGCCGTGCTTTTGTAGACGGCGTTGAGATTCATCCACCCACTTAAAATACGAGGGAGGCCCTCAGTAATTAAGGTGAATGAAACTGGAAGAAAATGTCTACTGCCGAAAATATGTCAGTACAAAGGTACTTTCCTTCTTTCTTTGTTTAAAGTCTCGAGTGAGACTGAGACTCCAGTTCGAGTGTTTTGTTTGGTAAATTTATAAAAGAGGCAATAATACAAAAAAAAAGAAATTCTCTGTTTTAAAAAGGAGATACTCTTCTCCGTATATTGTTTAAGGACTTGAATGAGACTGAGACTCTAGTTCAATTGTTTTGATTTGTACGTTTATAAAAGAGGCAATAATACTTAAAAAGCAGAAGAGAAGAGAGTGAATAAAAATAATTCTTTGCATTAAAAAGGGATTGCTGTTCTCATCGCGGTATTCACCTGTTGTAACCGTTTAAGATTTGCTATAATTTTTTATAGGAATCTTCTGGATTTAACTTTGTATTTTCTATAGACTTTTGGTTTATGTCTTTATCTATTGTTTCTCTTAATTGTAGAGGGTTACGTAACATTGTTAAGAGGAAAGCTATTTTTTTGTATTTGAAGCGCTTTAATACAGATTTCTGTTTTTTGCAAGAGTGCCATTCGGATAGTCAAGATGTTAATTTCTGGAGGTCGCAATGGGGACTAGACTTACGGTTAGCTCACGGCACTACTCATTCTTCTGGGGTTTGTATCTTTAAAATCGTTTTAAAGGGAAAGTATTAAGTTCTGAGTGTGATAAGTCTGGACACTACATTTTACTTGCCCTTGAAACTTTAAATTCAACCTGTATTGTTATTAATGTATATGGTTTCAACTTACAGAGAGAAAATAATGCCTTTTTTGACAGATTAGGTGATCGAGTGACTCATATGTTAGTCATATATCCTAACTGTTATCTGATCTCTGGAGGTGATTTCAATGTCGTCCTGGACAACAGGTTAGATAGATGGCCTCCTCAGGGTGGAAATCTAAGGCCTGATTATGTAATTACGTTTATGGAGAAATTTTCTTTAATTGATACATGGAGAAAATCTCACCCAACACAACAATGCTTTACTTGGAGTAATAATTCTTTATCCAGTCAGTCCAGGATTGATTATTGGATTACGTCTAAGGATTTAGTCAGAGCCGGTCCGAGCCTTTTGGGGGCCCTAAGCAGAATTAGATTTGGGGGCCCCCTCCCACTACTCAAAGTCACCTGTGCTTGACGATTATTGACACAAATGTCACGCAATAATGATACATTATAAATGAATACAGTGAGGTTATGTTTTAATACAAAATAAATACTTAATAAAAAATAGATGCCTACTTAAATAAAAAAGTTTTAACTTTTTCTTTACTCTTTTACTAACTCTTTGAAACTTCTTAAAACAAACTGTCTCAAAACATATAAAATAAATTATTTGCTAAAATAATGACAAAACTGAGAAATCAGAAACATAATAAGAGCAAGGGTTCAACAATGACAATTATTGTTGAAAACTGTAAAAATATTATTATTTCTCAACTGTCTCAATACAGTGTAACTGTCCTCAAAATCTTTTTTATTATTATTATTGTTACAGACTTTGTTGGATTGTACATGACAGAATCCAACAAAGTCTGTTACTATAATACCGGTAATGATGTACTGCGAGCATACGAGCGCGTTGTATGCGTGTATGCAATCTATTTTTCCCCTCGGGGCTTGCCGTAGACAGGAATGGGTCGTGCGCACTTGGTACTGGAGTGTCGCGGGTTTTTGGAGTTAGTGATCTGAATGATGTGTGGTATAATAAAGTGGAGAAGAGTTCAAACTGCTATGTTTATTATTTATTCAAACTGCTACCCTTACACCTAGAAGGTTAAGTTCCCCTGCGGCTGTTTTCTCCAACTTAAACCGATACCGTGACTATGCGCAGTTGCGCACGAATTGTCTATGCACTCGCGAGGTGTGTAGATTATGCGCATGACTTAAACGCTGGCAGACACAGCAGCAGTTGTTGGCAGGTATATTGATCATGAAATCAGAATTTTCTTGTCTTGAATTATTCATTCATTCATTCATATTCATTCATTCATTTATGTCACTTGTTTAAGTCATCTAAAAAATAAATAATTTTAAACTCGATTGGGGGGCCCCCTGGTGGCCAGGGGGCCCCAAGCAGCCGCTTAGTTCGCTTCCCAGACAGCAAAATGTATTTGGGCCAGATTTGGGGCAGGTCTTCATTAGCATTTGGCACAGATCCGCTAAACGGACCTGGGCCGGGATCATTCTTTCCAACGGCCCAATACCGGAACAGGTTGAAATTACGGATCAGAGACAGATCTGGGCCAGCACTGGCCCAGTACAGTTATTAATGCCATGACATGTGGTGCAGATCTGGCCCAGATCCGTGACTCATATTTTACATCTGGGGCTCATCTGGCCCTGGTCTGTGAATCATATTTAGGTTATCAGACAATTAAGGCACACAAACACCCAGACAATTTGTAATTTTCAAAAAACTTTATTTTAAAAAGGCAATACAAACCAATAAAAAAAATTAAAAAAAATTAAAAAAAACCTTAATGTGAACACTGCACTCTCATGTCATTTATTGCATTTAATAGTTGGGTGTGACTGGGGCACGACGGCCACCCCTACGGTCGCATGCCAGATTAAACCACCTGATGGTATACTGGTTTATCTCGGTGTTGGTGGCTTTGTCAGACATGCAATTCTTCATCACTGCTCCTGTAAGACATACAAAAAGCACACAAAGCAAAGAAACAAATAATTTTAGAGTAAATATTAGATTCAATATTCAAAGATTCTTTATTACATGACATTATAGTAAAATGCTTACACAAATAAATCCTTAATCGAGAGTACAAGTGTGGTGGAGACCATGTGTCAAGTGCAAAAACATTGAAAATAACAGACAACTTACATTGCAGTTTGCAAAGGGAGCAGGACCCGGACAAAACCTAAAGGGCACAGTACAGAGAAATGAGAGACAAATAATTTATCTACACAAAAGATTCACCACTTAGACCTTGGTAAACACTGACAGCTACTGTCAGAAATCTGTATAGTGTAGTATATAGTGTAGTGCAAGTAAAAAAAAAAAAAACCTTTCCTTTTTCCTTTTAGTTGTATTTTGAAGTGTATTTTACAAGTAAATACCATTGGTTAAGGATATGCGGATTAGTTTGAAGCTGTCAAGAACATCGGTCATATGTGACCTGGAAGCACTTTTCAATGTGATAGTTAAGTTGCATTTAGTAAATGTTGTAAAACAGGTTATTGGAGGGCAGCAGCACTGAACTGTACGTTAACTTTTTTTGCACAAAGCACTGGTGCTACAGAGGCAAAAACATCGTTTTTTTTTTTTCGCTGGCCAATTTTGAGATATTTGTTTTCAATAGCATGTCTTCTTTCAGACTTGTGGTGAAAAAAAGTCCGAAATACACATTTAGGTCTTTATTTTACTTCAATCTCCACTTCAGTAGCACTATATACACCAAACGTTCCAGTCTTGTAGTTATAGCTATTATGAAGATATTTACAGAGGGATTTGTAAATATATTATTCCTAGCCTGATTTATATAACATCTTATTCAAAAAAACATGGCTAAAATAATTTAATGCTATTGACAGTATATTCTGATTTAGCCTACAAGATAACAAAAGTAGATATCCATGAATCCCTCTGTAATTATTTCTCCATCTAATGGCTAGTTCACACTACAGGATTTTAAGCCCGATTTAAGCCCGATTTGCAAGTTAACGAGCTCGCCGACAGGTCGGGCTGTAATCGCGCGCAAATCTGCGGGTGATCCGCGCTCGCCAATCTTTAAGTGTGAAATACTAAACGACGCATCAAAAACGCTCGCTGACACATCGCCGACGCGTCACCGACGCCGAACAAATATCTAGCATGCCAAATATCTGGAGCTGTCGGCCGACTCGATAGCGTGTGGTGTCATGTGTCGTGGCGAGCTACAGCCAATGAGAGAGCAAGGCACGGACAATCCCTGCTGCCTGCGTGCGCTTATCCAGCCTTTGACCCATATTCTTTTTTTCTCCTTTTTTTTTCTTGGTTCTGAACAGACCATTGCGCAAACAACTTGCACCGCCAATTTTGTCCCGGTGTCCATTTTCAAATAGACGTAATTAACACCTGTTTCGCGATAGTTCCCATCCACATCTCGCGTGTGTTTTCGTGACTAAACGTGGTTTGGGGGACCGGAGAGAGTCGTTGAGTGACAGAGTTGTTGTCAGCTCGTGTAGTGTGTAACCCCCTGTTGCAGATCATTCATGTAGTATCGCGTAGTGTGAACAGCACAACGACTTCAAGACTCCAGAGCAAGTCATGTAGTGTGAACAGCACACCGATCTGCCGACGTTTGAAGTTGTGTAGTGTGAACTAGGCATAAGATGTGAACACAATGAAAAAATAATTTTTCGATTTTGCAGCTAACACACAATGGACACGATATTCAGCAATTTTGGTGAATATAAGCAAATATCACCGATTCAGCCTTAACGCCTATGTTCACATTAGTTGTGGATGTTTAAAATAACCTATACTAGGCTACCAGCTAACCGCCTAGGCCAGGGGTTCTCAAAGTCTATATTCAAAGGTCCAAATCAGAATTTTCATCAATGTCAAAGGTCCGGGGGGGGGGAATTATCCGGTTTTTGTTAATTTGGGGGGGGGGGGTTTGTTGGGGGGTTGGATGGGGCTTACATGCGCTTCATGAGGCACGCACGCACATTTGCACACAACACACGTAAGGTCGCTCTCTCCCTCTCTGCCGTGCGCGCACTACACGGTTTGGAGCTCGCGAGCTCTACATTGCGGGAGATTTGAACTAATTTGCGGGCATCAGGGAGCCGCTATCAATATGCGGGAGACTCCTGGAACTTCCGGGAGACTTGGGATATCTGTGAACGCATACCTCTCTGTCCAATCATCTTTGAAAACTCTATTTTCTTCATCAACTTTTCTTTTCCTGGACAATGACATCCTCCACACCCATTCAAACGCTTACTGCGGTGAAGTGTCTCGTCGCGCCCGATTACGTCAAAAGTCACACGCTCACTGGATTGTCATGGCAACTAAATCACGGAGGAAAACTTTAAATATCTCGCCTTCGTTTTAATTTCGGACCATCTCAAAAAATAAACAAATTATTTTAACATGCGTTTATCAAAGTAGGAAATCCACACTTTTAATCCCTTACACACAATTGGTGCTCTTGAAATACGAAATGGAGGCGGGTCCGGATTGAATTCCCTCCGGGTCCGGATCCGGACCGGAGTCCGGACTTTGAGAAGCACTGGCCTAGGCTATCCTACCCAGTTTATCTGACATGTCTCAGGTTGTCATAATGTCAGTGTAAACGTTTGCAAACTTTTATTTTTAATATAATTATGTAACAGACTAACATGACATCAACACCAGTTTACTTATAATGTACAATTATACTTGTATAATGCACTTACCAATTAGCAAAGACGGTGCAGCCTGCAGTCTTCCACTTTTGTCAGCCGGTTATGCCTGTCAACGGGTTTATGCGGGGTGGCGCCCGCGCGTCCGGTCTGCGCAGCTCGCGCGGATCCGGTCCACATCCGCCAGGCGGACTCAATTCAGTTGTGGCGCGATTGGTCTGCGCAGCTCGCGCGGATCCGGTCCACTCCCGCCGGGCGGACTCAATTCAGTTGTGGCGCGATTGGTCTGCGCAGCTCGCGCGGATCCGGTCCACTCCCGCCGGGCGGACTCAATTCAGTTGTAGCGCGTATGGTCTGCCCCGGATCGGCGCCGCACCCGCCGGACGGACTGTCACAGTCGAAGCTACAGACAAGTCTGGCGCAGAGTTGGTGCAGATCTGCATATTGAGTGCGACTGCTGCGCGAATCTACTGATTCGAAAACGGACCTGGCACAGATGTAAATGCTGTCTGGGTTATGCCTCGGGCCGGCCCTGGATTTAGTTAATATTGTTACTGATATAATACCATCTCCATTCTCGGATCACAAGGCTATTTCAATAAGTATTCCCTTTAGTTCTTCTATAAATTTAACACAAAAGTCTGGATATATTGGAAATTAAATAGTTCAGTACTTCAACATAAAGAAGTAATCACTGGAATAGAAAAAATAATTTTGATTTATTGGAATAAAGCAAAAATTGAAAACAAATATTGTAGCAATTGGGAACTTCTCAAATTCTAAGTGGGAATTTTTTTTAGGAGGTACTGTAGCGAGTTTACTAAAAAAAGGAAAGCTGAAGAGGATAACATTTTAATTAAAATTTCCACTTTAGTATCCAAAAGAGTAGAAGATTTATCAGAAGTGGATAAAGCAGAACTTACTGCATAGAGGCTTAAACTAGAGGAGATTTACAAACAAAAGGCTGAAGGAGCGTTTGTTAGGTCTCGAAGGAAGTGGCTTGAAGAGGGCGAAAAGAACTCTGCTTATTTTTTAGACTTGAGAGACAACAAGCTAAAAATAATCACATTAAAAAATTAAGGATTAAGGATAATATTGTGGAGGACCCTAAAATTATTGCAAATTTTTGTTCTGAATTTTATAGTAATTTGCAGGGGCGTCACTAGGATTTTCATTTTAGGGGGGCTAAGCCCCCAATGAGGGTATGATTTTTTTTTTTTTAATTATAAAAAAGGTAACACTTGATCTAATGCTCACTATTAACCAGTTTCATTACCATGCAAAGGCAGGGTTTTATAATCACTGTGGTCCCAAATGTGAGGTAGGGCAGATAGGGAGGTTCTGGGTTTCCCCGAGAAAATTTTGATATTTTGATTTCTCTGATCTACATATTTTAAGATGTTTTGAAGGCCAAAATTTTTGGATAACAGCTTTAAAACCATGTCAGTGGACAGCTGATTATTTTTCTCTCCCCATCAGCATCACACTCTTTTTCTCTTTGTTTTTATCTTGCCCTGTCTCTTCCCCTCCTAAAGCTGAGCTTTGACTGATATAGGCTTTTCATTTTTGTCTGTCAGTGAAGAAAGTAAACAGAGTCAACTGATAGGTTGCATTCACAATATGTAGGCTACACATTCATTATTGATCTTATGCCTAATACAGGGCCGTAGACAGGGCTTTATAATCAAAGAGGTCCTAAATTTGAGGTTGGTAGGGGCTTCAAATTTTTTATTTCTCTGATGTGCATTTCAAGACGTTTTTAAGACCAAAAAAAGGATAAGAAATAGCTTTAAAACCATGTCAGTGGGCAGTATTATTTGTCAATACCTGCTCTCTCCTCATCTCCATCACTCTTTCTTTTTTCTCAGTCTCTTCATCCCTTTCTCTTCCCCTCCTAAAGCTGAGCTTTTTTAATTTACTAAAGGCTACAATTTGTATTATATTCTCAATATGTACACATTCATTATTAATCTTGTGCCTAACATGATGAAAACGGCTTTGTTAATGTTTCATGTCCCCTCAAAATAGGTATGTGAATAAAATTTTCAACATGGTTAAATGCTAAAACTAGTTGTTCAGATAGAAAGAGCTTGAAAAATCCTTTAAAATGACACCAAGATCATGTTTATGGGGTCAAGAATAACAAAATACTGGCCATTTGAAACTCGAAAGTCGTCACTTTATTTTGTCCCTTGTTTTCCATTAAAATTAGACAAAAGGTGTGACCGAATCATAAAAATAATAATGTTTTTTTGCTATAACTTTTTTAATTTTTGAGATATTGACCTGAATCTTTTAGGATAAGCTGTTTGCCATATCCTCTACACTCTAAAAAATGCTGGGTTGTTTTAACCCAACTTTGGGTCAAATATGGACAAACCCAAACGTTGGGTTAAAAATGTAATTTAAAAATGTAACCCAACTGTTAGATTTGTCCATATTTGACCCAAAGTTGGGTTGAAACAACCCAGCATTTTTTAGAGTGTACATATTCTACTTCTGAAAAGTCAGATACACCATAATATATAAAAAAACAACACTAATTACACCAAATAATACTCTTTATTAAGACAGCACTTATAAAAACAAAGTTATAACGATTTAAAACGATTTGGAAATACAACAGTGTACTTGTACTACCTTGTGTAATGACTGTTTTAGAGGTTTTGGTGTGACACAAAACAAACTAATTGCTGCAGTACTGATAAACTATCGCTAATAGCCCAAAATTGGCCATAGATTATCGCACTAATTATTATTCTCATTTGTTTTTACCAAAGGGTTTCGTATTTAAACTCCTTTACAAGTTTTAGATTAAAAACAAAAACATTAAATGCATAACTATTTTAAGTATTACATTTACATTACATTTCACCCACATTAAGATAGGGTCAAATCTTTCAGAATCAAATCGGATGCAAGTTGGTATTTTGAAATTTCATAATCAGTGGCATCATCCTCATAATTTTGTCCTTCCAGCCAATAGCCAATAACATATGTGCCTCCTTGTTTCTTCAGATATTTATCAATTTGTCCATAATACATGGTTTCACTTTTTGTGTCCTTGTCAAACCAGATGTGGCATATCCTTCTGCCCACAACCTTGCCCCCTACAATTTCATCAACACTAAACCTGCAGTCTTCATCCATCTCAGGGAACTCAATGCTCAAATCAAAGTTTGGCTTCTTCAGTTTTGCCTCCAGCTTCTTCCTGTCAATTTCCAGTCTTTGCTGCTGTTTAGCTGCAAGTCTCTTCATTACTTCCTCTTGAATTTCAGCACAGTTCTTTCTTCTCCGTTGCCTCTGTTTCTTTGCATTTGTTATGGCAACTTTAATCAGTTTTTCTCTTTTTTCAGATGTCAATCCATCCAGGTAATCCAGTACTTTATTTTTCTGAGCACGAATCTTACAGGAGATGAAGCACAAGGTGGCATTT
The DNA here is from genome assembly GCA_030770095.1 of Gila robusta. Taxonomy (NCBI): domain Eukaryota; kingdom Metazoa; phylum Chordata; class Actinopteri; order Cypriniformes; family Leuciscidae; genus Gila; species Gila robusta. Next base: position 33,484 of record JAVALU010000750.1, read on the forward strand.
GGGGCCTTGTCCTTCAGAGCGGAAAACATGCCCATCACTTGCTCTGCATCAATGTTATGTAAACGAGCACTTTCTGTCTCCTTTTTCAGCTGATCATTTACATCCGTGTTAAAGTACCTCTGGTACTGCCTTATGAGGACATTTTGGACTGCATTTACACACCCTTCCATCATTGACAGAAAGAGATCTCTGTCCACAGGTTCCACCAGAAGAGCCTCAAGATCTGGACTTCTGGACAGCTCAGCACCAAACATATCATGTGTCACAGAGAGAATTTGTTGAGGATCTTGTGAAAATACTTTTAACCTGTCTAGAACCTCCTTTACCATGAATAAACCTTCAATGTGAAGGTTGTAAAATCTTCCTTGTATTTTACCTTGTAAAATAAAATTTTACAAAAAATTTTACCTTGAAAAATTTACCAAAAATTTTACCTTGTAAAATCTCGACATCCAAGGCCCAGTCAGCACTTTCCCCAAAAGACCAAGCACCTGAATTTCCACCATTGCAACAGGACTTTGAAAATCATGTTGGAGGGCACCTCTGAACCTGTTGCATGAAAAGGTTTGTCCGTTAAGAAACTTCACAAAGAATTCTCTGTGTTCATGAAGCCGTTCACAGATCAGGAACATAACATGGAGCCTGTTTCCTCTATATCTTGGCAGCAAACCTCGAGGCAGTTTGGCATTAGACAACCTTTTGGGTCCCCAGCTGCATCTTTGTACCTGAATTTATTCAACCCCAGCACTAAATCATTGGCCATGCAATCTGAACCCAACACCTTCTTCACAATGTTCAATGGTTCCTTCTGCTTCAATGGTTTGCGACATTCAGTAGCAATAGTTTCTAGTGGATGTAGGTGGCAATTTAATTCATTAATTTTTTTGCCCCAGGAATTCTCTAATCGCTCAATGGTGGCATGGTTAACAGCTGCCCTGTCTGTCATAGAATTTGAAACAGATGCAGTTATTTCTGACCTTACCTTTGGAAAGTCTACTCTGTTGTCCTTCATTTTCTCAGCTTTGTGGAAAGCACAATGTACCTCAACTAAATTGTCTACAGACTGATTAATGTGCACTTCATAGTCCTCTGCAGTTCCCCCAGCCAAAGGATCAACTGCAATAATCTGGCACTTGTCAGATGAAGTTACATGTATTGAATTGACGTGTACACCCTCCTGAGTTGTTGCATCAAAACCTAATGTCATATCCTTGTTCTCTAGCATATGCTCAGCCACTTGAAAATCTGAAATTGTGCCAAGTTCACGGCACATCATTTCCACTGTGCTCCTATGTGGGACATCTCCGATATCAACACCAGTGCGCTTTGCAAACTGAGAAATTAAAGTGGGGATGTTTTTTGTAGGAAGATTATTCACTATTGCTTCATAAACAAGCATCCTCATTTCTGTGGGATACTGCTTCTCCTCCTTTTTTAATTTCGAATCACGCTGCCGATCATTAACTGTATCCTGTAGCCACATATTGTCACATTGAAGCTGGCAGATGGCATCATTTTTTTCTCTGAGCTTGCCCTGCAAATCAGCAATGGTAGCATCTTGTCCATCATTTAATCCTTGTGCCTGAATTGTCCTCCTTCGGGTTTTATTGCGGTGTTTTAAACGTTTGTGCATTTTTTGTAATTGTGTTAGTTTTCCTTTAACATCACAAAGTTCCTTCACTATGGCTAGTTTGGAGTATCTGGAATGAATTTCAGCAATTTTTAAGTCTTTTTTTGCTAATGATGCATCTTTCTGTTTCAGAAGTTGTCTGAGATGTTTTACTTGTACAACCTGTAGTGCTGGTGCCTTCAATTTAGCTCTTAATTTTTTCACTTTGTGTAAGTGATTTTGCTTCATCTCAGCTCTTTGTCTTGCAACAAAAGCTAATGTCTGTTGCATCTTAAGTTTCCTTGGTGTCAACAAACCCTTTCACTGTAAGGAACGAATAGATAGTGGTGTGTCAGGGGTGCCTACACTGTAAAAAATGAAAAGTTGACATAACTTAAAATTGTAAGGCAACTTGCTGCACAGCTTTTTTGAGTTTACTCAACTTTTAAACAAAGTAGTTCACTTAACTCAATTCATTGAGTAAGGTCACATGTCTCCCAATTTAAGATCTTTTGTTCAGCCGATTGAGTTTTTATAGTTAAAAAAACTTAAATTACAAAATGTCAACTTTTAATGTTATTTTCACATGACTTAATAAAGTATGTTCGGTTGACTAAAAAATATGTTTTTAATCAACATTAAAGGTTAAAAAATAAAGCTTACTACAGGCTTGTTATTTTGGTCCAGGTTTTATTTTAAACCAGCAGGAACACATTGGTAATGGAAAACACAAACAATGTTTAACACTTTAGCCATACTCCTTATCGTTAAAAAAGTCATAAAAAGAGTACACTGTAAAAAAAAAAACTGTAAAAAAACGGTAATTTTCTGGCAGCAGGGGCGCCAGAAAATGTCTGTTAAAAAACGGAAAAATACTGTCAGGAAAAAAACTGTAAAAAACTGTAAAAAAATGGTAATTTCTTATTCTATAATTATGGTTTATTACTGTTATTCTACACAAAAATATCTTTCATTATCTGATATAATGTTAATTTACTGACCTATTGAAGTATTAATATCTGTTTTGTACCATTGTAACACTGACAACCACAGTGGTGATGAGAGTCACATGATCATTCAAAGCTCATTACAAGCAGCTTTTCCACAAGAGAGCTAATACTAATATATAGAAACTGCACAGTGTCATTCGCAGAAACATTAAACACCATCATGGTAACACATGAAATTTTAAAAATGCAATAAACATAAGTTTAACAACATTAAATGTAACATAAAACCCTAATATACATAACTGATTCGAAAAAAAATAAGAAAACTATGAAGAAACATAGTTATTTCAACAAAAACACATCAAATGTGAAGTGTCACGCAGGGAATTGTGGGAATGTCAATTTACGGTTTTTCACTGTAAATTATACAATGAGTTGTTCTTTTTCACTTTCAAAAACTGTAAATTTAATGGTATTTAGTACGGAAATACTATTATTTAACCTTAAAACTCACTTTACTTAATGATACTTAATGATCTTCAAGGAAAACATGTTAAATGACTGCTGATTTCTGCAGTTATACCTTCTTTTCTGTGTTTTCTAATTTAACAGAAAAAATCTGTAAAATATTACGGAATATTTTATGTAAAATGACACACAACCCTGTAAAAATACAGACAATTTCCTTTAAAAAAACGTAAAATTGATGTAAAACCAAAATACAAGCAATTACCTGTAAATTCAATAGTGGACCTTTAAATTACAGCAAATATCTGTAAAATAACAGGCATTCACTGTATAATGACAAAACGGCAAAATTCTGTAAAAAATACAGACCATAACCTGTAAATTTACTTTTTTTTTTTACAGTGTAGGCAGACGAATAAAACACTTAATATAAAGTACTTTAACATTCAAAGTGTTATCACATTCAACTGCTCCAAAATACTTTAAACGTTCTCTCTTTTAAATGTTTAACATTTTAAATTGTTAACATGGAACATGTCACAAAACGAGCAGCTTTATAACATGTATAAGTGCAAGTTAACATTTGTGCTTAAAGTGCTGAAACAGTGGCACAATGTTTATCACAACCTCAAGTTTACAGTTTAAACAAAAACAAGTCAAACAAAATGCAAGTGCATTGCAAAAAAAAAAACAGATTACTTGCATCTTAAATTCTTAAGATACAAACACCTCACAAATGCAAAGTCACAGTAATAGCTTAGTTTTGAGGGACTGTACCCTGGCAGAGCAATGAGTGCCCATCTCCATAAACACCTTCTCAATAACCTCGAAAGTGTATCTCAGTTGCTTTGGATACTCAAAGTCTAAGGCAAACAGAAGGCCAAACAGGTATGCAAGTGCAGACTGCAAGTCTGGAGCATCTCTCAGTACAATCACCTCCTCCAACACAACAGCAAATTTTGTGACACTGGGCAGTGTGCTGGGGGGGGCATCATCTTCAATTACAATAAGGATTCCCACCTTCATCCCTCTGGTCTGTCTGTCCTCTGGAGTCTTGTCCTAATAATAATATTAATAAAAAGAATAAATCAATATCACCTGACACCAACAAACAACAACAAAAATTAAGGAACTATAAAGTAATCCTATACAATGTGCTCTTAAAGGGATAGTTCACCCCAAAATGTAAATTCTGTCAGTAATTACTCGCCCTCATGTTGTTCAAACCCCGTAAGACCTTCGTTCATCTTCGGAACACAAATTAAGATATTTTTGATTAAATCTGAGAGCTGGATCACTCCTCCATAGGCTTCTAAGGGATTGAAACTTGCCGGCCCAGAAAAGTTATTAAAAACATCGTTAAAATAGTCCAAGTGACTACAGTGGCTCAATCTTAAGTTTATCAAGCGACGAGAATACTTTTTGTGCGCAAAAATAAACAAAAATAACGACTTTATTTCAACTATTCATTTCCTTCTCTGTGGGCCTCGAGTGAGTTCACTAGTGTAACAGCGCAGCGCTTCTGTGTTGTACGTCACACGCAGGCTCACTATTGGCGGACGCTGGTCATGTGTGTGATGTGTGTGACGTACAACACAGAAGCGCTGCGCTGTTACACTAGTGAACTCACTCGAGGCCCACAGAGAAGGAAATGAATAGTTGAATAAAGTCGTTATTTTTGCGCACAAAAAGTATTCTCGTCGCTTGATAAACTTAAGATTGAGCCACTGTAGTCACTTGGACTATTTTAACGATGTCTTTAATAACTTTTCTGCCGGACAGTTTCAATCCCTTAGAAGCCTATGGAGGAGTGATCCAGCTCTCAGATTTAATCAAAAATATATTAATTTGTGTTCTGAAGATGAACGAAGGTCTTACGGGGTTGAACAACATGAGGGAGAGTAATTACTGACAGAATTTACATTTTGGGGTGAACTATCCCTTTAAGTTTGCATCCCACTTGTAGAATCTGCAAGATGTCATGATGATCATTTTATAAAGTAAATACAATTGGCTCTTTTTCAAGTACTGCCCTGAATAAGCTATATTACAAAAAAACAATTATAACAACTAAGATGGTATATTTTCAGTCATTATTCAGTTTCATTGCACATTCACATCTATCACAAAATATAAGTGATTGGTGACTGAGACCGTCATGTTAACTGTAATAAATTGCATACCTAATCATTGACTAAATCATGTAGTATTTGCAAAAATATACTTTGAATCAAAAACCAATGAATCATTAAAACAATCTGTTCGCTGTTAAAGGGATGGTTCGGAGTAATCAGATGTGGCAAGATGATGTATATCTGTTGAAGTAATGAAACATACTCACCAGGCATGTTTTAAAAAGTGCAGAGGAATCTTCACGGAGAAACATGGGGAGACCTTCCAGGACAGTTTGCTTTCTGTGAGTCACAATATTTGTGGTCTAAAAAAATGGGTACAAAACAACAACAAAAAATATTTACTGTTATTAATTTAAAAATGTTATAAGTTTGTATGTATGTTTGAAGTCATAGAGCCTCTGCTAATGAGACAATTAATCAAATTATATAGGTTAAATAGGAAATCAATATTGTATGCAGTATTCCAAGTTCAGAACCAAAATCAGTCTAATTAGCTAGTGAACACTTGACATACATTGTCATATTCCTCAAAAAATATATTCAGAAAATGCTCTTTATATAAAATAAAATAGCAAATGGCACTGATAAATCTGTTATTAAAACCATCTATCTATTGGTAACTTTGACATTAACAAATTACCTGCTGATCAAGCTTGTTGAGAAGGTCTTCCATTTCTGTTCCAAATGCCCCCTTTCTTGCTCTGTAAAGCTTGAGGAGTTGCGGAGTGTGCTGGCTTATTGATGCTCTGAATGTCTCGAGGAGGTCGACACTGGTGATGCGTTTGAACTCATTACATAACTGGTGATAGAAATAAAAAGGTCTTGGTTGTAACATTGTTTAACTGGCTTCAAATGGCTAATAACAGACATTTACAAGCAACACAACAATAACATGCATTAAAGATCATCTACAGCCAATTAATTAGACTTCAAACCTTCTTTATTTCACCTCATTTGGAAGAAACAGGGCAGGCCATCGTTCCAGCACTTCAGATACCATTGGCACTACTTCCACAATCTCCTTTCGTCGGAGGGAGAAAGTCAAGCTCATTTTCTGATTGATGAGCACTTCATTCTTGGTTTTCTTCTTCATTTCCTCTACCAAGTTGAGCCTTTCCTCCTCAAGAGAATCATCAGACTGGCCTATAGGATGATCTGGCAAATAATTAACCTCTCCTCGTTTGGCCTTTTTCACAGTAGTTGTCCTGTCACCGCCTCCTCTTTTCCTGTTGATGCTGACTTCGTTGCAACCAGCTGAACGTAGTTTGGATCTGTAATTGCCAAGTTTGTACTTTATGCTCATTTTCCAGCCATCAAATCCTTTGCCATTACCTGGCTCTGTAAGACAGGGATGCTTCAGTAGGAGTGCAGAAGCAACATCTTCAATTTCCTCAGGGTGTGGATATGCTTTCAAAGCAAATATTGTCTCTGCAATTTTTTCCAAAATGTGTGACTTCATTTCTCTTGGTACACTTAAAGCTTTGTTTGTTTGATCATAAACGTCATTTCCTTTGTGAAGCCTCAGCTCGACATCGTACGAGAAAGTAGGAATTGGAAAGGGTGATGGCCACTGTGATGTACTTCTCATATTGCTCTGAATGATGGCTGATGGGGTCTGGGGAGAAGCAGATGACGACACACTGGCAGTACCAAGTGAGGAAACCGATTGTGCATCAGACTGATCAAGAACATATGAATCTTTGTCCCACACAATTTTTAACACAGCCTTTTCAGCAGGCAGTTCAGAAATGTCTGATAAATTGCACAGTTCATTTCCAAAGTCGGGGTCCTCATATTGTAGCAAAAACTCTCCCTGAAGCTGTAACTTCGATTTCAGCTCTGCTTGTAAATCATCCACCGAGGCCGGCAGTTGTGGAAGTTGTACCTTCCTAATGTTTTGGGGAGAGATGTAAACCCGAAGCCACATTTCTGTGGAGACAAGAAAACCTTAAATATGTTGTTTCTATGTGTGAAAGGCATAACTGTTAAGTTGAATTTGAGAGAAAAAAAAAATGGTTAAAAGTATAAATTCATCATTGTTAAAGAGATTTAAGATCAAAATGAGTGCAGCCTATTGGTTGTGAGCACATGGTGCAACCTGGGAGAGGCAAGGTAGCTGATTGGTCATTGAAACTCCACATGCCACACATAACCAGGGGCCTCATGTATCAATCTTGCGTACGCACAAAAACTTTGCGTACGCCAGCTTTCACGCTCACGGTCGGATGTACTAACAGTGAAATTAACGTGAGAATGTGCGTTCCTCCACGCCAATTTCATGTCTGGCGTACGTACATTTCTCATAGTTTTTGTTCGTTGGCGACTCTTACAGGCAATGAAGTTAAGTTGCAAACATTACACAACTAATTGTTCTACAAGTCTATCGCACTACCACCTGTGGGAAGCATTGCTATTAATTTGCAATTTATAAAATAATTTACATATATTGTCACACGAGCCTTATGGGAATATTCTATCAATTATGCAATTAAGTAAGAACATATAAAAGCATATGATATTCCCATATGATGCCGTTGACCAGCCAAACATTAAAACGCAATTTGCAGCGATAGCCGGTTTTACTAATGTAATCGGAGCGATCGACTGCACACGCATTGCTATAAAGGCGCCATCTGAAGAAGAATTTGCATATGTGAATCGGAAACATTTCCATTCGATAAATGTGCAGATAATATTGGTTACCTCCGTGGCAGTCCTGTAGTAAATCCGAGTCTCCCACAGCAGCGGATACTACTCCAGAGAGTAAAGTGTCACCCATAATTGAGGCAACTCTCTGACCCCTTTACCACTGCTTGTTCTGCCCACACTTTGTCGGTGCGCAGCAGTTCTCCATTTAACGTCCACCTTTATATCAGACCATTTCTTTTTAAGGTCATTTACAGTGCGACTTTCAGATCCCACCGCATTGACGGCATCAGCCAAACTCTCCCACTCATATTTTTTCCTTTTGTTATTAATTCCGGAGGACAAAGTTTCAAATATTATTTTTTTCTCGTTTCTACCTCCGATAGTAGCACCTCCGATTCACTTTCTGTAAAGTTTCGCTTCTTGCCGCTTGCTTTAGCCATTTTCTTACTCCTTTCTTTTGCCAAAGTGGACTCATTACCATATTTAAATGTATTTAATTAAGGGAGGAGACTGGGTGGGGCGTTGTGCTCGTGCATGTGCGCTCATTTTTACGTTAATTGGGATGTACAAAGAGAATATGCGTGGGATCCTTCGTACGCAGAGATTCATACATCTGTTTTTTTTTGTGCGTACGCACATTTACAGCTTTGTCCGTACGCAATGTTTTAGTATGAATTCAACGCAAGTCTTTGTACATGAGGCCCCAGGTGTGTGTGATTACTAGGGGGAAGAGAGATCTTTGTTTGCAGTAAATGTGCTTCTCCTACCGAAGTTGGTGGTTTTTGGTGATTAAAAAATCAAAGGAGAAAGACTGTTGGGAAGAGCCACAAGGTTTTCATCAACTTTGAGATGCTACTGGTAGGACAAAGACTTATTTTTCTTTAATGATTACATATTTTGTGTATGTTTGAAAGGTGTTTAATGCTAGTAGTTTAGCATTTAACTTTCTAACTGCATTACAAGCTTTTTATTTACATTGCTGTTAAGTTGCTGTGTAAACTGTGATTGTTTGTACTTTTGTAGTACTTTGTAGTGACTCATATCACATATCTGTTTCTGTGTAGGTTATTAAGCTAACCATCTGGAATTATCATTGAGACAAGTACAAAAAGAAGATCTAGTCATTGATGAGAGATTTTCAATAAATTGCTTCTATGACAAAGAACCAGATGGTTTGAGTAATTCCATGCACCTTCTGAGTTGATTGAAGCCTTTTTTCAAGTTTGGGCAGACATTGAGGCAAAGAAAGACCCTGATAACTTGACAATAACTACAACACTAAGATTGTGTAAACTATGACAATACAAGTGTGGTGAGCAGGATGAGGTCGAGGGCTTCCACTTCTCCGTGAGAAATACAAGACCGGTGCGTTGCGCAGGTGTCGGTCATCAGTAAATCACACCACCGGCCTCACACCGTTCTCTCCGCCCTCACCTCGCCCTGCTTGTCACAACAAGATTTACAAATTGCAAGTTTATTTACTTTTTCTTACGAACTAAATACAATAAAAATCACTTACCTTTTAATGGAGGAGGAAGACTTTTAGAGATACCAGCAGCTTTCCTCCTACTTTATATGCTTGCAGTGGGTTGGGATCATTCAAAGACTCAGGCTCCAGAAGATCTATTGGTGCGTAACTGCTTTCAGTAAGTTCAAAGGATCTGTAATGTTCCAAATACCAGGATGAAAGTTTTTTAGAGATAAATGATACATTGTTTTCATCAATCATAATACTAACAATCCTAAAGAATTCAGGCAAACCACTGCACTGGCCAGCAGAAATGATCATGTCCCTAACATATCGGACACCTTGCAGACGTACATCAGAGCATAAAGAAACCGTTTTCTTATGAGGATATTTTTGTGTGACTGCTGCCCTCAGTATTGTATCCAAAGAACTGGGGCCGTATTCACAAAGAATTTTAAGGCTAAAAGTAGCTCCTAACTGGCGAATTTAGGAGCAACTCCTAAAAATAATGGGCGTGTCACTCGTAACTTTAGGACTCCTAATTTTTTTGACTAAGAGTAATTCACGAAGCATTTTAGCCCTAAAAGTAGCACCTAAGTCTGGGACAGCTTAAAAGAGGTCGAGAGGACTCCTAACTCACTAAGACCTATTCACAAACCGCTTTTTGTGGCATTTCACGTTGCGATGTTTTGAAATGCGTATGCGGCGGCTACAGGAGCTTCCAATCGCGAGGGAAGAATTTTGCATTGTAGGCATAACTAGGGATGCAATAACGCCACCAACAACAACCAAAACTAGGCTACTCACTGCATGTAAACTAATTGTAACGTTTCATTGTGAATCAAATTAAAATGTTCTTCTCTTTGCAAACGTAGGCAGAGGAATATAGTGACAGCTTAATTCAATAATATTGCAAAGATATTGCATCAATCCATATGTTTCATTAGGCTACTAGGCTATTTGTTTTCCCTTACTCTTTATTCATTTAGGCTATTTATTCAGGTATTCATCATCTTCCGTCCTTCGCACTACTTGTGTAGCGCACGCATTCTCAGACCTGTCACCTGTCACTCATCATCGTAGGGGAGGGGTTTGGAATCATTCCCGCGTTACAATCATCAGCCAATCAAGGTGGTCACTTCAGTCAAGCTAGTGCATGAGTAATGACGTCATCCATAGCAACGAAGACTCACTCTTAGTTTAGGAGTTGTCATTTTTCTTTACTAAGAGTAGGTCTGAAAGGCATTGTGAATAACTTTTAAGAGAAAACTCCTAGCTAAAATCTTTTAGTGCGATTTAGGAGTACTCCTAGTGGTAAGATAAAATGCTTTGTGAATACGGCCCCTGGTCTCAACCACTTTAATGTTCTCAACATATAACTGTGGCTTGAAGAGAGAATGTCCTTCTAAATAATATGCAGACATTTGCTGATGCTTTGTTGCCAGAGTGAGAAGCACATTCTTGAAATTGTGGGTATCGTGCACCACTTTCTTGAAAAAACTGTGCTTGGCTTCAAATCTGATGGTCCATAATTCCACTAATGGCCCAAAGCAGCGGATTAGGTGTGGGTAATGATCGACAAAGTGGTGTTTTGGTCGTATTTTGAAATTTGGATAGGTCTCTGTGAGTAACTTCCGATGATCTGCTATTTTAGCCTCCAAATAGCATAATGTCTCTTTTGAAAACTTTGTAGATACAACCAATTCCACAATCTGTTTAAGGTCCATCAAAATCTCCCATGCGGGTCATTTTCAGGGATACTGCTTCCGATAATGAGAGGTAGCAATCGCAAGAGTGTCCAGTTTTCGTGCCCATTGCCACCAATTGTTCCCTTGGCAAAACTAGATTTGGGAATTTTCTGTGGTTTATTTACACGGTCTGCATATTTGTAAGGGAATGACTTGATACGACTGTTCAGTTCATCTAGCGATATAAATCCTTTTGAAATCAAGTCCTTTAGACACAGTGATAGTTCAACAGGAATAATCCCTTCAAAAAAGTCATGTAAAACATCCGCAGGAAATCCTGTGATTGGATGGAAGTAGGATAAGTGCTTACTGAGAACACACTCCTTTTTCACACCATTCAAACTTTGGGGCTGGTCACCTCTTTGAAGGTCCTCCACCAGAGAATTGTGTTGTTCTGGAGTTCTTAACAAAAAAATTCCAGGCTCAGTGTTGGCAATTTGTTTTTGAGATATTAAGCAGAATCTGCAAAATTTCTCAACAATGAAGCTTTCTTGAAATCCTGCAAGGCCATGGGCACCAAGATTGTCTGCACAAACGCAAAACACAGTACCCTTTATGTACTGCTGTAGAGCTGGAGCAAATATCCCCACCTGTTCCAGGGACTTTACATCCTTTATTAATGGGTCGAGGAACTTTTCATAACCAAACAACCGCACATCATCACTCTTTCCCAGAGCTGCTAGATTAATTAAATTGAGAGTGGAGCGACTTTTTGATGGCAAATTCAGAACAACCCAATATACAGCAGTAATTTTATGTATCTTTCTTGAGGTGCCGAGAGGGTTGCAGACTTCAAAATCATCAATGTATAACCCTAAAGAAATACTAATCTCCTCTTCACCTAACAGTTTGTTCTCTTTGTAGTATCTTCCATCTTGAAAAGAGTTGTAATGGCCAGGCAAAGACTCCTGATTAAATACAACCTTGTCCAAAAACTCTTTATGGCCAAGTAAACATTCTAGCTGCTTTGTGATAGAAACATAAACATAAGATTTTTTTTGGGACTTGTCATACAAATATTCAGTAGGTTCAATCACTGCAAATTGCTCTTTAAAATATAAATTTCTTCTGTAATCTGTAGATAATTTGCCTCGCGCAGATGTAGTTACAAGAAGAGGATTTGTTTGAAATATTGCATCTGTAATGTCTTGGACAACCTGACAATCTGATATGTTATGATTAGCAAGTATTTCTCTTACTTTATCAACAGCAAGGAACTTAGAAAAATATAAGATGTCATGGAACTGCTCCACTATTTTTTGTATTGCACTTTTAGAAATATGCAATAAAGTTTGCATAGAAAGAAAAAGATGCGCAAGTTTATGTTCAAGCGTCTCAGCATCAACACTTTCTGTGTTCTGTTCTATAGATTTTTCTTGGTCATGTGATGAAGGTCCTTCTTCAAGATCACTGTTCACCTCTGGCTCTGTGTCATCCAAGTCTTTTTCTGATTCCTTACGTACTAATCTGAAATCTGTGATGGTGTGATTTTTATGTTTTCTTGTTCTATGACTGCTAAAGGTTGAGAGATTGTTTGTTTTGAATCCACATCTCTGAAAGGGGCACAGAAGAGTTTCTTTATTCCTTAGATGTTTTCCAAGGTGAGAGAATAACTGAGTTTCAGTGCAGATCTCATTAAAATCGCACAAATCACACAGATGTGGAATTTTCTAGAGTTTTTCTGCTTGTGTTGTGTATTTTGGAAAGATGTGATTTAAGTGAACTTGGGTTTTTGAAGGTGCAGACACAATTGTCATAAAAACAGGGCCAATTTGTTCCTCCATGTCGTAGTCTAATGTGTTTCAGAAGGACATCTTGAGCGGAGTGAGAAAATTTGCAAATTTTGCATTGCATGTGCTGATGAGTGCCGAAATCTGAAATGCAAACACAAGGCCACTGCTAGAGCAAAATTGTATGCGTGTAACCTCGAAACCACTAATTAAATACCAAAGTATACATCTCCTGTCTATGTTCTGCAACGGTCAGTGTGATGTAATTTTTTTTTTTTTATAAAAGACCATTTTTGGACATCCACGTGTAGCCAGATTTTTCTGTCCATGAAAACGCATATGTGATCATTTACTTTTTTTTTTTTTATAATTTTTTTTACATATTGCACCTTTAAATATGCACACAAATCCATGAACTTGATTGAATTTTTATTTTGCAATCCATAAACAAAAGCATTTCAAATTGTGTCTGTGAATGTGCAGAGATTTGTACAAATAAATACATGTTTGTGAATTCAATTCTTATCTTTTGTGTTAATGTACCACAATTTGTGGTACTTTGAATTTGATTAAATTCATTGCAGACACAAGTTGAAATGCATGTTTGTGGATAGCAAAATACATTTGCAAATTCGATCAAATTCATTGATTTTTGTGAATGTATTTGTTAATATCACATAGAAATCAACTCGATACATTATACTTACTTTAAATGAGATGTTTGCAGTCTTGTCGACTCCGAGTAGTCTGGAAACGTGTGAGAAAGTCTAGCCAGGCTTCGAAGCCCACATGGAAAATTTTCACTTTGAGCTCAGTCTGAAACGTGAAATTCAAATATTAGGCCACTGTAACGTGTAGTGTGAAGACAAAGAGTCGAATTTAAAATAATTCTTTGGTGAAACGTTATTGCAAAAATTACCAAATTAAATGGTATTTATCAGTGCATTATAACGTGAAAGTTAGTTTAAAATAAGTGGCGAATTCGAACTTGTTCTTAACTTACCACGATTACCTAAGGTTCTATTCTAAACATTTTACATGCTGAAGTTAGGAGACTAACTGCATAACTAACGTTAACTGTTAGCCGTAACCAGGGCTCTGCGGTCAAGCTGATACATGCTACTTTTACAAACAACTTCTATATAAATGCATATAGCCTACTTATTACTTGCATAAAACGATGATTTGAGTAGAAACAAGTTGGCTGTGAGTAGATGGTCAAAATGGCTCCTTCGTCCAGTCTGTCTGTTCGGTCGTTGTTGGCGCGCTTCATTGCACATGCGTCAACTTCGTGGTCGTTACAATGCGCATGCTCCAACCCTCAACCCAACTTGTATGCTTGTTAACTTGCATTAACAAATCGAATTTACAATTAATAATAGGTTGGTCCAACGATTGTTGAACCAACGTCTTTTCACTTGTTAAGCCAACTTTTTTGCATTTAATAGTTCAGTTAACTAAAAGATAATCATTAGTCTAACTTTTTGTGAGTTGGATTTTTTACAGTGTAGGACCTTGGACTTTGTTGTTTTCATCAGTGTTGTTGGACTTTCACTTGATGTTGATTGAACATCTGGTGTGTGTAATGTGTATTCCTCCGAGGTTGTGTCAAGGACTTATAAATTTAATTCCCTTGTTAATTGATAATTGGCGGCCAATTACATTGCTAAATAACGATTATAAAATTATTGCTTTGGTTTTATCAAAAAGATTAAAATGTGTTTTGAATAATTTAATTGATGAATGTCAATCTGACTTTTTACAAAAAAGGCACATCTTTAATAATATACGTCTGGTTTTAGACATTCTAGATTATCCCGAATTTTTCTCTAATGATAATCTTATTCTCTTTTTAGACTATTATAAAGCTTTTGATTCCCTGGGACATGATTTTTTGTTACAGACTCTTCGCAAGGTGGGATTTGGTGACTTCTTTTGTAGATCTATTAAAATGCTCTATACTAATTGCAATAGCTCTATCAAACTCAGCAGTGGTACGTCTCCTAGATTGACTCTGAATCGAGGAGTCCGGCAGGGATGCCAATCTCCCCATATCTGTTTCTGATAGCTACTGAACTTATACATTTGCATATCAGAGAAAGCCCTTTAAAAGGAATAACTGTTGATGACACTGAAGTGGTAATAAGTCAGTTACTGTAGATGATGACACCATTTTAATTTTGAAGGATGCCTCTCAGGTTGCGGTCGCATTAGAGACTCTTGAGCCCTTTTCTAAAGCCTCAGGTCTTCGCCTTAACATAAACAAATGTGAGTTACTCCCAGTTGGTAATTGTCTGGAATCATTAGTTCCCTTTCGAGGGAACTCAACACTGCGTCGAGAATCGACACTTTGGGGACGCTCCCTTAGCGTGCGCCTCTGAAGTAAGAATGAAACTAATCCAATCCTGATTGGTGTTGCGTCATGACGTAACATGTGACGGCACATAAAAGTGACGCCGGCACACACACACATTAGCTTTTCGCTCTTCAGCAAGCGCTCTCTGTGAAACTGTCTGTCTTATTTGATGTTGTTTGTCTGTGCTAAGCTCTATATTATGGCGAGTGAACAATACACTAAGTGTGTGCACCCCTGCCCAAGATTATATATATGCCACGGGTGGGGACACGCATCAGCTGTGTGTGTGTGTATTGTTTAGGGGCGCAGCACGCACTGTCAGCTCTCGAGAGGGCTGCCTGTGCACACTGTGAAGCAGTTCCTATTAGAGTGCTGCGCTCCCGCTTGGCTATATTATTTCCTGATGATGGCCAGGCTCGCGATCCCCGCGATTCGGGTCCCGCGTCCGTTGAGGCGGCGCGACGGCTTAGATCGTGGAGATCGCAGAAGGATCTCGCGGATGAGAACGAGACTGCTGAGGCACTTTTTCGTTCATCATCCGCAGATTCTATAACACTCGTTCACGACGCAGAAGCCCGCGATGCGGCTTCTTCTGGCCGTGACGAGTGCCCAGTGCTCGAGCTATCTGTTTATAAGGAAGTAGATGTGCTCAGCATCGAGAACGAGCAACATGAGTCACACTCGCCGGCTTATGTTTCTGCTTATGTAGAGCTCGTGGAGGTTGTGATGCGTGCTGTGGCCAGACTAAATAAATAAATAAATAAATATATATATATATATATTAGTGCTGTCAAACGATTAAAATATTTAATCGCGATTAATCGCATTAATGTCATAGTTAACTCGCGATTAATCGCACATTTTTATCTATTCTAAATGTCTCTTGATTTCTTTTTGTTCCTTATTTTTTCTCATTTTAATGCTCTTATCAACATGAAAAAAGTGGATTGCTTGCTTTGTGCACATTTTTTTTTATTGAAAACAACATTGGCAATACTGTGTTCAATTTCACACTAACATTCTCACTTGGAGCAAATAATTTCTTTGTAACACTGTCCATCAATAAAAGGGTGAAAGAAATACTGACGAGGTACTGATATTGACGAGGGGGCGGAGAATTCGCATCAGCTGTGTGTGTGTGCTTGGCCATCATCAAGTGGTATTTCAGACTGGACGTGCTGCGATGATGATAGCTCAGTTCATAACGACAAAACACACAGATCACTTTGGTCTAGTCAATGGAACCATTTGGCAACTTTTTAAAAGTAAACTTTCCATTCAGAATCTTATTGGCATCCATTTTGGCGTCTCGCGCTCGTAACGTTAACCTATTTGGCCGGCTCGCAAGCCCAAACAAGTGTGTGCGCGTGCCTGTTGTTTTGTTTCCGGTCTAGCTAGATCCACTTGCGCTTTGGTCGACGAAGCAACAAAACGTCCTCGCACGCCGCAAGCCCTTGAAATGAATGGGTTTCATAGCACAGCGCAGCGCCGCGCATGCCGCGTCCTGTTGCAAAAGCATGTGAAAAAAAATACAAAGTTTGCTAGGCCAAAAAGACCGGTAATCTCGCGATAAAAAAATTAATCGCGTTAAAATGGTTTTGCGTTAACGCCGTTAATAACGCGTTTAACTGACAGCTCTAATATATATATATATATATATATATATAATATATCAGCTGGCCACAAAATAAGCAGGATGATCCCCGTCAAAATGAACTAGACGAGAGATTCCTGCAGCACCGTTCACAACCTCAGAGCCGGGGCTTACTGTTTTTCCCAGATCTTTCGAAAAATATATATATATATATATATATATATATATATATATATATATATGTGTAGATCCTGGGAAAAACCCCACTCTTTACGTATCTCACCACATTCATTATATGTTTATTCGAATGTGGTGTGTGCGAGAGAGTCGGGTTATGGCAAGATGCCGCAGATGGAGGAAACTTTAGCGAGCTATCTTTCTCCTGATCCGGCATCTTCACTTTAAGCCCCGGCGCTGCCCAACAAACCGTGCAGGGACACCTCTGCACTGGTTGGCTGGGCATATATGGTGCAGGAAATCGATGTTGCTCTTCCGCCGTTAAAAACGTTTGGGGACACATCGGTTTCCAGCGAACACAGGCTGCACTGTCCGCCCCACATTTTTGCGGCCAGGCAGCGTTCGCGTTCGCCAATCGAGGATCATTTTCGGTCCAGCCCGGAAACCCGCTTCAGGGGGTCGAGAACGAATCCCGATTAATACCCGAAGCCAGGCTCGAGAGCCTGGTTCCTTTGGTAAAATATTTAGAAAAGAAAAGGTCAGGCTGGTGCGTGCCTGCACTCTATGACGATTTTGCAGGCGTACCAGGCCGATCTTCTTAAAGATCTAAGTGAGGCAAATATTTCCTCCTCTAGAGCCCCTCCTGCGGGAGTTTGGCAACAGAGGAAGCACTCTCAACCGAAGTCCTCCAGCCAGAAGGGTGACCTGAGGGCCGTCCTTCAGGCGAAGAGGTCCTAATGGTAGTGTAGGACCTCTGAGGGCTGGACCTCTGAGGGGAAGTCGAGAATAGTGTTCGAAAAACACCCGAGGCCAGTCTCGAGGGGCTGGTTCCCTTAGTAGATTTTGTAGAAGAATGGCAACGCCATTCCGAATATATCTATATGGGTCCTGTATACTATAAAATATTATAAAATATGGGTACAGATTGCAGTTCGGTCACCAAGCTCCCTAGTTTGCTGGGGTGGTACCGACTGCAGTGGTTCCAGAACAGGCTCGGGTTATGGAACAAGAGGTACAGACTCTACTGGAATTAAGGGGCCATAGAATGTGTTCCCCTACCAGACAGGGAGTCCGGGTTTTACAGCCGGTACTTTATAGTTCCAAAGAAGGATGGCGGACTGAGGCCAATTTTAGATCTAGGGCTTTTGAATCGTTCTTTGAGGAGATTCAGGTTCAAAATGCTTACTATTCCCATTATCGTGAGCATATCAGATCCGAGGACTGGTTTGTCACAATGGATCTAAAAGACGCTTATTTCATGTCTCCATCCTTCCATGTCACAGGAGGTTCCTGAGGTTGCTTTCGGGGGCGAAGCATACCAATATCGGGTTCTTCCGTTCGGCCTAGCACTCTCTACCCGTACGTTCACAAAGTGTATGGATACGGCTCTGGCTCCACTGAGGCTTCAGGGCATCCGTATACTGAATTACATCGACTGGCTCATATAGACCATTTACGCAAAAACCGGAAATACGTCAAGGAAGCGTAAACTTAGTTCCGGTGTAAGCTTTGTTGACGGAGAAATGGCAGCTACCGTTAGAGTGTTTTCGACTAGCCTGACTTGTCTTCCGAAGTTCACCAGCGCCGATGTGGTGAAGAGTGTGGAGATACATTCGTCCACTAAAGGGAACAAATTGGACAAGGGATATAAATTCTTCCACGAAGAGTTTATCCACAATTACCAAGGTAAGAAATCAAGAAATTGCTATAGCTAGCGTTAACCATATCACCGGTTATAACTCTGTTAACGTTAACTGTAAAGTAAGTAAGGTAAATCTTAGGTGTTGTGAATTTGTAATACAAAGTATAACACATCGCAGTGAATATGTCGTGTGTATGTTTAAGTGAGAGGGTATGAGATAACATAACAACCAGTAATTTGGTGAAGCTGTAACGTTACTAGGTAAATGTTACTGACATTGTGTTGTGACTTAACGTTAACGTTACGAAGTAAAGTTGTGTACTTCTATGTGAGATAACACGTCATATTTTCTTGTTGCATGCGGTTATAGTATCAAATATACTCCAGGGACAGGTTATAGTGAGAGGTAGATGCTTCAGGTCAATGAGGAAGAGCGAGGAGCCTCACAAACTGGAGGTTTGACTATAGACAGAATGCCGGTTGGCAAAAGTTAAAAAAGTTGCCCGTTCTGGCGTGTTTACTCTTCTTGCTGCGGTTGCGGCACTTTCTTCCCTTACTATTTCTTTACTGAAAGTTATAGTATCATGTTATTATGAACATTGATGTAACAGCAGTATGACTTCAGTGTAACCTATTTAATTTGTTATTGTGTCTAGATATCACTGGAGGCAGAAAGTGCCAGCCTGAAAGCTTTCTCCTGCAGTTGTGCGGCTGGTAAAGGATTCTGCAATCACATAGTTGCCATCCTGTACCAGACCGCACATTATTCACAGCTGGGTCTGCAGGCTGTTCCACCCTCCCTGGCCTGCACAAGTGGCTTGCAAAGATGGCACAGACCAAGAACACAGGTGGGTTTGTGATAAACATGTCATTATGATTTAAGAACCGATGCGTATCTAAACAACTGTAAATTATTATAAAAACACCCCCAGTAGTAACTACAAACTAAGGCTGCACAATATATCAACATTATTGAAATATTGCAAATGTATATATCGCGTATGTATATGTAATGTATATGTATGTATATATCGCAAATGTATATATCGCAAATAACTTTTGTAGCTTTAATAGGAATTAGTACACTATATTTAATTCATACAGTGAAAACTAGCAGCGTTTTATTTTTACATTTGATTAAGTTTCTTTTGTTAAATAAACCTAATGTAGGCCTTCCTGAAACCCTAAACCCAGTTGTTTACACTGATGTTAAAATAACACTTACTACTTATGCTACAGTAAAACACTGCTGTTCACTTTCAGAAGTTGAGAAGTTTCAGAGCTGTTTTCTTGCCACAAAAAGAATGTGAAACACGTATGTAGGTTATATCATTTTAAAGATAATTTAAGTTTATTTTAAACACTTTAAGTGTTATCGTATCACATATCGAATATCGCATTATTTAATGAGTTATCGCATATTAATTTTTCTTCAACATCGTGCAGCCCTACTACAGACTGTAACTGCTTTTTGTCTTTTACTTTTTTTAAGGGAATCCATCCTGAACCTGTTAGTGAGCTGGTGGTGCAAAAGCCCAAAACAGTGGGTCAGAGCGGTCTGAGGTCCACCTTGTACAAGGCATATACAGGTGATTAATTTGTTAACGGTTTGATTGTTGCTTTGTGAGAGTAAGTTAAAAAAAAATTATGTTATGACTAACATCATTATGGTTACCGCAGATACAATAAATAAATGTAGTTAATGTAGTTAAGCTCTCATATCTAACTTTTCTTTTGTGTGACCAATAATCTTGTGTATCTCTTTGCTCTTTTGTCTAGGACCACTGCCAGATCCATATATGATGGCATCTGGAAGCAAGTTAAGCCAGGTTCAGCCCCAGCCTCTCATGGCTGTTGTATTGGATGGGATTTCTGAAATGGAGCTGACGCCATCTAAATTTGGCTCTGTCCCTCGTGGATCCCCCATGTCCTATCACTGTCCACCCATGAAGTCCAGTGACCTCATCCTACACCACATGGCTCCAGAATTTCCGTCCCTTCCTCTGATGCAGCACACTTTCCCCAGGTTGCATTTCGTGCCGACATTACATCAATTAATGCATCTCCAGTCTCTTGAAGTTTCACCGCAGCTGTCCAGCGAGATAGAAAAAGAAACTCAGCAGCAGTCCAAATGTCCTGCGTGGACACAGCTACGGCGGCCAAGGCTGACTGCCAGTCGTTTTTGGGATGCTGCTTGTAGTAAGGCGTGTCGTGAAGAGCAGGAGTCTGCAGCAATTCAGATGATCAGAGGCTCCACAAAGCAAACAGCTGCAATGAAGCGTGGTCTACTGGTGGAGCCTGAAGTGCTGGCAAACTATGCTGAACTGATCCGCGTTAATGTGCTACCAGCAGGTTTCATCATTCACCCCGACGCACCACATCTCGGGGCCAGTCCAGACGGTCGAGTGTATGACCCTTCAGAGTCGCCTCCTTTTGGCCTGGTTGAGGTGAAGAGCAGCACAAAAAATGATCCATCTCAGGTTGCTCACCTCAAGGTGCAGGAAGGCCACGCCAGTCTGAGGCGTTCACATAAATACTACTGGCAGGTTCAGGGCCAACTGGCAATCACAGGACTGACATGGTGTGACTTTGTTACCGATACCCTATCAAATTTAACTGTGGAAAGAATTTGGCGTGATGACTCATTCATAGCAGAAATGAAAGAGAAATTAGATGTATATTATTATGGCACATACATGAATGCATACCTTGAATTCCAGTAATCATGTCTTTACCAATCAGTTTTGCCTTCTGTCTTACTGTTGAACTGTAATGTTATTTTTATTGTAAATGTTTGTTATTTATTGAATAAGTTATTTATCAGTTGATGTTACACATATACCAAAAAATTAAAGGATGCATCATTTTGACCAAAATTGTTTTAATCGTTCATCTAATGTTTTAGTGAAATCAGTCATTTCAACAGAACAATATTAATATAACAATTATATTTAATTTAAAGTTTAATAATATGTGGGAACAATTATTTACACATTATACATTTACATACAAAACATTAATTCATTCACTCTTCAAAACAAAAAGGTCCTTGATAATTTGCTAAAACACAACAGTTAAGCCAGATCTGATTCACACTGCCAATCAGTGTGAGCGGCACAGGAGAGTCCCAGATGTGAAAGGACTTTACCCTACCGATCACTCTCTCCACTATAATTCTGAGGCGGGCAATGGCTTGGGTTTGTTCCGTTTCCTCTTTGCTGAATTGAGCAGAACGTTTAAAAGGTGGAATGATGAGCTTAGCTCCAACGTCAGCAAGGAGGTCTTGAATGAGGAACCCTTTGTCCGCCATGATGTCGTCCCCTGGCTCCAGCAAGGGAAGGACTCCACTGATCCTGGTGATCTCCTTATCTGAGATGCACCCAGTGTACAGGGGTGAGACGAATGTCACCAAACCATTGGGAGCAACTCCAATCAGGCCTTTCAATGTCGTCCTGTTTTTGTAGCTCGAAAATGTTTCTGACTGTAAGGTCAGGGATGAGGCTGTCTCCAGGGCAATTTCTGTGCAGTCCAGTATCACTCTGACATTGGGACAGTACCTCTGGAATTTAAGGGGCATAGTAGACTTAACCTTTTCCCTGCTTATCCAGATGGGAAGTGAGCTCAGCATCATAAAAAGATAATTGGCCCAGGTGATTGTAACCCTGCTGACCCTGGCAATGCTCACATTGAACATGTCAGCAATGAGCTGCTCCTTCATGCCAACAGCAACCCGCATGGAGTACATCAAGAACTCATCTATTAAAGGCATGATGCGTGGTGGGCTGGGATCTTGGCAGCCTTCCTCACCTGCCCTCTTTGCTTTGGTCCAGTACACCAGTCTAAGGGCAGATGGGGCAATCGACTCCCAAAAAATTGTAAAAACACTCTCGGATGGAAATTTAGTGTAGAAGCGAATTTGGTCGTCCGATGAACAGTATCGGCTGAAGAGAGTAGGGGGTGGTAGGTCAGTTTTATGCAACATGGCTTCTAAGTCATGGATGTAATCCAAAGCCTCATCCAAAGCACCTGTAAAGATAAAGGAATTAAAAACCAGTCTTAACATATTTATGCTACCTTTCAACACAACACAGAACAGTAATCATGTCAACTCTTAAATTACGTCACTGCAGACAGAAATGTCATTCAGAGCCCCCTACAGCTAGACAGCATGAGACTGTTACAGATGTAGGCAAACGTTAGTTAAATAAAAATATGTGTGTATTTGTAATGTTGAGAGAAAAACTCAACTGCAAATAACAAATCCAATCACTGTGTGCACCAGTGGAGTTTTGCTGACATCCAATGGGGAAAATCTGTTACTGCGCCCAAACAAAATAATTACTGCTATCAAAGATATCAACCTCAAATTTGCAACACAACTTATTTAGATTTATGACTTTTATTTTCTAGACGTTTTAGATTTCAACTTGTTTCATAAAATATATATTTTATATAAAATAATGTTCATAAACTTAAACCTATAACACTTTTTTTAGATTTTCTTATTAATTTCAAATTCATTTTAAGCAATAATGCAAGGGTCTTTAAAATAAGACCAAACTTAAGTCTGTGCTCCCAAGTTAAAAAAATGTATGACCGTTTTTTGACACAGACATTTTTGTCCTCTATGTACCTGTGTAACTTTTTTTTAATTGATGCACAAGGGTTAAGTTGTTCAGTTAGAAATGTATTTATCCAGTAACGGTACACATTGTTGACTAGCGTTAACTTACTTAAGACATTGTGAACAATCTTACCTGCAGGTGGGTGTGTCACGTAGTCGTGATCCATCCTTACTGCCTTAGCCACCATGGTGCTATCTTCACAGCATAGCTGGATACTAGACTGACGTTTGGTGGTTCTGTCATATACTGACTCCCTTCTCAAAGGAGCAGTAAAATTGTTCCAAGGAAATAGGCTCGGGACAACACCACTCTTCAGGCGACGAACGACGCAGCCACCACCAACGTAATCATCGGGAGCGAAGTGCCGGCTGCAGACATAGGTGCTACCTCTTTTTACATCAAAACTGTCCCCTTCCTCTCTTCGGATCGCCTGTATCCATTTGGGTTTAAGGTTTGGATCCACGGGAAAAGAATGAAACGAAAGGTAGGGCTGTTTTTGGGTGGAAGACGAACAGCCTGGAACACAACAGAAACTGCGACTCTTCGACTCTGCCATTTTTCGTATCTGCCGCTACGATAACAGGAAGTTCTAATACACTTCATTGACGTATTTCCGGTCGAAAAATGCGGAAGTGCGTAAAAGGTCTATTG